>CABFPE010000321.1:439003-469226 GCA_900660155.1 Hofstenia miamia | reverse complement strand
ATATATATATATATATAAATAATATAATAGAAGCTCCTGATACGGGTCAAAAAATCTTTCACGCATTAATTAACACATAATAAATTAAGCGCCTCTATTCCTACTATGCAATGAAAATTTTCTGAGAGAATACACAAAAACAAAGTTAAAGTTTGAACAACCGAAAAAAGTCAAGCAAGTCGTGTTATGGTCACTTAATTGTTTTTCTATTACTACATCTGATTAAAAATTTATAGCGCATCATTCCCATCCGGCACAATCTAGGAATAGCAATATATGTGTAAAACAGGTCGGGTTGGGTTAGGCGGGGTCGAGCAGAGATCTTCAATTACGAATGAGTTGATATAGATTTGAAGATAATATATATTAAAAAATATTTAAGTGAAATTCATATACATTTAAATCGTATTTCTTTAATTTAAAAGTTATTTAGAATATAAATATTACCAATCAAGCTCCTATACATTTCATTGGTTATTTGTAATTTCAATTCAGTACTAGATAATTATTATCATTAATATATATGTGATAAATAGCTAAATTAAAGAAAGCATTTTTATAAAGTTAATATTGTGAGATTTCCTGTGCTATCAAAGTTGATAACAAAGTCTATTTTTTTCAACTAAAAGCGTCAAGGGCGCAATGAGAACGTAATGTAGCTTGATCTGCACTAACGGCGCTACATATGATCACGTTTTTAAACAGACACACGCGAAGGCGTTGAATTTACAATAAGTAGTGCAAATACCCTGCAAATTGTTTTAAAAACACTTGAATTACTTGCATTCTAAAATTTCAAACCGATTACAACTATGATTTTAGAAGCTAAGGATCCTTAACCATTAGCACATTCGCTTTTACTAGTCCCTTCTATTGTCAAATATAAAGCATTGATGGATATTATAGTAAAATAGCATGAATTAAGATGTTCAACTGCAAAAAATAAAATTCTCATTACCCTAATATACATGTGTGGTATTAATTTATAGATAAAAGAAAAATTTTCATAAAAAATGTAGCTAAAAACGGTCCATAGGCTGAAAAAATAACTTATTCTAGTGTTTACATATTTCAAAAAATTCCAAATATATATTTTTTCCTATAGAACAAAGAGCTGATATTCGAACTGCCTTTCTTACAAAGAGCTGCTATACGTACATGATGAAAGTGAAAAGTGCTGATACATACATACATACATACATACATATATATATATATATATATATACATATATATATATATATATATATATATATATATATATATATGTAATTTGGCATGCAGGATGAAAAAAATTGTGATCGCCTGACATTTAACTTGCTAAACCGCAAAATCAACACCAAACGTGATTGCAATCATCAAAATATTACATTGGGATACCATCTGAATTCTAAAGTCGTAGAGAAAAATCAATTGAATACCTAGTCCTAAATCCGCTTTTGTAACATGTAGGATCAATACGAAATAGACTTCAAGTTAATAATAGGTAATATTTATCATTCTCCGGTCAGTTATAAGATCAAATATAAAAAGTAAATTCAAAATTAATGGTAAAACAATAAAAATAAAAAACAATAAAATAATAAGTAAAAAATCGTATTTTTCAAAAAATTTCCGATCGATTGTATTACAGCTGTCAGTTGTTGATAATTAAGAATACATTTACTTATGTAAAGGGCATATACCTGATGAAGATTAAGATGCAGATTCTCAATAGTGGTGTCCTTCTCAGTCAGAGTCTGCAGAAGAGAGCTCTTCTCTTTGTTAAGAAGATTAATTTTAAGTTCTGCTTGACTGATTTCCTTCTTTTTATCCTTAAGATTACTTTCTACTGATTCAAGATTGTGGCGAAGATTGCGACGCTCTTTGTCCTTCTCGTTGATTTGCTGCTGTAAATTGCGATTGTTTTCTGATATTTTAAGCAGCATCTAAAAGGCTGCATTTATATATATATATATATATATAAATTTTTTCTTTGCATTTTGTCGGATTAATAGCTCAAAATCCCTGCAATCCTGACAATACTTTATAAGTGGGTATGTTTTCCGACATAAAAAGCAATTGATCTATTATAAAAATCAAATAAGACAAACAAACAACCAAAACTTGTTTAAAAAGACGAACAAACTAAACATACAACATATTTAATACTGGTAAATATTGATAATCATACAAAATAAGCGCATAGTTGCAAATTTTACCTCTCGACTGCTAATCAACTAATAAAGCAAATTTAATTGCAACTAAATTAAGATAGACTATGATAAAGGGAATTGATCACTGTTTTAATGATTAGAGAATATAGAATTTCAAAGAAGTTAGTTCCCTAAAAGTGCATGTTTCTGTCTACTGGGAGACAGATATTGAACAACATGAACTGAACCTTGACAGATCTATCCTTTCAACACTCATTAAGCAATTCACTTAGGAACCGGGAAGAAATCATTCACTTTAATTACTTTAAATTTCATCCAGCTGCAAGTTCAGCAAATAAATTCCCTTTTAACTTCACGACCGAATCTTCCCAAAGCTGAATGTGAGTATAATATTTAGCACACAGACAAATGATAAGCTCAACATTATATAAAGTCTTTCTTGGGCCGACCATACTGAAATTCTGAAGAAATCAAAGCTTTAACAAATCCCAATTGAAAAACAGAACGCAATGCTAGCTTATAATCAAAAGACAACACGTTGAAGTAATTAAATATAAAAATAAATATAATGTACTTAGGTTTCTTAATTGCAAGAATAGTATAACACTGCATTCAATATTTGCTATTGCTCTGAGAAAACATTAATAAATCCAATACGAGGAACAAGTGCTTCGCAATTATAGAAATGAAGGTTAACAAATTTTCAATAAGCTCACAGTGGATGCACAACTGGGGAATTTTGAGCGACAGCATAGGAAACACTTGATTGATGTAAGAACATGTTTTGTAATTTGCTAGCTGAATTTAGCTTGACAGATTTTGTTAAGATAATCGTCAAATATTAATGATATTTTAAATGAAAAACATCAACAAATTAGCAAAATAAAAACTAATTAAGCAAGTACATGAGTTATAGGAGCGTTAAGCCAATTCTAAGAACTTGCATCCTCAGATAATTTTTAATCTCTGGCATTCTTGCTTTATGGAATAAAAATACCAAACAAATAGTTCAAATTTAATAAACTAGACGCAGAAATAACATACCTGAGAAGGAACAGTGTCCTTTGAATGCATTGATGTAGAAGGCTCGTAGGATAAATCCTGTCCACCCATGAGCCACTGCGTCACTGAATTTCGGTCATCGGTCGCAGAGGTACTCATGTGACGCTAAAGTAGAAAATAACAATTATGAGGAATCACAAAAAGTAGTGGATTGCTATAACTTATTCACATATTAAAGTAGGAAATGAGTTTACAACTGCTAAAAAGACTAAAATGATGGAATATATGTTTACCAAGCATGTATCTACCATTACAAAACAATGTACAATCTGGTAAGATCTTGATACCAAAATGATTGAAATAGATCATTTACGCAAATATTCGAATATACAGGATAAAAAAACACAATATCAAAACTTTAAAGAAACTGCTCTTCGAAAATAATACCTTACACAAGCTTGAAGGAAAAATTATGTATACAAAACAACTAAGCTTTTAACACCTCAAACAAAGGTAACATATAAAAACTTCGTAAGGGCATGGTACCATATGATGAGAAACTATTAACATTTCATTTTAATTCGGGCAAAACGTTTAATTTTTGGGCAATCTATCCCAGTAATCAAGAACATTAATTACAGAAATGTACTGTCAATAAAAAAAACTTGTGTATGATTCAATTTAATCTCAATTTATGACACAAGATGCCAAGCTGAAGTTTGGGAATGCAAGCAAACTAATAGTGTGATATATTTGCAAGCAATTTTTAAGCAGAAAAATACATAATGTTGATTTTAAAGTAGACATAGATTGCAGTTAAAGCCTTTCTTAGAGCAATGAAGTTTTCAAAAGCATTGTTTCATTAGTGGAATTTTCATAATTCAAAATATTTATAGATAGTTACATTAAATATTTTAGAATTTATAAATGTTATATTTTAAAAGCATCACAATTTTAAGCGCCAAATAATTAAGAAAATATTAAGATTTGCGATAATAACAGTGAAAGTATCATCCATAAGAACTATAAGCACTTGCTATAGCAAATTCCATTAGAACGTCGCGGAAACGTAGCTAAAATGTGGAATCTTAAAATTTTAAATAGAGATTTCTTCTCAGAATATATATATATATATATGTATATATATATATATATATATGTATATATATGTATATCTATATGTATATATATGTATATATATATGTATATATATGTATATATGTATGTATATATATATATAGGCTACCAAAATGCATTCTATAGACCAGGGGGTAAAATTCATCCTAGAATTTTGGGATGCAAGGTGTGAATTATGACATTGGAAGAAAGGTCTACTACAGATGCTCTGGGCTGAACATTGTAAAACCATAGTAGTCACCTCCAGGGGAAATTGAAATTTTTGAGATTTTGAAAATTAGGACGTGAATGAGATTTTTTAAAAAAGGTAAAGCGGTGAATTGATCAAGCAACTCTGAGCTATAGACAAAATTCAATGTCAATAAAATGTTGAGAGTGTAAATAAGACTTCAATTTACAAGATCTAAGCGAAAATGAAGACACGTAGATAGTCCTGGTCAACTATTGCAATAAGGGAAAAATATAGGTAAAAAACTATATCAAGAAAATTCTAGAACAATTGGAGTTTTTTTCAAATACTAACACTAACTTGATTTTTTTCATTTCTTGCCCTTAACTATAAGGTCCTATTTTTGCCACTCACAAATCACATTGGAAATAGTCACATTCAATGGCTATAGTATTGTAGAGCTTGCTTTAAAAATATTGCTGAAAATTAATTGCTTAACTTCTATATGGCTCTCAATGCTCTGCAACCAGTATTTTTCAATTTCCAGGATTTCAAATGTGTTGTTTAGAGGGTCGAATTTATCAAAAACTCTTACTTTCAAGATAAGGGAAGGTTACCATCCTTACAAATAGCGTTGTAAAAAATAAAAATTATCATAGAAACCCTTTATAGCTTAACGATCAGTTGAAAATTCAAATCTTTATTGAAAGCAGACCTACTGCTATTTTATCACTGTTCTGTTATTGTCGTCTGCTGTAATCAGTAATTTCCATTTATGTTTAGGACATCTGCTTAACAGAATCTGTGTAAAAGGAACACTATTTTTAATCGATTGAAATAAAATAATCTAGGGATTTCCGATTAAAAAAAACTTTTCTAATATTTCTTGTCATCATTGTTTTTTTTAAATTAAACATCTTGTTCCAGAATGAGCCTAAATAAAGAATTTCTTGTTGGAATCTGTAGAAACTCATAATTTGATAACAAATTTTGTTAAGAAACATTCAACAGATTTCGAATAAAAATTTTAGGTAAATAAATTTCAATGTACAAAATGGCCAGTAATTGAGAACTTCTTTTTATGGGTGCAAAAATTTTCACGAAATTGCTTCCAATTATATCATTGATTTCTTCAATAGTTAGTTCTGAGAAGACTTAGCAAAAAGCCGCAACTCAACTTGCACTTATAAAACGTAAGCTGCAAAGTAAAATAATGCAATGAGGATTGCAGGTACTGTTCGAAAATTTGGGATTAACTTAATCGAAGAACGCGGATGATAGACGATGTTGACAAATGGGGCAAACGATTGGGTGGTATCTCTCTGTGCCGCTAATGGTTATTGTGGACATTCGCCTGATCATATCAGCAGTAAGTGATGAAATTATACGAATTTTCAATAATTTGCATATATATATATATATACATATAATCACGCAGACTAAAACGGAAAACCTTTTGGCAACAAAAGGGCCTAACCCAGAAATTAAAACCTAAAGTAATGAAAGAGCAATTTCCACAATAAAAAGGAATTGGGAAGCTCTAAAATTTCGAAGACTCCGTACTTAGTGTTTGATGATAAAAAATTTTGCTTTGCTAACTTATTTAGAAGAGATTAAATTTGCTACTAAATGTATTTTGTTCAAATACATTTTTGCTTGCAATTCATAAGAATAAAGCTTTTCTTCTTTTATCAACATCGATACTCAATATGGTTAATATTGGCGAGAAAAAATAAGTGCATATTTATAAATTTGAATAACCTACGAATTTTTTATTATAAATTAAAACCGAAAAAGTTCGTTATACAATTAAACATAAATGATTTTAGCCTACTAGGTAAAGATACAAGCCCAGTCAAGTACTCATTCTAGAAATGGAGACAATCAAACTTCACATAAATACATAACAGACACCTGTAAACCACTTCATAACTAACAGAATACATATTGAGACATTAGCAAACAACAATATGAATATATTTAATCAATAAATAGAAAATTCTTACGCTGGGTGAGCCAGCGGAAGGATGTGATGAAAGAGAGCAAGATGAGTGGCTAACAAAAGAAACTGAAGAGTGGTGATCAGCAATCACACTGTCTACATGTTGTTCTAAGTTAATGGAAGCGAACGACGCCCGTAAGGAGCCATCTTCTGAAACTGGAAAAGTATATTCCATCTCAATATCCTCTTCATCTCCCTCCTCGTTTACTGATCCTTCTAAAAATACAAATAAATAATTACAGCAGCGGAATTGAGTGATCACGTTTTTTACAAAATTGAGAAACAATTTTCATTAAGAAAACTGAATACAAATAGTGATTGATATTTATAAGATACACGACGGATTCTGTGGATTATTTATGTCCCTACTCCAAAAAAAGAGCTACGGTTTCTTCAACATTTTGAACCCTCCAAACTTTTTGTGGAATATAAATATATATCTATATCTATATATATATTGAATTCGTTTTACATCGACCAATGAAATATTTTAAAATTTCTGATTTTTCACCCATAGGAAACGGTTTTTCATGATATTTGATTAACTTAATCAATTGCAAAGACTAAGATGATCGCAGTTCAAGAGTTCATTGTCATTGGACACCTGCTCATAATAAAATTGCATACGAGAAAACAGGGTTTAGCAAACAGCTTAATTTTTCAATAATATTCAGCATGCAAATCCATTCGATGTTGTTTCCTCATCTGCACTTTCACAAAAATATCTCCACGTATAACATTTGTTAATAACTTAGGCAATAGCTTAAGGAACAACATGGTGCATTACCCTTGCTCCTTAATACAAATGCCTCAAGTGAGAGAAGTCGTTGTAGTGAAGATGAAGAAGTCTTACAAACATGGTAAAGAAGGCAAGAAGTATCAAACAAAAATTATTAAAGTGATATTTTAAAAAAATAGAGTGAATATGATATTACAAAAACAAGGAAAAAGTATTAGAAAGCAATCTAAGTAAAAATGCACAATCATACGATAATAATATTTGAACGTAAACATGATGATTAGTTTTCTTCAATGACGCGAACAATAAAATGTAATTTTATAATTTCAAATCAGCCTAGAAACTCTCATAAGTAGATGTTAGCTTACATTAATGGAATTTTAAAAAAATTAAATGAAAACATTAAGAAAAACATCATTGGAAGCAATCGATTATTATTCTTAAATTTTTCTCGAGAATTGTCAATATTTTATTTCTTTATTTAGCTAAACTGTTCTAAAAATGGAATTTATGAAGTACTTTCTCACGATCAATAATCCGCAAAAAATAGCATAATGATTGAAACAGGTTGGTCAGGAAAATGTTTACATTGGCAAAAGTAAAAACTACCTTTGAAACCTCTAAATTTATAAAAAAACATTTATTTTTCACTCAATTTTCAACTTTTCTAACGTATGCAAGAATGCAATTCTTTAATGTTTTCGGGATTAGGTCTTCTCGAACTTCCAACTACACAAATTCTAGTACAAACCACACACCAAGTTCTGCCCTGCTACATTCAAGAACCAAAGTGTTATTAACAGCTGTAAAAGAAACATTAAAAATTCCATAAGGTAATTTTAAACAAATGACTTAAATCAATTAGGCCAAATTTAAGACAATCACCTATGATTTGAAATCCGATTCTTCACCTTCAAATCGAAAATGAAATTATTGATTACACGAAATTATTTTTCCAATTTCAGCAGGTTACCTAATTCAAGGATGTCTGGAACACAAGGATATTAAACTAACATGGAATTAAAACCATCAAAAACCTCGAATTGCGTTGTGCAGAATTGGAATAATCAAACATCGGAATTTCAAAGGCTAATGAAACAAAAACTATTAATGAATTACAGCTCTTATGCTGAGAATATTTCACAGAACTTCAAAATTAACTTAATAAAAGATGTGATCCAATGCCATTTGTACAGCATTAATGGGGTAATTTTTTCCGGTAATTATTTTTGTTAGTACTAAGATAATGAGTTTGACTTTTTTCACCATGATCAATTTTTCACATTAATTTTTGTTCAAAGATCTAGTTTTTATCCCAAAATGCTGATAAGAGAGGACAGTAAAAAATTTCTTCATAAAAGTGAATGGTATTAAAAATTGCAAATAATCAAATTCAACTACAAAAAGTTTTCAAATGTGTGTTTTAATACAGTCAGGACTTTGAAATTCAAAACTTGTGAGTCTCACTATACCTATTCCTACTTTTTTATGAGAATCGATTTTATTTACAAATTTTGATTACAAATATTTCTGAGACTATTGAGTGCAATTACCACAAAACTTTTTTAATACTAAACTTTTTACACTGAATTAGGTGCATATTTATGGAGACCATGCTTAAAACCAACTCTTTGATAAAACATTCAAACTGAAATTAAATTCGCAATAAAAAAGTTGATCACTTTGCAAACATCAAAATCGTAACACCAAGCCTAGCAAAATTATTGCCTAACAAAATTGGGCAGAGAATTAGTTTCACACTGCAAAATTGTTGTCACATTCATAGAAATGGAATAGAATTTCAACATTAAACCCAATTCACAGCAGTTTTGTCATATATGACAAAAATAAAAAACGATCGCGTCTCTGCTAAAATAAATTACATCTTTTCACGTACAGCTTGCAGTTAGAACTAAGTGACTTTTTTAGCTTAAGAAACTGTTCAATAATCTATGTCCACCAAAAATATAAAGCAGTCCTCAGAAGGTTATAAAAGATTTATAAAAATGTATGATAATATGTTAGAATAAATAAACAGTGAGGCAAGCTATATGCATTATAGATGCACTTTTTAGAATTTAATGATCAATGTTTATTTAGACGCTATTTTATCTAAAAATACAAAAAATTCATTAAAACTGTATATTGCATTTTCAAAAACATTGTTCCCATGACAATATGTAATGACGTAATTGCAAAATCGATCTTATTATTAAAACTTTATCATCGTTCATCAATTATAGCTCCTGTTAATAATGCAGGAGGACATAATTGTAAGTAATTGTTAACAATTTAAAAATTTGTCCATACTGTCTTCAGCATGGCGCGTTTCATTAAAAATGTTGCATAAAAACGTCAAGTTCTTAGGAACTTATAAAATAAATACATAAAATTTCTATAAAAATGAAATATGTCGGTTTTTGTATTTACTTCAAAAAGCTATTATATATCTGATTTTCTCAAATAACAATCTTTATAAAATGTGGTAGGTTATGCGCCCATGTAAAACGGTCAGAATTATCACAAACCTACAGTATTAAATGGGTTTCTGATTTATTAAAAGTTGAAAATAACGAACCTTGCGCGTATATTTTGATTAATGATCAAGTAAATACAAAATAAAAGGTACTGCGAATCCCAAAATTCAGGCAAAGAATAAGAACTCCAATCCAACATATGGTTTTTTATGTAATAATCTCTGTTGCACCTGCTGCTAGCTACCTGTTAAATTATTTTTTCTCAAAAATGTCAGTACCCCCACCAGAAAGTCTAGATCCATGCACTGCACTCCACCAAAATTCGGTTTTGATTTTGAATTTTCACAGGGTTCTATCGTTAGCATGATGAAATTACAGGGCTTGTTGATAATGATAAGAATATAAAAAATTTGGAAATTTAGTATTTCACATTTGGGTTTGATAAAAAATCTAACAAGAGAAGACAGAAACATTTAATACGCTTAATACAAAATACTTTCAATTTTCAAAAAATTATCAACCATATTATAAATTTGAATAACGCAGCTAAATTTTTAGACTGGCTTCAAATGATGAGACTCATTATCGAATTAAAATGCAGTGAGTGAATCGTTTATAATCATATACATTAACAGAACATAAACATTTTATATGTACCATTAATTTAAAATTATTGATCTCATATTTTTTGTTTATTTAATAAAAACTTGTTCACCGATTTTATGGTGGGTAGTGCATAATATGATCTGAAAGCTTCGTTATTTAGCATAGCGATGATGCGCAACATCTCAGAATTAAGACGAAACAAACATTTCGAAGTGCACTATAATTACACAACAATTATTACCTGTACTATATACAGAGTGTCTCAAACTTTGTCTAAGGATTTTAAATATCTCTAATTTTTGAACGATGCAATGGATGTCAACATGACTTCATGTACACCTACTATAGATTATGGCATTTTCTTTGCATTTTAGATGTATGAAATCGGTAACCTTTAACTCCAGTTATGACCTCCGGAGTAAAAGTGTACTTTTGCTCTAGTTGAACCCGAGAAATCACTTTTAGCTGCGCTAAAACACACACATTTCTTCCTAGATATCGAAGAACAGACAAAAAGTGTGTTTTTCTCCAATGGTCATAAATGAAGTTAAAAGTCGCCGATTTCAAAAATTGAAAATGCAAACAAAATGCCATTATCTATAGTAGGTGTGTATGAAGTCATGTTGAAATCCATAACATCGTTCAAAAATTAAAGATATGTCAAATCCTTAGACTAAGTTTAAGACACCCGTATATATATATATATATATATATATATATATATATATATATGTATATATGGAATGTAAATTACATTAATTAATGAGGAGTCATTATGAAGATATATTGAACAAATTGACGTGATTTCAGTCATGGATATAACTTAGGGTGGAGAAACACCAGCAGTTTTCCAACTTTTTAGACGCCCAGTAAATAACATTTGCCATTAACATGTAATTGAATTTAAAAACATAAAAATATTGATTTTTTCAAGCTGTTATAAACATGCTTTTTTTCTCCCGATTTTAAGCTTTTTCCCAAATCATGATCCATACTTTCGAAGCCCCACTGTAAAAATTCATTGAAGAAACAGGCCACAGAAATGATCAAATAAGATGCTTCACCTCATTTTGAAGAAGGGAATTTTTAGATTTGCAATGGCATTATCAGTCGCCGCATTACTTTGCTAATTTTATTCCTAACGAATTCAAAATGCATTATCTTGATTAGACATTTATCGCTTGAATTTCAGATAATTCACAGCATTAATGCGTTGTTTTAAATCGAAACGACCAATGCACTACGTCCCATTGTTCACTAACGAAAAATAGTCGAAACTAAACCATAAGGAAAATAGACGAGGAACAACTAATGAACCTCCGCTTCCGTTCATTCTTGCTTTTCAAAACTTTTTAAGGAAATCCTTTTACAAATTGAACTGCAAGTCTCATGGTACAGACTCCTGGGACTACTTATCAGTGGGACTGGCACCATACTGGAGCTACGGAGTTCGGAATTTTTGGCCAAAATAAAAGTTATTATGTGGGACCACATGGGACCATTGGACCACAAAATTTAATGGGACTGGCATGGAACGAGACTGTGAGCAAATTCAATGACACTAAGAGGGATTGTGACTAATACCATTCTGATCTTACACAATCCTAATTAATAGTCACATCCATGAAATTGATCGTTGATGCAAATAACAAACGGCAACAAGCTATGCAATCAGCCTCTGCCAAAAAGAATTCAATTTAAATACTAGAATAGTGCTTCATTTTTAATAAATCACTTTTATAAAATTTTGTCTCATCTGAGAATATGTTCATTTATACAATCATTCAGTACGATTTCATCAAAAATCTGCTTCTGATTCAGTATGTACTAGTTCCGGATATACATTATAAATTGAGCGTGCTCATTTGGAAGTTCAAGATCCACTTATATAATATACATATCTGCATAAATCAATATTTTTTGTGGACGCGATTAGGAACGACACAGTAGAGCGCAAGGATTTCCTGATTTAACTTGTTTTTCAATAAACAGGCTAGCAATTTCCCTACCACATATATTAATTAGACCTTAAATGACATCACAAAACATCAATTTTAGAAAAAAATACATTGACTAACCAAAGTTTTCTTAAACACTTCATTTGAATTGGATATTGTATTCGAACGTGAAGATATATTTTTAAAATAAAAATACCTAATTAAAAACTGTTAAATGTATTAGTAGCATGATATTACATCATTTCGCTTAAGGCTTAATCTGTCAAACGAACACAAGATGAAATTTAGCGACTTGTGTTAATATTAATTTCCTACAATTAAAATCAAAACGTTTCATTCGCTGATGCAAGATTTAATGTCTTCGTCCAGACAATAATTCTATTCATAAAATGCATGTCTTTTAAAATGTGGACAGGTAGCGTAAAAACGTTAATATGGCTCCGCATTTGGCAGATGGATAGATTTACTCCAGAGAAAGTATCAAATTAAAGCTGATGAAGGCATTTTGTCCTCCAAATAATCAAATTTTATCAAATAAAGTCATATTACATAAGATGTAGCATGATTTACTTCGCATAGTAAACAAATTGGAACAACTTGGGACAGACGCGACACGGAGCTCACGACATAAGGAGGCCTCTAAAACAATTTTTACACTAAACTTCTTATTAAATATTATAATAGAAACAGTATTTCGTAAACGTTTTGAAGCAAGTATTATGTATAATACGTATGAACGTATTAATTTCTGTAGTTGTCGGAAGAACTACAAAACAACAGATTAAATTTGAATTGTAATTAAACTCCCGCTGCTGTAAACTGCAACTCAAGAAAAATATATTCATTTATAAGGACAAAGTTTTCCGATATGATTTCTGAATTTCAACAGATTAATTTTCAGATCTTTTCATCAGCAATTACAAAAGTGTGAAAAGGGTTGCGTCACACAGAAGTTGCGATCTATATGCAAACATGTTAGACGCATAGCGCCATGTTATTTATAAATGATCATCGTCAACACTTAGACGAATTTTTTTGAGAATAATCATTTGAAAGCCGGCTCCTCAATCATCTCATGAGATGAGGTATATCTGCGAAATTCATCTGTAATACTTGANTTTTTTTGAGAATAATCATTTGAAAGCCGGCTCCTCAATCCTCTCTTGAGATGAGGTATCTGCGAAATTCATCTGTAATACTTGAAAATAATAAATAAGTTATTTTAATGAAAATCAGAATTTTCATAATCAGGCAGTCTAAAGCCCATGAGACTAGAACTTAAGCCCAACTATTTCGTTTTCTGTTAACAGAGACATTTCGCAAAGGCCCATGTTCGGTTATTAAGTTGTATACAAAAGAGGAGATATTGTTCTATCCAGTGGTAGCTTTAGGTTTTGGACATCGCTATTGGTTGTCGAATGATGACCGTTTGAATGTTTCCTAAAGAAGATCATCAGAGATTTTAAGAAAGTCATTAATAGAATATTTGAATGCAATCTGAATTGGTTATAAGGATTCCAGTTTTTTACAGTTTAACAGGAATATTATTTGCGATGAGGTACTGACGATTTGAGACGCATGCTTCCGAAGTGTCCTCTTTGACTTGGAGGCTTAGGTAATACTCCTGAAACCTTTATATACTAACGAATGGTCTGAAAAACTCAGAACATTGCTTGATTCCAATAAATACATTAATTACCCATACTTAGAGCTGAACTTCACTGTTTGTGACAACGTTATTATTTCCATTTAACATAATATCTGAGAACTTTCAATCCGAGGTTACGCAGGCTTAGATTAAGTAACTTCAGATAGAAGCAGCTGGAAATATTATTTTAAAGAGTCCAGAAAAATCAAAGAAAAATACATATCATTGCATTACAAACTTTATCTAATACAGATGTACATAAAATCTACGATTTTAACATTATTGATAAAGAAAATTGGATTCGCTTAATTGATTTATTACAAAAATTAAACGATCGAGAAGCTAGTTAAGTTGGAAAATAGAATAAACAAATGGAAGGTTGTCAATACATGACTTTATAGTCTAATTCATTGTAAGTTTACAACCAATGTTTTGTTGAGATAAATAAATCATAACTTCACTCTAAGGACATTTGCAAGCACATAAATTTGATATTAAATACCAAAAGAAAGATTGCCAAAATAAGCATGCCAGACAATTCTTACGAAAAATTCTCACCAAAAACGGACCAAAATGGTATTTAATCGCTAATATTGAATTTTAATAATTATTAAAAATTTTCAAAAAATTAGCTGAAAAATTCCCATTTGGAACACTACTGTGATGGAATTTGAAATATCTCTGCACAAGAACCGTAAATTAAACAGAAAATTTATTGAACTTATGCGTGGAGGTTAACTTAGAGGCAATGATCTTGCACCGTGTGGAAATGGAATGAATTTCCAGCAATCAAGGATACGTCATTTAATTGGAATTCAGAAGCAAACTGTTCTGCGATTTCATATCAGTTGTGCAAACAGAATATTTGCAGGTGCTAACTTATAGAGCTTTTGATCAATAAATTTAGAAAAGTTTGACATTTCACAAAAAGTCCTTATCACAATGAACACATTTATTGCTACTACATTGAATTCACGTTGAAATTTAGAGGAGCACAAAAATATTTTTTAAGTCTGGTACAGGGTTACCTGAAAAAAAAAACAATTTTTTCTAACATTTATTCAGATTTAATCAATATGCTTCAAACCCGACTACACTCTTTATGTATAGGAAATACATAAGTCAAGACAAGCCTTAATGACTTGTAATGATTCAGTCAATATGAGCCTAAAATATTCTTACATGAATTTCTGTAGATCAAATAGAATTAATAAGAGCGAATCGGAGGCTTCATTATTTGAAAGGTGTAAATTTCCATACACACAAAACTTAAGAATGTTACAATGGGTGAAAAACATACAACAAATATTAATGCTTGTAGAAAAGACACAAAAAACTAAAATTTAACAACATATATGAAGTCTTAAAAATTTTTGAATTAATATTTAAACCTCAGGTTGATTCCTAGAATTATATTAAATTCTGAACATTTTGAGTCTTGATTTTCATAAAAATAATTCTCATATAAAAAAGAGTGCAATGGCTAACATTGTATATTTGCCTTTTCTCTAAGATCCTTCAATAGATGGTAACCTCGCATAAATTTTCATTCTTGTATCCTTCACTTAAAAAAATAAATTTGAAAGTAGGAAAAAAATTCCAAAAACTGTGATTTCCTTTTGAACGTCACGAGAATTTTCATATGTTCTAAAAAATCAAAATGCCAAAGAATTTAAAAGAAAAAAGCCTTATTTCATTGAGATACAAAAATGCATATAAATAAATATATTTGAAAAACATAAAGCAGGCAAAATTTACAATGAAAAAACTATTTTGAAATAATTCGAAGCAAACAAAATATAAGTAAATTGGAGTGTAAATAAGTCATATTTAGTAATACTGGAAAACTTGAAGGTTACTTTTTTCGAAAATTTAAAAAATTGGACCACAAAACTCTTTGTCAAAAGTAAATTTCCAAATTGTTTCTCATTTTATACCAAATTTGAACAATTGTTGAATATTAAAAAAATCATTCTCATTACAAGGGTGTCTGCTAATATGAAACTTCAACCTGTGATATTTGGTTGCATCTTATACATTTTTACCTATGTTATAAATAAATAAATTATTTTTAACTACTATGAATCACTGATAAACTTCAACTATAACACGATGTTAACCTTAAACAGTTCATGATTCCATAGAAATTTGTTTACCCGCAAACTCTGAGGCAACGCACGAAATGCCTCAACGGGCTTGGGATATTTTTGCATTTATCAGGAAACAGTCAAAGCTCTTTGTTGCTTCCATGGGACCAAAACCTTATAAATGCCTGAACATTAGGTATGGAGGGAATTTAAATCTTTTTCCAAAATTCGAAATTTTCAAAGAAAAATTTTTGTTCTTTTCACCTACTTCAGCTACAGCAATACGCTCTAATACATCATTGCATTAAAGGATGTTCCCAATGGATATTTCCATGTCTCACGATTTCCAAATTTCCAAATAGGTTTGGAGAAAATTCTTTGAAAATATGAAAAAACGGTTTGCCCTTTTAAGTGAACTCCAGGCGACTTAAGATCAATAATTCTAGTACTTAAAATTTTTAACTTCGCCTTACACTCAAATTGAAAATTTGATTCATTTTCATGAATACATTCTGCAAATTTTGCAGCCTGAGTCTCCCATAGTTTTTGCACTTACACAGTTTTATGACGTAAGCATATTTATCAAGATTAAAATGACGAATAGTGAACTTTTTGAAATCCATTAACTTTGACACGTAATAGGATCTTTGCATAATTATCTGAAATGAAAAAGTGATTGTTATTTAGAGCTTAGCGCTATATAAGATTTTCAGTTTTAACACTTCTATCACCACTACTGCTGCTTGATAAAAAATAACATAATTTCACAGTTCTAGGGGAGGGGAACCCTAATCTCATTTTAAAATCACTGTTAACGCGGATATGAAGCGTTCACTTACAGCGTTCAGCAGTAACCATTACTATGCTCAGCCAATTGAAGATAGGGAAAATATCCAGCCTGTCACTAATAAGTTCTCTCTCTCGCCTGATGTCCACAATAAGAGATTTAAGTAAGTTACAGTGACCTGAACTGCTAATTCCTTAACAAAATCCATGCATATATAATTTAAGTGAGAAAATACTCAGAAATATTTACAGTAAGATATCGAAAATGAGCAACCAACAATGATTAGCAGTCATGATTAGATTTCATTTGCATAATATCCTTCTTGCAGTGTTCATTTTTGTTAGCCAAATGTAATGGACATCATGGGCCTTATTCCATCTGGAGAAGGTATTAAGGCCCACTCTTATGATGCCACAAAATTTGATTATAAGAGTACATGCAGTAAGTATTTTTATTCTGAGTGTCGGGCTATAAATATTCATGTTCAAATCTAACAATAATTGTAACCAGCCGGCAAATTCATTCAAAATATGATATTAGTATCCGGTTTAATTAACTATTAACTTGTTACCTGCCTGTACCTAATTAGCAAATATATTATCACTTTACAATATCTTAGGGCCTAATTTTCAACTGCAACAGTCTGTACAGTCGTTAATTCTTGAACTGATGTTTCATGCGATTGATATCTACCAATACCGATGCGTCACATCAATGCGAGGAGGAAAATATAAAAGTTAACATGGTTTATAAGTACTCATGAAACAAAACAAAAGGTAGAAATTAATTAATAACGAGTCGAGAAGAAACGCATGAAAGAATTCTTAGTACTCACTTTACTTTAAAAGTTCTGCTAGTTTGCTGTAAATATAATATACCAATGATCTAGTTGGGCATTTCCATTAGGCTTAAACTTAAGAGAAATGTGTACATGAAAACATAAATGTCTTCATTTAATAGAGAATCGTAAGAATATTGTTTTGACACAATTTTGGAGTTGTCCTCATACAAGGAAAAAACACGTGTAGATTATCCAAGACAATATTAGGCATTAATGCATGTATATAACTAATGAAATTTGTTGAGATAAAATCAAACATACAAAAGGATGCAAAAGGATATTAAACAATTCTTAAACAAAAATGAAATTACTTGTGCTTAATTGCAAACGTTTAATAAAATGAAGAAAGACTTTTGCAGACGAGGAAATGAAGAAATTAAAATTTGCAAAATATTAAGACTTATTGATTAGATTAAAAAAATGAGAATGACGGGGGAGGTTATAAATTAGATACTGGAAACAGTTAATCAATGATGCGTCGCAATTATTTAAACATAAAAATCAATGAAAAATTAACTATCTTGATTGGCACCAGTTGAATATTATTATTAAAATGAACGATCCTACACTGCAATTGAATTATTACATATAAGTATATATTGGAACTAGTTCTGAAATATGTCTGCAAAAATAACGCAGTGTCCGTCCCATAAATAGGTCGATATATCGTGAACAAATGATAGAGCCCCATGTGGCCGTCCCATGTGGAACTGGTAGTACAATAGTAACAGGAAAAAGGGTTAAATGATAGAAATTAATTTGAAATAGAAATGGTCTATGTTAAAAATCATTAGTTCAAAACGAAGGAAGTACACCTCATTGGGTCTATTTGACTTTTCATGGACCAACTAAACTTCATATCCTATCGTTTTAGGAATCATCAGCTGCATATTCAGGGTTGTATATGCAAATGTGATTTTCTTTAATTTCCACAACTATTTCAAAAATATTTCCAAAATCTCCCGGATTTTCCATAACTCTTAGAGTTAGCATTTTGACAAATCGACTAAAATGGGTGTTATGATTATTTGAGAGGTGCTAATGTATACAATTCTCGTATGCTAAGATCGATTGACCATCAAAGCAAAACTATTCAATGTCATTTCTAGGAATTATTTTAGTAAAATTTAGACTCAGTCCTGCTCAAAACCGAACTAAATTTTCAAGTGTAGTTCTTTTGAGAATAAAACGAAATATTCTGTCATCATGTGCGGAGGAGCGACTGCTGAACCAATGTAGTTTCAAAGTCGTATTCGCGTTGCTCTTTCGAATTCTTTATTTACAAAAGTTATGCAGAGATGACACAAATAAAAAACTTGCTCAGTCTCTTGAGCCTGATTACTTCGAAAAGTTTCTAATTACTCCAGAGGTGGGGATGTTAACAGAATTGCAAAATTCAGACCAATTTTGGTTCATTTACATAAATTTTGTTATTGTTTTTAAACATTTTGTGTGTATTAAATACTTTCTTAGGTTGCGGACGATTGAAGTTTTGAATTTATATTTCCATAAGTTTACATTAAATATCAATTTCATAAAATAACTTTCATTTCCATACCCGTCTCTTTTTCCACAATGTGGAAATGGCATGGATGAAAATTTCCATTTCCACAGGTAACCCTATATATAGGAGTTCATTTTTTAGATCAAAAAAATTATGTGTCACATTAACGCGATCAGATGGGAGTGTGTGGGGGTGCGTATCACTGGTGAAAACGAAAGTTCACCTACGTACGTTCCAGATATGTGAGGACAGTCGAACATGACAAGGACCACAGCAGTATGTTAGAGAAACTACATAAAATATTTTGATAACTAAAGTTCTAATATACCACCTCAGCGCTCGCATTTAATTTCTTGTACTAAAATCGCGCGTGAGAAGATTTCTGCTTGTATAAACTGCAGTGGAATAATAAATTAAAACAAATCAAGAGAATTTAGGGGTGAATGCAACTCTAACATTATTTGACAGCTGTTGTCAAGAGCGGATATTTCTCGCAAGCCGAAATGATGTAAATGTGACAAGCATATGTAACGCTTCGGGAATTTTTAAATGAAACAATTAGAATAAATCGTAAGGGATAGAGAACGAAAAATATTATTGCAAGGTTACAGCGTTATTTACACAAATTGCTCAAACATAATTAACTATGTCTATGCTTATTACAGAATGCATCCTATCATGAAGTGCCAAAGTAGCAATGATGAAATCAACTGATATATTCTATCGGGCTTAGGATTAGCTTAGTCGATTGCGAAATGTAGCAAAAAACTCTTTTCTGGGGTTAAGAGGTTAGACTTTCAATAGAGAACATCATATAAAAAAAATTAAACGATTTTTAAAAATAACAAACTAATGATGATTGTCAATATGATTAAAACTGAAATACTAGTGTTTGATTGATCATCTAGTCTAGTGATTTTGGAACGTGGCACAAAATGTTTCAATGGGTTTGGAACTAGCATGGTACTGGGAATATAAATGAAAAAAACTAGAACTACGGATTTCGCAATAATATTCATGATGTTTGCCAATTTTGGTCAAAATAACATTATATAGTGGGACCAAAAGAAGCTATAGAACAGAACATTCATGGGACAGGTATAGGACAGGAATGGGACTCAATCCATTGAGAATAAATGGTATTGGAACCAACAAAATTCTAGTCCAAAACAACCCTGTTATAAAACAGCTGTAATACAAAAAATTTAGTACATCAAATGTTCTAGTGTAATGGAAGACAACATTATATTTTCACTGTTCTTGATCACCACCTAGATACAAATATCGAAAAATATTTCTTATATCTATTGATTCACATCATGTGTATGATTTATCTCCAAAAAAGAATTTTTACTAATCTCATTTGAGAATTTTTGAATGTGACATATTATATGCATTTATAAAAATGGCTCCCATTTGAGTGTGTGAATTCCAGTTGCCGGGAAAATTGAGCAACTTTGAGGAGGTATACGCTCGACGAGTTCCTACTGCACCGATAAAAAAACACTCAATCATATTAATTTGAATTAAGCTATAAATCGCAAACGTTTCAGTTAAATTACAGGCGAATCATAAATAATATCAAAGCAAATGTTAGGGACGGAAAATTATAAAGGAAATAGTAAGAATTGACGAAGTTAAGTATTTAATGGAAGAAAATACGTATTACAGATGACATTCAAACAATTTTTGCCATTTTTAAAAAGCAATCCTTTATTGAAAAAAAACATACAAATTTATATGGGTATGACCAGTATAATGAGCAGGCGCATCAACAACAACTTGGTCTTGAAAAGTAAATTAACAGTGTAAAATTTGGTTCCCAATGAAGTCAAAAGAAGATTTTTAAATAGGTTAACATGCACAAAGAATAAACAAATTCATCTGACATCAAGAACGACACAAAATCGAAATATACTACACTAAGTATTTACTATATTTGCAACAATTACATGTTGCAGAGTATTGCTTGTGCACAAGGATAGATGCGGTTATGGTCGGTCCGCGCGGGCTGACCCACCCGCGTGGGATGTGGGCTGGATCAAACCGACAAAATATTTAGGTGAGCAGCAAGTCGGGTCGAACCAGGCCAAAAATAAATGAATTTCCGGCTGCAGTGCGAACTACAATGTCTAGTTAATCTTGTATTTGGGATCAATAGCCAAAATATTTGGTAAGTTTTAGTAATTGCAAGTGACTATTTGTAATCATTTAATGTAATAATATTATAAATATTACAATTGATAAATTTTAGATAGATTTATTGGGTCAAGATTAACAATGAATTAATAATGCGCAGCTAAATTTATAAGAAATCCTAATTTTAAAAAAAACATACTATTTGTTTGTATTGTAATTGCGCAATTGCAAAAACTGGATTTCTAGAATTTTAATCATTGCAAGTGGAAACGTTTGAATTGATCTTTTCTTTTTTTGAGCTTGTTGAATTACTTGCAGATGGAGACAAGTGCTCCATCTTTACAATATTGGAAAACAAGACTTTAAACACATATATGTATGTAAAATGATCATAGACAGGATTGCAGATATATTGGGCAGAAACCCACTCAATATAAGAACTAATAAATAGTATTGTAGAAAATAGTGAATAATATTTGGAATTTGGTTGAGCTCAGCACCAAAATTACATGTATTGCAGGGAGCCCAGGCTCAGATCAATCCCAAGTAACAATCAAACATTTATCCTTGCAACTCTTATTAATGCAATCAGTAAATCATGGATAGAAATGATTTCGGTTTAGCAGAAGATCTTCAGATAAACTTGACAATATGCGGTTTTATTACATCGAATTTATTGTTTTTCATGGACGTATCCAGGTGGTTGGAAATGGGTGGGATTTGGAAATATCAGGCGGGGCTGGCTAGAATAGAATCAGGGATTACTCGAGGGATTCTCAGGAGGGCGCAGCCCACCTTAAATTCGATTGGGAATCAAGCGAACCTGTTAAAGTTACTTCACAATGCGGAGTGTTGTTAATTATTTAGGAGTACAACCCTGAATAGAATGATCACCCTACCTACTTTACCTACTATACAAGAATATTGCAACAATTACTGCCTAAAAACAAGTTCATTTCTTAATCAAATGATGTGTTAATAGTCTACAAATCTGCATATTCAACATCTGTTAAAAAAGTTTTCACAGTTATCAATTCCTATTAACTAGAAAAATAACAACTTACTCCAAGTACAAGACAACAGTTATTTTGGCCTTAACGTGAACACAGTTTAACTCGACAAAAGGTTGCTAAGATATATAAAACAAACGAGATTATTCATTTCCGCGGCTTTTCTCGTTAAATCTTCACAAAAGCTTCAAGATGCATCCCAGAAATAAGATAGCTTTCAAAATACAAACGAGTGAGATTGACTTGGCGTTCAAAAGCAATTCGTGATCGATACAGGGTGTCTGAAAACCCACCTTCGGAAACCGTAAGGCTATGCCTAAATCTTATCATAGAGTACTTTCTCGCGGTGGTTCCTGGATAACGTTAACACTCAGCGGGCACGTAGGTGTGCGAATGTCCGGACCCACATTAGACGTTAAACCCAGGGTACAAGAAGGTGTCACCATTTGTACTTTGTACATGTGGGGGCGGTGACGGTCGAGAAACCTGTCTGTGTTGTGGAGACAGAGAGCCACGCAGTGGTAACACTGCTAGCAAGACTGCTACCGGCACCAGTAAGGGTGCGTCTCACGGGGCAGTCATACAGAGAGGAAACTCTCTGTCTCTGGCCTGTGAGATAGGCCTCTCAATTGAAGTTCGGCCTTCGGCTTCACTCTGCTGATCAGACTCAACACAGATCAGCACTCTGCGTGCCGGGGGTCGCCAAGGATTCTTAAGATCAAACCGCCCAGGCATACTTCCAGGGGTATGGCCAAGACCCGGATCTTTGGTTTCACCCACTCAGTTAGTCTGTCGACTTCTTCAGTAACCCCACCTTCAGAAAGCGATTTTAGAACGTATTTTGCCATAACTGACAGACTATTTCATGCATATTGCAAATTATACGTGCATTTATTTTGTAGTGAAAAAGAACTTTTTTAAAATCTACCAAAATTAATTTAATAAAATATTACTTAATAAAAATAAATAATAAGGTTTAACCTTCATGTATATTGCAAGAAATCGAGTTTGCCAATTTCAATTCAATGCTTCCAGAAACTCCAAAAATACAGAGAGTGCACAAAATGGTAATACAACTGCAAAATTATTTTAAAATTTTAAAAAAATCTACTATAAAATTTTTGATTTATTAAAAATTAAATTATTATAAAGGACTTTTTAATAATAATATTAATTAATTTTTAATAACAATACTAAAAATTTTTGTACACGTGAAACAAATCCTAGTCTCAGGGGAGCTAGCTATGTTCTCAAAGGGGGCAATAGCCCTCTACAAGCCACTAGGAGACTTACCTACTGTTTTATTAATCTGTAGGCGTAGGTATGCATGTAATGGCACACTCGGAATTCAAATTTCGTAAAGGAACAAGACCTGGCTTCCAAATGTGCTTAAAACTACAGATGTTTTTTGTGATATCTTTGTGCAGTATTACAACTAAAATATCAACTTTAAAGCCATATTACAAAGAAGCAGTAGAAAAGTGTCTGCATTTAAAATCTTCCATATTTCTAGATCTATAGATGAGCAATACAAAACAAAGTTGATCTAAGGCTTAATTTCATATTAGGCAGTCTTATTCTTGATGATACAACACGAGCCTCTCGGCTCGTTAGAAGCTCGTCTCGTTGACAAGTCTGGTATAGAACTTAAATGTTCTATTTACACAAAATAAAATAATTGAGGCTGTTTGTTGATATGTCCCTAAGAGTACTAAAACAACAGGCCATGCAGACGAAAATAAATAATTTCTTCAGAAAAAAACATTCAAGTGCCCAATGACAAGCATCAATTCATTTACATTAATTAAAAATTAAAATAATTAATTTAAATTGATTTTAACTTATA
This sequence comes from Hofstenia miamia, assembly GCA_900660155.1. NCBI lineage: Eukaryota > Metazoa > Xenacoelomorpha > Acoela > Hofsteniidae > Hofstenia > Hofstenia miamia. The sequence goes on along the minus strand of CABFPE010000321.1, from coordinate 445,118 downwards.
ATGGAAAAAGAATTCATTTTAAAGCATACAACAATTCTCAATTTACGATTTGCATAATAACATTTAAAAATTAACAATTCATTTTATTAGTTACTGCACTTTCTTTACTGACAACCAACAGAAATGTTTAGATCATACACTTATATAAGATGAGAAGAAAAGCAATAACAATTATATTATAACTATTTCTTTAAAAATTTTAACCCAAATACCTTCTTGCTTAATGAGCGAACAACACTAAATATTGTGGGGTAAATTTTTTGTGCTGCTCAGTCTAAATCCATGAAATAAATGACTCAAAATATCTGCGATTCACACTCCCTGCTTGGAATTTACTTTTAAATAAACGTTTATTATTGGCTTTGTTACATTATCCCGATTAACGGATGTACAATGCAAATATAAATATATATATATATATATATATATATATATATATATAAAATATAGGCCACTGGATATGCATAATTTGTTTGTAAAATATATTCTCTCCCTATAATTTACGATTAAATCGAAAAGACAGTGTCTGAGACATCTACCGGTATATACAATATATTTTAAAAAACATATCACCAAAAAACATAAAGAATGTTAATATTTTGTAGGGCCTCCTTTGGCTCGCAGAACAGCTTTGATTCTGTCGGGCATTGATTCAATTAATTTACAACAATAATCTGGTGTAATCTGTTGTGTCCAAACGGTCTTTATTTTTTGTATAAGATCATTTCTTGAAGTTGGCTTGAGCACTGCAACTTTCTTCTTTACAATACCCCGTTTAACATTGTAGCATTTGTTTGTATTTAAGCAAACTTAATAGATTGGTACTTCCCCCTTTTGACACCCAGCTCTAGAATTACTACCGTTGTATTTCTGTTATTATTACATTAGAAACAAGGGTCATTATTGATAGCAATTGATGCGATTTTTGTGGTAAGTTTAAGAGGACATACGAAGACAAAATCCCAATAAACGTATTCAATATGATCATAATTAGAGAAAGACGCACTGTATAGCATATTTCTATGTAATTAAAAACCAAGAAGTTTTTTAAATCTTCCTTTTCGAGCTCTCAATTCAAACGTCGGTTTTCATTTTCGTATAGATCTCAACGCTGGTCTTAAAACCATTTTTCTTTTTCTAAACTTGAAAGACAATTACATTGAGTTCTTCTTCGCTGTGTTTATTCATCAACCGAATCATTATTTTCAAATGTTGTCATTAATTTGAACTTCCTTCGTTTGGACTTACCAACGAGTATGTATGTAGATATATGAAATTTTTNTTTTTCCTGAAAGTAACGCTTTTCTATTGGCAATACTTCACAGTTTAACATTGTAGCATTTGTTTGTATTTAAGCAAACTTAATAGATTGGTACTTCCCCCTTTTGACACCCAGCTCTAGAATTACTACCGTTGTATTTCTGTTATTATTACATTAGAAACAAGGGTCATTATTGATAGCAATTGATGCGATTTTTGTGGTAAGTTTAAGAGGACATACGAAGACAAAATCCCAATAAACGTATTCAATATGATCATAATTAGAGAAAGACGCACTGTATAGCATATTTCTATGTAATTAAAAACCAAGAAGTTTTTTAAATCTTCCTTTTCGAGCTCTCAATTCAAACGTCGGTTTTCATTTTCGTATAGATCTCAACGCTGGTCTTAAAACCATTTTTCTTTTTCTAAACTTGAAAGACAATTACATTGAGTTCTTCTTCGCTGTGTTTATTCATCAACCGAATCATTATTTTCAAATGTTGTCATTAATTTGAACTTCCTTCGTTTGGACTTACCAACGAGTATGTATGTAGATATATGAAATTTTTTCAGGAAGTGATTTTTGGATAAAATTTCAAGACCTATTTTTATTTTTTATAATATCTCACCATAAAGAAATGCAATTTGACTAGCAGTTGAACAAAAAATTGGCTCCTCAATATTCTGCTTAGTTCGAGTTATAATATGCTTGTACAACTCTAATTATGTGTGCTACTAAAGCAAAAAAGGTAAACACTCACGTAATTACATGGTATGTGGTAGGGGAAGACTTTGGTTTCATGAGCAACCACGTGGCTTGGACAACTGCTGATTTTTGGGAATAATTTATATCAAAATTTTACATCGCTTCGCCTACAATTCTATTCAAGTCTCTGATAAGAACATACAGGCAATCAAATGTCCTTCTCACTAAGATTGGCATACCAACTGTATTTTAAGTAAAAAACTAGGAAAATGATTTCTTAAGCTTCACATTCATTTTGGAAAAGATCATAAAATAGAGCATCTCAAAGTTGCACTGAATGCCTGAATTTCATCATAATTTAAAAATTTGGCATGTTTTCACTGTTCAAATATCTCCAGTGAAAGCCAGTGGCGGAATGAAGCCATAGTCGAAGGATAAGCAGAAATATATTTTACATGTAAACTAAACCACCTGCATATAGGTCCTATCCTTGCTATTTGTATCTTAGACCTGAGTCAATACTTCAAATTTTAGGATAGAAAAGGCTTGATTTCGTCAATTATATCCATATGCCAATGCTAGTATATATAGCACTTAGAAAACAAGCCTTGACATTTAAAATTCATAATCAAAGTCATCTTCCCAACATGAAACAATTTCAAGAATAAAATAGCCGGTACTTATTCGCGATGCACAACAGAAAACAGTGTTCATTTAAAATAATACGTAAAACAAGTCAGTATTTTGTTAATAATTATGGAAATAAGAAACGCCCGAATTTTACTTCCTGTTCTGCGATTCTTTTAATTAAATACGAAGCTCTTAAGTCTAAGAATGAAATGAGAGCTTAGATGGAATTACACTCAATATGCACATACACTACTTAGTAATGTTGCAATGCATAATGTATATGTAATCATATAAATAGAGAGAATTATCGTAAATATGCCGATATTATATTACTATGGTTATCACACCGCGTGAATTTAGACATAAACAGTGTAGGCACATTCTTTTGAAATCCTGTGCACTTCACTAGCTTTCTTTCATTTGCATAAATAGGATTTTTGCAGAGAGGGGCAAAATCCTTGTCCTCGAGAAATAGTTTATTTCATTATAATTTTCTATATCAACAATTTGTCGCAAAGGGGGAAAATTTTTAAGAAAGAAATAAGCAAAATACATTATGATTCATAAGCAAAAGTGTTTTTTGGTGTAATTTTACTTCAATTTATATATTTCTCGAAAACAGGCAAGTGCTTCCTTATTTATACTTTGAAGAAAACAACTAATTTTTTTGTCTTATATGCGCTTTCAAGGTATGCATTATTCGTTCACCAAACTTGTGTAAGACAATAAAATGATTTTGTAATGAATTCCAAAAGCCAAATAAGTCAGATTTAAGCAACTTCTGAAGAATGTTGCCAATTTGGAAGAACTACTGAATCTTGAAGAGGACACATTTTCTTTTTTCAGATGCGCAGGGGTAATGCCCGTTCTAGTGCCTTTAAAATTGATATAGCTTTCAATCATAAATTCAACTTAGTACATATAAAAGCTTTTCATAGAAAACTAACTCAAAGTTGGAAGTGAAAGCCAGCTGTTGGGTAACCAGACAGGACTACAAACTTGACAATACGGGCCGGCCGGAAAGGAGATTCACAACCAGCTTTCATTATTAAAATATATAATATGACTCTGTCTTAGAGATTGATTAAAGAAATGGCACCATTTCCGAAGTTCAAATTCCAGCAGTTAACATAATATAAATGAATTGTAGTAGTAAAGACATCACTATCATCATCCACCTAATAATATTTATGTAAAAATAAGTAGTGCTTATTAATCAGTGGGAAAAGAAATTAGCAAACCGGAAGTCGGCCAATGCTAGGGAAAATACCACCGGTTCCACATCTAAGCTAAGTATCAGCATATTTTTTAACTGTTTTTGAGTTATTCTTTCCTAAACATTTTCACTACAAATTATTGTAAAGTATTCATTCACACACAAACTCTTAAATTATTGTCCGTTTGATTGCAATGATGCTTCTAGAGATGTGCGGCTAAAAGAAAACGATTTTGTATCAATATTTTCTATGTTGGCCGATACAATAAATTAATTCGTAGTTGGAAATCGTTGATATCACTAGCCGTAAAAAGTCCGAATTCTGTAGAAATTCACACGAATGAAGCAAATAGAAAGAGTCCATAATAAGTATACATTTCTAACAAAAATGGCATCTAACATGAAAACCTTCTCATTGCCATGTGCTAAAAAGCCGGTCACGTTCCTAGGCGTGAATTTCCTCTCTTACCCCTTCTCGCTTAGCCGTGAGTTATGTTCAGCGGGTCGCAGTAAAAGTCGTAGCCTCAAGCGATATTCTGCGGGCGACGGGTTTTTTTTGCCGCATTACTATTTATAACGTTTATAACGTTGTTAGTGGTGATGGGAATAATGGAAAGAATCAGAACAATTCAATGCAAAAATACATTTATACTTGAAAACCGTTCATTAAATCTAAGAAGGATAATGAGCGGGAGTCAATTAGCGAAATGCAAAAACCATTTTTAACAATGCAACTGTTGATCGGATTAAACAAAAACAGTTGCTCCCTAAGTTAGCATCACACTCTATTCTTAGATTGTGCTGCAAATTAACGTCTTTAGCAATATATATTTCGCACAAAGGAGGAGCTGACTAAGCCCCAGGCAACACTAAATTTGGGCCCATTATCAAGATTTGTAGTAAGGGTATCGCTTGAAAATCAATTGAACAAACTAAAAATTTGGAATTTTAGTATTGTTTGGCTTCAATCACTATAAATACGATGCTTAAGTGCTATGGTTAGTGTCAAACGCGACATAGCGGGGATCTCTCTTTTTCATTCATCAAGAATTTGTTGCATTGAAAAAAACAGAAAAAGGAACAAGCAAGTTAAAATGTTGAAATTTACTTCAAAAATTTACAAAATTCGAAATTCCGTCTATTGCTAACTCTAAATACTCAAGAAAATATTTTCAATTTGTGATGGTTACAATAAAAATCATTTACGCGTTCATAACTGACTAAATAATAAAGATATTTAAATCTAAAAACACCACTGAATAGAGAATTGTCTCCTCTTTTATTTTCAACTTTGGCTCCTCACATTCGGTTGCGCCGACTTTTGAGTTTGTGCACGGCGAGCCTGTATAGAACAGACTTGTCAACGAGCTAATATTTCCAAGCTTGGCTAGGCTCATTCAAATTTTGTGTAAGTTCGGATCGGCTCGCCACATAAAATCTTTGAAAGAGGCTCTTTTTAGCTCGGTATTTTTTTAAAAATATTGTGCTCAAAGAATTTTTTACATAGCTCTTCCTATTATTTAATAAACACTTCTTAAATAAGATTATAGGAAAGGCGTACTGACTGCAAAAAATAAGAAAAATCTCCATAATCAAATTAACAAGCAGAACTATAAACTTGTTTTGCCTAAAATAGGCTCGTTTTGGGCTCGTTGTATATCAAATACTGTGCTCAATCTCGGCTCCACTCGGCTCGTTAGAAGCTCGTCTCGTTGACAAGTCTGGTATAGAACTTAGATGTTCTATTTACACAAAATAAAATAATTGAGGCTGTTTGTTGATATGTCCCTAAGAGTACTAAAACAACAGGCCATGCAGACGAAAATAAATAATTTCTTCAGAAAAAAACACGCAAGTGCCCAATGACAGCATTCAATGCATGTACATCTATTTAAAAATCAAATAATTAAAATAATTTTTTTCGATATTGACGTGGAAAAATCATGGATCTCAAAGTATCTAACACATTAAAATTTTCGATTGCAAGACTACAGTTTAAAATGTTTGCATTTGATTAAATTGGGACTGTCTCTTCACCTGACAAGGCCAACTGATTTGCTTAGCGCATACATGTATATGCAAGCAGATGCATGACAATTGGTTAAAAAATATTTCTTTTACTATATATAGCCAAATCCAATTAGCTTAATGGGCGATGAGCTATCAAAATCGAGTGGTTTTAATTATATTGTTATTGCTATTTACAGCTAATTACTTAAATAAATGCTCCAACAAATACGTTTCAAACTTTCCTTGCAAATAGTCTCCATTTAAAAAAACGTTTATTATTGGCTTTGTTA
>CABFPE010000321.1:395168-435053 GCA_900660155.1 Hofstenia miamia | reverse complement strand
AAGTATTTATATATATATATATATGCCTTATGCAGTATTGAGCTTTGATGTGAACCTTTAATAGTCCAATGCAATTATAAGAAATAAAGTTTCACCGAAATATAAATATAATATTTATTATGGTGCACTAATAAACATTTCTTTCTCAATAGTTAAGTGCTTACGAAAACATTTTGTCAGTAAACAATGAAATCCGTTGTTCTAAGTGCTAGCTAAAAATATCTCCAAATATCCATTATCTTCCCCCACCGAAGGTCACCAAAATACAGCTTCATTATAAGGATCGAAAACTTAATTGAAAAAGATGCTGTTCTAAAAATCAAAAACTACATTTAAAATTTTGTCCAAATAAAAAACAAAGCTTTTTGAATAATTCAATTTTTTTTGATGTACCTACACCAAAGGTACTTGTGAAAATCATATTGCGAATTTCTAGTGCTTCTGTTCGACGATGAATATTAAAAGACTAATGGAAATGAATGTCTCTAAGACTGTGGTTAGATAGTATCAAACAAAGACGTTTTCAATAATAATTTATAAGGTATGTTAATACTACTTCGGCTTACTTAGTCGAATTTCACTAAAGTCAATTGCCAATTGGATTGTGATAGCTTAGAGAGTTTTATAAAACTAAAAAAAAAGTTCATTTGTATCCATCTCCTCTTCTTCCAAACGAAGAAAATTCGAAACTTAGTTATATGTAGGCTGGAGTACTTGAATAGGTATGTGTGCCCGCTAGTACGAGTATTATCTTAGCTTCTTTCTGTGCAGGTCCTTAACGTTCGAAGCTGGACAAGGAGGTCGAGAACTGAAAACGTGGTGGGTGGTGGGATAGTGCAACTCTAATCTATTCTGGTATAGTGTGCAGTTGGTGTGAATGATCCGCGATTGCAAAAAAGGAAATGTTGAAATAGTAGGGAGTGGCGTATTTAGGGTGGGGCCTGAGACAATGTCCTCCATCTGCGTTTCAACATTGACTTTTTTGGTAAAATAATAAAGTATTTCAAGAACAATGCTGAAATATTTAAAAAGTAAGTCTTAAAATGCACAGTAACGACCAATTTTGCAATATTTTGGCAGTTTTTGGAAGGATTTATCATGTAATTAAACACTAAACTTGATCAACATTCAGATATCCCCCCTCATCATAAATTCTCAGATACGCTCTTGAAGGTGGGTATCATAATAATTTATTATGTGAAAGGGATGGTTGAATAGTAAGTTGATTTTCTTCGATCTTGAAACCAAGTTAATTCAATGTTATACCGATTTATCTAAATTAATAAATATACATTTTTTCAAGCATAAACAAGATGGCATCAAGTGTTTTACAACAACCGTTGTAGGCAAAAACTTTTCTGTGAAAACTGCATTTGTTGAAAATGACACATTTTTTCAAGTTAACAAGAAAATTCCTTTTTTTCAATCTTTATTATTGGATGTTACTCATCGAACAGGTTTACCATTAAAGCGTATAATAAAACTTTTCCTAAATTATATTGGTGTGCGCCGTCAAATTGAGCAGTATACGCACCAATAACGTCTACCACAAAAAATCCATACTATATAAAATTGATTGAAAAGTGCGCTTTTAAACTTAAGAGCACATCAAAGATTTTACCGCTCGTATATACACCTCCTCACATTCCAGCTGACTCCTGCTTCACGGAGAAATCATTCCAACTTCAGATTTCAAAGCATTCCCGCTACTTAATTAGCTTTGATGTTAACGAGTAAAATTGTAACCTAGAAAAAACGTTGCGATTCCTTTTTACTGCCAAAGACAAGAAATGCATTTCAATGCAAAATATTTTATGAGTACAAATATTGAGAGGAGGTACCGTAAGATAGGCTAAAAATTTTAAAAATAAATGCTTAATTCCTTCCGAAAACATATTTAATTAAGACAAGCTTTAACATAATTACATTTTTAAAACATTTTTTGCGGAAAACTAATTCTCTGATTAATTCCACGTTTATGCTTTGAACCCATTTTTTATCATGGAAAAAAATTCTCATTCCCATTCCTACAGGAATTTCACAACTATAAGAATTAAATAATAGTGGAAACTATAAAAAATTAGGTTGCAATAAAAATGTGAAATATAAAAAAGCATTAGCTTATGCACTATAGTTTTGCGGATTCAAAACTTAATTGTTTCATTGCCGGCCATTTTAAAAATTGAGTACAAAAAACGAAGACAAAAATAATCATACCAATTTACTTATTGGCTAAATATGATTAAATAACAAATACACATTATTACGCGTAAATGTGTTGAAATAGAAACTTGAATTCCGTACGGTGATAGTTCACATATATAGAAAATCCATAATCTATGTTAATCATTTCGCTGCGTAGATGCCGTGAATATACTGTTCAAAGGATTTTCCACTATCTTTGAAACAGAATTCATTGCAACACCTATAGTAAGATAAAAAGATTAAAAGTAGAAATTTGATAGTAAACTTAAGGCAGTTGTGATTTTTTGAATTACTAACACACATTCACAAGAAGTCTACATTTTCTGTTAATATCTAAAATGTACGATCAATATGAAAGCCAAAACTTCAACGCAACCATGAAAAATTCCAAATAATGCAACATCATATAATACAACTTTAATTTTTGAAGCAATTCGAAACAAAATTCATTCACAATAAATTCTTATTCCAATCGGAAAATAAACTTCGCGTACTTTAAGTAAAGAGTAATTAGCAAGAAATCGCCTCATAAACGCAAGCGTGCAATTGAATTGTTTTTATTTCCTTACTGCAGTTCATTAAATACCCATTTAGCAATTAAAATAAAGTGATTCTTATTTTGGAACATAAACAGTAAGTGATTCCATATACTTATAAAGTGTCAGTCTGGCACATGAACAGACCGAAAAATTACTGTCTTAATAACATTTGAAAACAATGTACAGTCATCACCATCTATTACCGGGCACAAAGTTCACCATCAATAAGACCATTTCTAACCATTTCAAAGCAAATAAACGAAATAGCCAAGATTTATACGAATAGTACATTCGTAGACAGAAGTCTTTGTAGTGACACAAAAAAATATTTAGCACATTTTTTAAGTCATATATCTTTACAACACTGTAACTCATATATTTCAAATCTTAACCAGTTAATGATAGTTAAGGTACCTGTCTTTTATTGTAATTAAAGACCATTGTTTTGGTAGTCGTTCATTAAAATACCTTGAATTGCAGTTGTCATCAGGAATAAAGCAATATTGAACTTGCAGCCTAGAAAACTTAATGTTCTAATATATACGATATTCTGAATGTTTGAAAGCATCATTGGCATACATTTTGAGAAAAAACAAAGAAGGTCATACTTCGCGCACAAGGTAAAATAAGGTCTCACACATTTTTGGATAATTTCAATGTAAACTCGCTTCAAAAAGACCTTCCTGATAGCCAAAAAACTATATCCCAAACAAAAATTATAAGCCTTTTAATTTTTATAATTAAATATTTTGGTGAAAACACTTTTGCCCACCACTGCATATGAACATAATATTGAGAGAAATATGTTGAAATAATTGCTAGGATTTAAGCCGACATCACTTTTACATTATAATAACCAAACGACTTACAAAGACGTTCCAAATTTTTTGCATGCTATTTCAATTCAATAAACCCGATTGATTTCAATAATAACATTATCTCCTGATTATTAATTTTAACTGAATCTTAACTGATAAAAATTCGTGTAGCATACTTTAATTCAATAAGTCTTCTTAAAGTAACTTTAGGTACTGGTCAGTAGCCAAAATCCAACTTATCTGAAGTCAAGATTTTTAAATTATTTTTAGCCATAATTAATATTTTTGCTGAAAAAACCTCATGAATTTATTTTAGGAAATTGACAAATCTACATTAAAAGCAATGTTAAAACAATAGTCACATCGTATTATATTCCCAGAAGATCAAAACAAGAGGTAAATTTATAAGAAATGAGAAGAAAATTATATCCACAATGCAAATGAGGAAATGATGAAGATGGAAAAAAATATAATATAAAATAAAGTAGGCAGCAAAAATACAATCTTATTTGGTATGTCAGATATTACGATGCGTGAGAAAAGCTGACGTTCGAAACATCGGGTGTGAAATTTTTTGATAATACACAAATATTAAATAATTTCAGGTTCATAGGCTCAGGGGGGATCGCTCTCTTTAATCTTGATAGAGTGAAGCTTACAACTTCTTCATAATTTAAAATATTGGCTACTGAACAAATGTTATTGCAGAAAACGTAAAAATATCGTCAATAAATTTATAAACCCATCTATTTGATGTAGAGAAACATACTCCTCTTTTCAAAGTACTTACCCCTTTTGCACTGTATTTCAATGCAAACATCGGTTTTAGGGGTTAACATATTATAAAAGAAAGGAAATCTATTCTAATTAACCCTAATTCAATAAGAAATTTTTTAAAATCTGTGGTGGTTTTTTAAACGTTTATGACTCACGAACTATTGAAGATATATAAAATCTAACATCACATGACCGAGAATCGTCTCCTCGTTAATTAACGACCCGTCCCGAACCTTTTCCAGGTAGGCCTACGATGCGACTAACTCTGACTTTGGTCACGGCGAACCTGAATGGGGCCCACACATAGTTTTTCTTCAGAAAGCAAATTATTTTTGGGTTGTTCCAGAGTACATTAGACCGCGCTATTATCTAAACACTAGGTATAGTAAGAGTTTAAATGTTTTTTTTCAAAAGTTCTATTTCCATTGACATAATTTTAACATTTTAATAATTCTTAACGCAAATCTTCGTCATTACATGAGTACGCAAAATCCCACGGATGTTTTCATATCAAAGGCCTTCAATATTTCTTAACAGGCCTCGATAGAATTTTTCAACAGATGGATAAAGCCTTTTGTTGTTTTAAAGTAATGCTCGTGGAAATAGAAAAAAGCACTTTTTTAAAATTAAACCTCGTCATGCAACCGTAGTGACACCTTTATTTAAATACTAATTGTAATACTGATACAATTCAGAGAATAGTGGACAAAAACTTTTCATTGAGTAAACAGTTTGACCCTGACATTAGCTGAAAGCCATTTGCTATTAATGTTGTATAGGTAGGATACAGTAATTACATACTGTTACTCAGTCTACCACTTTAGTTGTTTTACGCCAGAGTATGACACATATCTCATATTTAATAAAGGAAAGCAGTAAAGTCTGATACCAAATCATACTGAATAAATATATGTTTTTTATCTAATATAACACAAAGCCCGATTCCGATCCTGTTCTGACCTGGACCTCACTTGCACAAATTCTAAAAAAATTGAAACCCAACCTGATCTGATTAATCCTGATAGTCCCTATCAAAAAATCCTGATCTGACAACAATAATTATAACCCATAAGTCCACATAATATGCTCCCCAAAATCGGCAGTAAGTGAAAAAAGCTCCTGGTCAGCGGTAAGATGAGCAACGTATTGCGATTAAATATAACCACACCAATCACAGTGTTTTCAAAAGTTTCATTAAACATATTAATGAATATGTTATACACAATATTCAAATTAACATGAAAAGGGCGATTTTGGACGGTTATACAAAGAAAAATAATTGTTTTGGCTGCCCAAAACGGCTTTTATGACCGAGTTTGCAAACTTAAAAGCTTTCTTAATGCCGGGCATACTTGGGTAGTACAAGTAACGGCACCTCACTATTCCACACATTAAACCAAAACACAACCAAAACCGTGCAGTTATACCTAACCAAATTCCAGATATTAACGTTTCAAAAACTTTTTAAATTTTGCATTGTAAATCAAATCTAAATAAAATGTTTGGTACACAAACAGTACAAAAAATAATGAGAAAATAATGAATATATAAGGATATACTAAATATATATAAAAATAGCCTAACGAACTAAATTTCAGAAAAATTAGTTCGTATTTTTGTTAAAAACCATTTTTCTTCGTTGAACCTTCCCTATTTTTGCTGGCACGTGATAGTGATCGTAATCTGCTCAGGGATATCATTTTATACGTGATCTGGCCAAGGCAGAGCGTTTACATATTTGGTTATAGCACATAGCTGTACATTTACAACAACCTATTCCATTGTAAAAGTCAGATGTATTTTAAATACATCAAAACAGCAATGACGCACTTACTAATGTGAATGTGTTAGAACTTGACAATTTTCATCTTATTCTGCTAGTAAATACGTTATTTTTGACATTTCACTTAAATTTATTTTTTTAATCAAAACACCTACATACAGGCGCTCGTGCACAAAGTCATTCAGTAATCGCATTAGTAAATCTCTATTTTTATATAATGAATTTTTACAGATCACATATACATTTCAAATCTAAACATTTCTTTACAACAAACAATCTCTTGTTGTAAAACTGAGTTTTGGCAAAAATCTAATTTTTATAACCATTTGCAATGTTGCGAGAACCTTACTCTACCTGAAGAAAAGACGTTTTCATTGGTTAATTCCGAAATCACATTTCTATGCAAGAGATTTTTTTAAAAAAAAACTTTGGATATAAGACGCAATTATTCGTAAGCAATGCTAAGTTCTGTCCCTAATAAATTAATAAGTGTTCATAGTTGCAAAAACCAAGGGAAATACAATGTCTTTTTGGCAAGATTTAAAATCCATTCAGTGTTTATGTATATACATGTATGGTATATTTAAAGTATCATTTTATATCAATATAAGAAATTATGCATATCTGTGGTTCGACACTCGACACGACTTGGGTAAAGGATCAACACCCGAAGAGACTGAAGAACTGAGCTTCACCTTGTTAGATAGTGACATTATTATCAAAACTTTAACCGTATCCCAACCCGATTCAAATTTTAATACTCTGACTCTACCCAATCTGACATTTTCTACCAGCACGGATCCGAAAATTTAGCATGAGAATAAAATCTGAGAAATTTCTACCTTAACGCAAAGTATCAAAAAATTCAACAAATAACACAGAAATGCGGAAAAGAGGGTAATTCTTGGTGGGAACCCATCACAATAATAAGTCGTCAGTGAAAGTATATGTTTAATATTTTATATATATATATATATGTGTGTGTGTATAATAGAGTAATTATTAGTAACGTTAGATTGAGGCAAGTTTGGTTAATAATTTATTACCCAAACCTGCCTCAATCTAACGTTTAATGCCTGACATCGATTGTCACATCAGTTCGAGTTAATTCGAGTCCACAATGTTACTCTCGAGTGAGAACAGAAAGTCAATTCAGCGCAAATTTTACTTTACCAGACTATTAACAATCTATAGAATATTTCTAAATTAATATATGAACAGAAAAATAGAATTATTATTGTTTTTTTTATAAAAGCCGAACTATCTGGTTGGACAAATTTATCTTTAAATTGATATAGCCCATGCGGTGACATTAAAATTGACGTTACAAAATGAGCATTTCCCGATGGAAAAATAATATTATTTCCAAAAGCACACTAATAAGAAATGCACCAGCCCCTTACAAATAAAGTAATTAAAAATTTCTGCCTACGCCACAAACAGACAGAAATCAATTAACGCTTTTGTTTGTAATGAAATGAGATATTTCAAAAGGAAGTAGGCATTCCAAACGAAATTATCCTCAATATCTATTGTAGAGTAAAACAGATAGTCGAATTAGTTGCTCCTTGTGATATAGGTCACGGAAATTTGAAATCCTTAAACTACAAAAAAGCGTTTCATTTAAAAGTCAGTGTTTCCATTAACGAGATTCGACAATAGAAGGTTTGGGCTTGATTGCCACGAAGAGGGTAGTCAAAGTTCGTCAAAGGCCATGTTCAAATTAACAGCTTCGCTGAAGCAAAAATTTGTAATCTATTCTAGGATATCATCATGCACAGTGCACCCGGGCTGGACCGCTAATGCATAGCAAAAACAGCTTACCACATCATCTTCCGTGAAAAAATTCAATGCAACACAAAAAGCAATATTTCTAACAAAGTCTGTTTTCAAAAAAAATCATGAAAAAAAGAGTCAACCATATTGCTATTCATGTATTAAATTTATTTAAACGTTGAAGGCCCTTTCTATCTTCATGCATTTCAACTAGTTTCTTTTTAACAATGTCTTGTCAAAAAGCCGACCTTCGAAAAAGCCGATCAGGCCTCAGTCGAGCTTGAGCAATTCATTGGATATACAATTAGGCCAAAACGAGTCTTTCTGCTTTTGTTAGAGATCTTGCAGCAATGCACAAACATGCTAATATTCTTGTTAGAGAATTTGCCACAAATCCAAAACATGCTAATATTCTTAATATTGTATTAGACAAGCATCCAATACTTCCTTTGACATATCAGTTTCAATGGAAATTGGTTCTTCAATAGTAAAATGCTTCAATATCGAAGATAATATTCACTCTCGTTCTGCGCACACCCTTTTCGTCCTTTGGGCTTCTAAGTGATGAGGGATTTAAACCATCAGCCTCAAGAATGAATGGCGTTAATTTTATGATTTAAAGTCATAGTGTAATTTTTTTAGAATAAATTTTTATGTTGTTTCGTTTTGCTGTGTTCAAAATGTTCTTGAAAACAGAATTCTGATCAATTTCTTTAGGTTTTGCAATGCGCATATCATTGCGAATTACTATAGTATATGAGCAATCACGAAACAAATCATTCAACATCACTTGAGGTCGATCAGATTCAGACGATAACTCATTAGGCAATTCTCCAAATTGCATGTAAAATGTACACAAAAATGATTATTGTGAGGTTAGTTCAATATGCCAAAAATCAACTTTTTTAAGTCCATTATTGTGAATCTAAATTTATTATTGAAGAGTAAACCTCAAGTTTCATTGACAGCATTTACTCGGTTTGACTTTGAGGTCGCTAGATTGCATAATACTTCTAACGCACTTCACGTGCTACTGTTACTAGCCTTTTCTTCTTTTGATCCTGCAACCATCTTTTCGTGAATAAATATGATACAGAGAAAAGTCTTGCTTTGCTATTGATCTTCACGTTGTTGTCAACGATGTAGACCACTGAAATGCACAAAATTTGGGACAATTTCTCTTGTAAGTCGTGTAAGTCCAACAGAAATAAAATACTTGGGGTGCTGCAGAAGTTTTTTAAGGATTGTATATAATGAATAAACAAAGAAAACATCCGAATGCTAAATTTATATTGAAATTGAAAGAAAAAATAGCATAGAATCATCTTGAAAATGTAATTTTAGAATATTTAGAGTCATTTTTTTACTATCATTAAGAGCTACTTCAAAATTAATTGTTTTTTCTCTAATTAGTGGTTTATCTTGAACTGCGTATCTTCGAAGAACTAGTGATTTAAAAATGCCTATATTTTTGGTCAAAATGGTCCTGCTAACTTGACTCAGAAACGTAATCCTATTGATAATGTTGGTGTATTGAGGAAAGATATTACTCTACTTAAATATTTCACAGCATAAGGAAGTAAATATTTAAAAAATTAGATATACATAACTTCTTGCATATTTTCCCATTTTGTTTGACATCGATGGATTTCTTCCTTTTCATGATTCGTTTAAATACTTTAAATCCCTCTTCATCTCGGTGACAATTCAAACAAACACTAAGCTTTATGTCTTGCGATTACTGCCATTATGAATTAAGATAGCGATCGATATTTATTGCGCAAATATTAAAATTTAACTCACCCTTCTAAATAGTCGCGGACAGGTGCAGATTTAATTGCTTTTTAAAATCATGGCTGAAGATCTTGCTGCAAACTCAAGTACAACACTCAAGCAATGTGATATTTCCCGTTAATCCCTTTTTGTCAAATCCAACGATGTATATTTAACGTCAATCGAGCTCAATCTTTTGCGGCGATCAAACAATATCTCATGCCGTACGTTTGCCGCACGAACGGAAAAGGCATAAGGCTATTTGCTAAAAGGTATTTTGCACTCTTCTTTGTATTAATGTCATAATTCCTGATAAGAAAGCAAAAATACGTTCGGTGGGAAGTACTATTTTCAGAAACATAGCAGTTTCAGCAGCATTAACACATAAAAGCCTTAGTACTGTCGTGGATAGCGCGTAATCAACTGTACAGCCGTCGCTTCTCAATCTGTCTTTCAAATAGGGTTTATATTTGCCAGGCCCGTGGCTTGCATTTGAAATTTAGGGGGGCCATGGCCCCGCAAAGTTCAATAAATCAATCATAGTTTTACTAATATGAAATAGTTTCACTTTTTCATTGAATTTTTAAATAGAATGGCATTAGTATTTTATATATTTCAACTAAAATATATTCACTCTAACTTAGTTATAGAATATTAGAATTAATACTATGGAGTTTTGTATCTAGGATGCCAAAAGGAAGGGAGCCCAGTGGCCCAACAGGGAGGGCCATGGCTCTCCTGGCCTTCCCCTAGCCACGGCCCTGATATTTGCGCAACTTTTGAAATTTATTCGGGGTTCAATCCTGAGAAATCTAGGTATTTAAGAGGGGAAAACGTTAAAATCAACAACTAATATGTTAATTATTGGTTTTTGTTACTTGAAACTTGGTAAAAATACCAATCTGTAAAATTCAACCATTCTCGAACAGGAAAAATAATTTCAGGTGTTAATCTACAAAAACAAATCTCATCAATATAAGATAGTTTACNTGTTTATTTGATGTTAAAAATGATATATTGCAGATTTACATACAAATTCGAAATTTGGATAATAAAAAATGAAAAAAGGCGGTCAAACTAAAAGTGTTTTTAATATTTTTTTCATTATCACATTTGCAGTAATGCACAGATATCAATTCAACCATGTTTTTAAATGTAGAAACAAGTTTGAAGGAATACAATTGAAAAAACTATCNATATATATATAACCTAGAACATGGAATTTTCTAAATTATTATACTAAGTAAACTTTTTATATTAATCTAAAACTTAGAATTTTAGTACTTATTAGTACTGCTTTAATTAGCAATATCCTACAAATATGCTAAACAAAATATATTATTAAAATAAACAGAGTGCATTACCTGGTGAAGACTGAACTAGTGCGTAAGAATTATATTAATGCAGTAAAGTCTTCTCGAAATCTATATTATCTGTCTAGAGAAATTCAGGCAATTAGATAATTAATGGAGTTATTAACGGCCTTTTCTAAAACAACATATGCCCGAAATATAGCATAGGCTTAACACATCACTACTACAGGACTATAATATCATAACTGTGAAGTTCATTCAGTGCTTTCAATTGCTTTCTTCAAGAATTATTCAAATTTAAAAAAGGAATGTATTTGGAAGTAACATGCAGTCTTAAAACAGCACGAATCTCTCAGAGATATAAGCCTCCTAAATACCTATGGGTTGTGCTAGGTTTCGATTTTCACTGATGAGCCTAGGCTGGGCTCAGGGTTAGCATGTTTTAAACAAGACATGTTTAAAACATGTTTTAAACACTGTTAAAAACAACTGTTTTTAAAAATGTATTTTTAAATGTTTCTTTTAAATCTATATAGAACTTTAAGGAAACTTTGGAAAATCGTTTCGTCCATTCTTACTTTCATAACCGATTTTCTACTAAAAAATAGCAGTTTGCGTTTTGTTTACGCGTATGAAACGAAATTTAATGTTATCATAATTCTATGCTTGCTACTATGTGTTTTCAATAAAATTTTATTTCCTTGAGGTGAGACTGTCAACAGCAAAAAAACTTTGTTTTAAACATTTAAAACGTTTTTTTTTGTAAAAAATACACTTTTTGCCAATCCTGGCTGGGCTNTATATATATATATATAACCTAGAACATGGAATTTTCTAAATTATTATACTAAGTAAACTTTTTATATTAATCTAAAACTTAGAATTTTAGTACTTATTAGTACTGCTTTAATTAGCAATATCCTACAAATATGCTAAACAAAATATATTATTAAAATAAACAGAGTGCATTACCTGGTGAAGACTGAACTAGTGCGTAAGAATTATATTAATGCAGTAAAGTCTTCTCGAAATCTATATTATCTGTCTAGAGAAATTCAGGCAATTAGATAATTAATGGAGTTATTAACGGCCTTTTCTAAAACAACATATGCCCGAAATATAGCATAGGCTTAACACATCACTACTACAGGACTATAATATCATAACTGTGAAGTTCATTCAGTGCTTTCAATTGCTTTCTTCAAGAATTATTCAAATTTAAAAAAGGAATGTATTTGGAAGTAACATGCAGTCTTAAAACAGCACGAATCTCTCAGAGATATAAGCCTCCTAAATACCTATGGGTTGTGCTAGGTTTCGATTTTCACTGATGAGCCTAGGCTGGGCTCAGGGTTAGCATGTTTTAAACAAGACATGTTTAAAACATGTTTTAAACACTGTTAAAAACAACTGTTTTTAAAAATGTATTTTTAAATGTTTCTTTTAAATCTATATAGAACTTTAAGGAAACTTTGGAAAATCGTTTCGTCCATTCTTACTTTCATAACCGATTTTCTACTAAAAAATAGCAGTTTGCGTTTTGTTTACGCGTATAAAACGAAATTTAATGTTATCATAATTCTATGCTTGCTACTATGTGTTTTCAATAAAATTTTATTTCCTTGAGGTGAGACTGTCAACAGCAAAAAAACTTTGTTTTAAACATTTAAAACGTTTTTTTTTGTAAAAAATACACTTTTTGCCAATCCTGGCTGGGCTATATATATATATATATATATATATGAGCAAAACGCAACCAGTTAAAATCTAATACTGCATAGGTCAAAAAGACGAAACACAATATAGTAATTCAGTGAACATTATGACAAATCCTCATTATGTAATAGTGTACGCAGCTTAAAAATTAAAAGTGGAAGAGAACTGGGGAACGAAATAATAGAAACTTCTGATTGAAATTTGCACATAGTTGAAAAAATTGCTCAAAGCAAAATGTATGCCCTAGGCCAACGATATAACATTTTTTGCGACACCAATTAAGATAAGAAATCACATTCGAGGAATTCCAATTATTTCTAAATTATCCTATCACATTGCTCACTATAATTGGCTTAGCAACAAAAGTTGTATCGTTTGCGCAGGGACTAGTCTACAAACTATAATCTAAACTTAGCACTGGATACTTCCAATAAACGCAATACATGAACTTAGCTATTCAAGAAAACAAATGTATACAACAAAATGCATATGCAAAGTATGAATACACCATTCTTGACATATTATGGTTGTAATTGTTAACATTTGATTTTTACCACCAGTATGAATGTTTGCATTGTGAATTCAAACTTTCTCATAATATCTTATTTAAAATACACCCTTTAACATATAATATGTATTCTTACGAAAATGTATCAATGTAATGGGGATTAGCAAATTTTAAAGTTCAAAGTGTTCAGAAATTACAGAATGCAGTTATATAAAAATGTGTAAATACAGTAAAGGTTGTACACTAAATTCCGTTTTATATATCATGTACATGTATATTTATGGAAATAGTTTTGGAGAGCTTTTCACGAACCATAGGTTTAAAACAATATTTCTGATAAAAAATATTAAAAGGACACCTGAATTTACAATACAGGTATTTTAAATTTGACTTGCGTCAAGAGACCAAACGTATGTTCAGGTTTCAGTCACCGAGCAAATATCATGGCATCGGTGCCAGGATCTAATATAACTATCAAATTACATAATCCATCAATCAATTGCAATTTGTTGCAGTTTTAACTCCAGAAATGACTCGAAACGAAATTGAACTATCGGACGGCTTCGAAGATTCGAGTAAACACAGACGTCTATTCTCAATCCACATTCAAAGTGAATTAATATTTTATCCTATGAATAAAAACAATTGTCTCGTCGTTAAATTAACGCAAATGGAAACATTTCATAGCAATTTTAAATATTAATTAAATTGTCCAAGAAAATAGGTCTTAATAAAATGTAAAACGCAAATGAAATACCAAAATAATTCTGCAGTGCACTTCGCCGTCGAACCAATCTAATCCTTAGCAAAACAAATATCTGCGTACTTCTCAAAGACTTCCTATTATTTTTTAATTAAACAAAATCTTCTATGAAATTAAATACGCCAATGGCTATGTAAGGAGACATGTCTTAGTTGGAGAATAACGATAACTCGGTGAGAATTGCTCCGAAACAAGAGTAGGAAAATCCACTCGTATAAAGATTCTAAAAATCCTAGACAAATAGTTAATATTCTAAAACACAAATTTACAAACAGACATCTAATTATACGTTTTAGTTGCTTACAGGTCACATCTATTGCAGATCTATATTGTATTGGTTTTCCTAAAATGTGACATGTGTTGTCGCATGCATGATTGCAGATACCGCAAATCTATTTCCATTCTAAAACTAAAACATACTATTCGTCAAGATTGTATTACTTAAGTATATGCTGTTCCAAACAACTGCAAGTTCATGGATTTCTATGTTAACAATCAACTTCAATTATTAAATTTCTACACGATGTGTTCTCTTGAAACGTCTTCTGTCAAACTACTCTTAAGGAGCAATAGTTCCTGTATTGCTAAATGGAAAACAGAATTAAGTATATCACATGATAACTTCAAAAAGATTTTAATGCTAGAGACCTATGTAATAATGGTTTCATGAAGAAGGCTACCAGTGTAATGGGGAATGCCCGACCCTCTTCAGGTTTCCAATATTGATTTTAAGAATTATAACACTCTGTAATATATTTGCAAAGGCCTATTTTGCAATATCTTAGCGGTTCCTGGAGGCCTTCACGACACAGTTAATCACAAAATTCTCTCTCCTTTTCTGAAGGCTGCATCCAACCTTGTCAAATAATTGCAGAAGCATGCAAGCATGCAAACTTTTCGCCTATATTTCGTTTAAAATGGCGTTGCAAATAGGATGTTTGATCAATTGATTGATTCAGCTGCCAAATTCGATTTCAATTAGCAGTTGTTGTTTAAATTGTTAAATTACTCGGACTTTGAACCAATCATTGAGGACAGTATTTTCGCGAATTAGTGTCTTTAGGCAGTTGTTGTAAATACATGCAAATGCTTATATATGTTTTCATATTGTTTTCTATATTTCCTTGAAACTGAAATTATTGAAAAAAATGTTTTTAACTATCAAGATCCTTAGAGAGTATTTATTGATAATTGATAATAGCAGGTTAATAATGGATTGATAACTGATTGACTCTTGTAATTCGATTATCGAACAGCTCTAGTGGTAGAGGACGAATGTTAGCAAGATTCATTGGGTATGAGTGATGCATGCCATTTTATCAAACTGAATAAACAAATTGATGAGAAACGAAGCAATTTCCATCTTTCGTCAAAAAAATATTGGAAATGGATATTGCAAGAAAGCGACAAAACTCCTGGTTATATCTTTTACAGCTTTTTGCAAAAACCTACAAAATATTGATTGTGGAGGAAGCTTTAAAGACAGATAAACTTCGCCAAAGAGTGTTGTAAGGATTCAACCTTGAAGAAAGAGCGTCGATGATGATAAAGAAGAAGCAGTGGAGAGAAAGTTATGAGTTTCGCACACTTTGATAAGTAAAACTAAATTAAAAACAAATTGTAACTGCGAATTTATGTCGCTGTTAATTAAAATTTTAAGTACAAAAGAGGGAGACCTTGAAACAGAGGCGATGTTTTAAAGCAACGCAAATGTGTGAATTAATTAATGCTCCTACGTAAGCTTCGATCTAAGGTTTTCTAAACTTTATAATAATTGTTTTAAACATTATTTCGCGGTTGACAATGAGAAAAAGTTCAAGTAAGCAGATGAGAATTGCACTAAATCCCGTGCATTGCTCTTCAGCAAAATCGCTGAATTAAAATGTTTTAAATAGTGTTCAATAACAAAATGTTCTGCTAATCGTTTACAGGATAGTTGATTGGCAGGAAAATGCATTTTCATATATGTAAGCTGCCATAATGCAAGCATATGTACGATACCAATTTTACCCACTGATCAAACTTGATTCTGGGCCTTTGATATTAATAAATTTAGTAGAATATTAAACTACTTGACGGGATTTAAGAGATTTTCGCTTGGGTTATCAGAGTTCTGATCCTGAGTTCTAATATCTTATATATAATGAAATCTTTAGCCATAGTCCCAATAGTGTAAGTATGGACAATTGCAATAAGAGAAAAAATTCGAATGATAAAAAAAATTTGATACAGATTAATACCTCTGGTTGATTCCAGGTTAACTAAAATTGAAACAAAAGATATTCTGTTACACATTCATAACTTTATTGGAGACTGTGTACACATGATAAAGATGTCCACATTCCTCTTTGACAATTCCACACATTTCCTCTTTGTCCTTGTTTCAACGACTATCTCATAATAGAACATTATTGGAATCCTTCAAAAAAGACCACTAAGAGCCCTTATATCTACAGAAGTAACAATGCTAAGAAATTCCAAAACATAAAATGTGAATTCGATGATTAAACAAATATTGAGATGATACTCGACAACGATGAGAAAATAGAAAGAAGAGAGCACAAGAACACTGTGATGTTTGCAAAGAATCACTAACAATATAAATGCACCCACTTAAGCAAAGGATATATTAAGCTTTCAAAACTGAAAGCCGATAACTTTTTATCATAATATTAAAATTAAATGATATTAAGAAAGGCTAATTTTTTATAGACATTAAATGATTTACTGGGATCTTTTTACCATGATTGGTATCTATTTGACTGTATTATGCCAATAAAATATGACTTGTTACCTTTGATATATTCCTTAGTAAAGTATTGATATCATACTTTGCAAAATATAGTTGCTAATAATAAAATTGAATATATATATATATATATATATATATATATAAGTAGATAATGCAATGCAACATTGGGTATATGTATTTTTTTCAAAACCAATAATTAAATTGTACAAGTTAGAGCAGCGTTGTTGGAAATGGAGAGATGAGGAATAAATGAACCCCTATAATTTCAGAAGGAAGAACATAGCTACAATGTACCTTTAAAAATACAAATATTCAATCGAAAGTGAAACTTTTAAGAAATTTGCATTATATGCAATGTCTAATGATAAAAACTGTTCCGCTACGAAAGTATTCTAAAAAAATTATATTAATATTAAAGTTTTTAAATAAACATATATCCCTCCTGATATCATATTGTTCGGACGCCACTGAGTTTGGTATAGAAAAAGTAGCAGAAGCAGTTTTCTTTCATATTTGAAACATTTTACTGTAATTCAGTGTTTTAAATCCGCATAACAAAATTGAATAACATATTATTGAACTCCCCCCTCTCTCAAACGTCATTCAACATTATTTCATATGATAATTTAAATGTTATGTTATTAAATTCATCATATGATATAAGATGGCACCTGTATTCCATCTCTTTTACGTGCACCCACAAAGAAAAATCCCAATTTGTTAAATCTGGTGACCGTGGAAGCCATTCTAAGTAGTTTTCACATGTCCAATCTAGCGGTTAGTAAAATTTACATAGTTTATGATTAGTCGATAATAATGTTGTTCAATAGTGTAACACCAGGCACAAAACCCGAACTTTTAACATTGAAAGATATTTAAAGGGCCGCATTAAAAAACTTCACAAATTTTCAATTGTTTTTGCAAAAGTAGACTATTTAGAAGATCATAGCTCAGTCCGTTTTTATCTAATCATTAAATTATTTATACCAATCGATTGCTCAACGATCGAACTCTATCACAAGATCAATGTTCATCGCAATTTCAAAAACTTTTGGGTTTGTTTATAAATTACAATACAAAAAATATTTTAATTTTTAAATTTGACTGATTTTGAGGGGCAAAATTTTGGCTCCAAGACTAATATGACCCAAAGTTAAACGGTGTAAAATTATAAAAAATCTGAAGCGATGTGTGGTCAATCTTCAAATATGTCACTTGTATTTCGTGTTGGTGGGTTAGCTGTGGGATATCCTGTACTGAAGTTTAGAATTTTTTAGTGGTTCATGCGCAACTTTTGGCCGCATGAATTCATTATTGCAATCAGACTTCTTGACTTAGTGAATTGAATAAGCTTAAAAAATATATTATTCTTTTCAATTTGACCGATGTCAGAGTCTCACCAACGGCCTTAATTGACAATTCTACCACTTCACTACCATGACAGCTCGACTTTTCATGTACAACAGCGAGTTATAGTTTGGCAATTTCTTTACGCTTTTAAAATTAATTAAAAGTTATTAAAAATCGCGGATTTTCGTCGTCTAATTTTAATATAAGCGAGAAAATCATTAACCAAACTGCATGATTAGTTTTCACCTTTCATTTGAAGACGCTTTAATTACGAAATAACTTCATTATGTTATCCCTTATAATGAGTCAATGCCCTTTAGATGCAAATAATTAAAACTCCGGCTTTTGAAAAAAACACTTTATCTTATAAACTAACTGTAGGATAATTTGTTAGTAGTTGCACGAAGAAGCAGCGAAAATAGTAGTATTTTATTACTGCCAAAGCACACAAAGATAACAGATTTGGTTAATCGCCTTAGCTGTCCTTAATACCTCTGTGAAGTCCCCTTAAAGGGATTGGAACCACAATTACACTTAAATATTATTATTTTGGTTTCAGGTATAGGAAAAGTTCAGCAAAAAAGATACTTTCAATTGAGTTTTAACAAAAATATTTTTTTCGAAATAGAAATTGAATCAAAATTTTTGCAAGTGAGTGAAACGCGTTTCCTTTAATTATTAAAGTGCCTCAAACCCGAACCACAAATTTTGCATTTTGCTTACCTCAAATTTGATTTTTTCAGTTCTGATACCTGATTTCCCGTTGCCTATTAATGTGACAGGCAATATACTAAATCTATTGTTTGAATATCTCAAAACATAGGGTGCAGTGTGCAGTGCGAATTTCAGAATCTATAACCGCTTAAATCTCTTGTTATGAGTAACCAAAAAATAAGTATTCTTACTATAAATCTTAAAAGCTTGCTCTACGATATCAAATATTTTAAAGTATTATTACAAAACCCAAGATGTAGAGGAGGCCTGGCATGTATGGTTCGAAGAAACCGAAATTTTGTCATTCCTCAATTTATTTTTGTTGAATTTTTGTTTTATTATAAAACACTTTCTAAGTGCTTTTAAGAATGCTCATGCTGGAGAAATTTCTGAATTTACTGGTGGACGAGTTCGTAGTTTTTAGTGTGATATTAATTTCCTAATTTGCTTTAATTGGGGTAATAGTGTGTAAAAATTTTCTCAGTAAATTCTGCTTATTAGTATTTACTAAATGCCCATTATTTTTGAAACGATTCAACCTAGCTTCTTTTTATGAGTTGTATCTATGAGAAAACTATGATAGGCCTGGGGCAAAGATATAACTGCATAGCACACTTTCTGTGTTTTACATTTATAAATATAAAGAAAAACAAAATTCCAACCCTTAGGGATCCTTTAAAAAAATTAGGTTAAAACACTTATCTTGCTATAGCTCAATATGTTATTAAATTCTACACAGGCCGCAGTCAAATATTGATAGAAATATCTGACATCAAAATTGGCACGTCTTCAACACTATGATTGATAATTCACGAACTGATAATGAAAAACATGTTTTGATATTCATATATTTCAATGAAGAATCAACTAATTTTCTAGAAATATTTTAGAGTAGGTTTCCCAAGGACCATCTAGTCCAATGCGACTGGGATTCGAGATTAAACTCTTTAGTGAGACTGGAATCACCACCAGTGATGACCATATTTACAATCTGCTTAACAGATCTGTTACCAGCTTGGTTAAAAAACTATATAAATAAATTGTAAAATCTTTTAACAGAACTGTTTAACAGATGTGTTATATTATTGCTATAATTTACCAATTTTATTCTCTCTTTTCTTTTGCCTTCGAAAATTATTAAAGCCGTTCTTTTGCAAGGCCATTCGTACGAGACTTTTGGCAGGATAGAAATATAATTTTTACTTTTTTGATATTAAATCAAGTGTAGTAAGAAATCTGTTAAGCACACTGGTTAAATAAATAGATTCAGCTTTCTGTTAAATGAATCTGTAAAAACCTATTAATATGGTCAACACTGATCACCACTGAATAACCCGAGACCATGGCTTCTAGAATGTCACTAACAATTTTTGCTTAGCTTTAAAATAAAAGTAATGCTAGATGACGCCTTGGAAACATTGGACCACATTCAATTAGACTGGTAGGGGAATTGGTCTGAGACCAAATCCAATGGGACTAAATGGGATTTAAACTGAAAAATTCTGGTACCAATTTTAGAAGTTTGGTTACTTAACCATTTGCAAAACAATATAGGCAGTTTCCATTTAATTTTCTAGCAGTGATAATGATACTATAGCGAAATAACAGCCCTAGTGTTTTTTATTAACGATGTGTAAATTTCCGGCAACACCACAGGTTTGAACCTCCAAAGTTAATAATGAAAATGTCCGGGAAAATACGTAGTTAATTGTGAGGTAAAGATGAAAGAAGTGTGTATGTTAGTTGCTAACAAAAGCTGCATCAATATTTAAACTTAAACGTTATCAATAATTGATAGCTTTGAGTTTCCGAAGTAGACTATCATTAAATATGAATGACAAACGAATTTAAAGACTGAACTCATCACACGCAATTAAAAGCTATGAAATGCGTGAAGAAAATCAACGCTAACTTTTTTATTGGATTGGGCTAAGACTTAAACTAAAGTACTTTTATTTGAATGGGTTTGTATAAATAAGAGGGCTTCGAACATCTAGTAGAATATAAGAAGAGGTGGCTAAAAAGGTCGAACCCACAGGCGAGTCCGTCAACAAAAACTCAGTAATTCGCAAACTAACGGGTGTGAGAAAGTAAACACTTAACCGAAAGTACTTTTATGTGAAGCGATCTGTATTAGAAACTCGATGGTAAACCGAAAACCGTAAAAGGATGTAAAAAACAGAGTTGTGCAGACAACCAATGTGTCTTCTGAGTGCATGGGATCGAACACCATCCATAAAAATACTCATTGCACGTTCCAATGCTTCTGCACTAAGAAGCACAAAGAAAAATTTGAGGCTAACATTTAGTCTTAATAAAATTTTGGAATAAATCCATATTTTACCAAAAATCCGAAAGCTCGAGTTTATTGCCAAAAATTGACAAAAACCCACCAGAAATGAAAATACTAAAACCGTCTACCCCTAGTCTGTATAAGACTTGTCAACGAGCGGAGTTTCTGACAAGCCGAGCCGAGCCGACTTTGAATACAGCATTAGATATGCAACGAGCCCAAAACGAGCCTTTTTAATCCAAACAAATATATAGTTCTACTTGTTAATCTGATTGTGCAGATTTTTCTTATTTTTTCATTCAATATACTTTACTCATGGTCTTATTTTAAAATGCTTATTAAATAAGAGGAGCAGCTATTTAAAAAATTCTGAGAGCCCAATATTTTTAAAAGAATTTCGAGCTAAAACGAGGCCGATTGAAGGATTCTAAGTGACTAGCCGAGCCGATGTAAAAATACTCAAAATTAAAACGAGCCAAGCTGAGCTTAAAATGTCGGCTCGTTGACAAGTCCGGTCTGTATAAACAACGAAAACTCAGGTGGTTCGATGACTGAGAATTTCCAAAAGTACTGGGTCTGGCAGTCTGTAAATGAGTCTACCGGATTTAAAACACAAAATTCCGAATACTTTAGCCTATTATATTATTCTTTTACATTAATACATTGCTTCAGGATTACATTTTAGCAAAAATTCGGCTAACAAACCCATTTAACCCACTAAGAAACAAGTTGGATTTAGATATTCAAAAAAGACTGTAGTAGCGAAACATGTCTAACACTTTGTTAACTTCAAGTTAAATGAAAATAATAAAGCAATAAAAAGATGTATCACACTAGAGCGAACACAAGAATGAAATTAAACTCAAGGAAAAAGCTTTTTTATTTACAATTCATTTAGCAAACACCAGAAAACACACTTGAATCACGAATTGATTTACAATTAAATTGAATTTAAATTGCTACAATTCTAAAAATTCTGCAGAATGCTTAAGCTTAAATAATGTTGGCGAAATTAGCGCTGCTCTATTGTGAAGATCTATAATAAGCATAAGAAAATGCCAGTGCAAACTTCTACGAAGTTTGTCTTAGTAAAGGTAACTTGTGCAGTAAACTATAGAATTTATAAGACAGGAGTCGAATGAATTTTCTAAAAATATAAATGGAGCCAGTTTTTAATCAATGATTAACCTTAAACTGCCTATCATCGATTTTAAGGAAAAACCGTTTACAAATAATTTTCTAAAAGCCTATTATAGCAAATTTGAAAATGGTAAATCATGGACAGATCTATTGGGGAACATGCTTTAATGCAATGTTGAAAATTTCTATGAAAGCGTATTGCTGTGGTTGAAGTTGATGAAAAGAACAAAAATTTTAGATTTATTGAAAGACATTTAAATTTTCACTATACATAATGTTCAATTACTTATAAAGTTTTGAGCACATAGATGCAAAAAAGAACTTTGAGTATTTCTTGATATGTGCAAAGATATCCCAAACTCAGTAAGGCGTTCAGTGCGCTAAGTCAAAACTCGCGGATGAATAGCGAAAAAGAAAGAAGAGACACTTTTCTATCACGTAGTGCTTTCAGATTGAACACAGTTTTGGAGCTATAAGGGCTTACAAATTTTTTATATGATCATGAAAAATTTTCAAATATCCCTCCACAGTTCAAGGTTAAGATAGAACTGTAAAATGGAAAAATTACTTGTCAATCACTCCAGGTTTTTCATAGCTGATCCATAAATAAAAATCTCTTAAACTGTTAAACGGCTTCGAATACGAAGCCATTTAAAAGGCAGTTCATAAATTTAGATTAGGTTTAGTCTATTTTTGGTTCGTGCACTGAACATTTATTAAAGTAACTATTTCTGAATCTAAAAATACAGCTTCATATGTTGTCAATTGAAAGCTTTTTTCTTCTTAGGGACATAGAGAGATAAAATTTAGTTATATAATTAAAAGGCAATTGCACATGACATTTCTACAAATGCTTTACAAAAGAATGCGTTCAAAAACAATAGCGAGTTATTGACACCTACTCCATTTCACTCCCGTTCTCGGAAAATGTTGATTAATAGTGCAATTCTTATGCTAAACAACTTAAATAAACAAAAAAGGAACTTTCCATCTGAATTCTGCGGCGGCTAACCCATTAAAGTACTGCGAAATCAAATCCGAATCTAAGTTGGATAGAATTCAGATTCAAATTCCTTAATGAATATTTATTTGGGGCCGTCAACATTGAAAGCAAAATTTGTGCTCTAAGCAAAAAAAACATCGCCATCGCATCTGCAAAACATTCTACAAAATGTCGGAGAAACATCAACAACGAAAATTCATATACTTTGAAATAATCTTCTAAATTGAAGAAAACTATTAGGGTTATGTGATGCATAGAATTCGCGGCAAATTCGGTTCCTAGAGTGAAAAAAATATATTTGATTCCAAAAGGTAGGAATCGCGATTCCTAAAGCCAAATATTCTTCTAGAAGAACATAATTGAGGTCCCAATGGATTTTATACGAATGAATTCATGTCAAATCTATGATATTCTATAGAAGAAGCACTAATTTTGGCTCAAATAACCAAGTCCTCCTTCTCTTAGTTTTGCAATTTTAAAATTTGATTTGCTCACTTGGCTGAGGTTCCAAGACCTATGACTTTGCACGCAGAATGCATTCAAAGCGTTTGAGCAGTATGTCTACAAAAAAGAAATGGGTAATTTTTGCTCCTATCGGCTTCACACAGCCTGATGATCAGAACTTTACTTCTAGGAATCATTTGCATGAATTTTTAAAAAACCAGTACTACAGGCACAGAAATATTTTTAGAACAAATGCTCTCCATTGCATGGAAGCGTATCCACCAAAAGATGCAACAAAATTCGAAGATCTCCAAATTTCTTAATACGCTTGGAGAAAATTGTTTGTGGAAAAACAGTTCGTTAAGTTAAAGTTGTAAAATGCAGATTAGATCTAATAATGATTTTACTTCTATTTCACACACGTTTAATTTTGGAATCAGAATGAGAACGCGGTAAATCTAGCATCAGAAGTGCACCAACATTCTGAACTCATTATGCTAACTGTATATAGTAGGGAATATTAAATTATAAATTACATAAGAAACTCGTCAATCTAGTAGAAGCAAGCTTTAATTAAAAAAATAAGAGACATTTAAACAACGTAAGATAAAAAACGTTAAGAGTTATTAGTGAGAATTTTTCTACATTAAGAATAACTTATTTTAAATAAAAAGGCGGGACAAGTGTGTGCTTACATGATAATAAATTAATATAATAAAATGCTCTTCTCACATTTAAAAACCTATAAGGCGTGAAAATCCATTATTACTAGTGACGTCATAGGCAACAATGCCAAACTATTATTGTTCATAGGGAACAATAAACAAACCTTGGAGGTCTTTCACGAAGAATTAATGTGATATTTAACAAATGAAATGGTATTTATTTTCTGATAACCCAGATTTAAAAATATATCATTGGATACTGCTTCTTCAATCGCAAAGGTATTGTCTTGGAATGTGCTCTTTCTAGGCTAACAAATGCTGTCTTCATTGAATGTTAAAAATAAAGAAGAATGGAAATATCGGACAATGACTACCGCAAACATTGAAAATGACAAAATTATATACTTTAACTAATACGAATTCAATAAATATATTGAATTGTTATAAAAATATGATATATAATTAGAGCAAGCCTTCGATGCTATCATCGCACAAATTATCAGCAACTATGATATACTACAAAATGATAATTTGCCAGCAGAAATTGTTTTTCATTCAGGAAAGTATATTTTAGAGTTGTACACAGGATCAGCTCACTAAATCTTATAATATAGTAGACGTCAGTGCTATAATAAGGTACTAAAATTAGCAATTTGTTGGTACCAGTCTCATTTAGTTCTATTAGAATTAGTTCCAGTACATGGTCCCATATGAGGATTACAATTTTACTCAAAATTACGAAAGTCATTAAAATCTTTTGAACTGTGTATTCCCATTAGACTTGCTAGTCACATAAGACCCTAATTTCTTTAAATGTTCCATGGTAAATTTCGGGTTGGGTTGAAACGTTACGATTGCAAACCGGGCTGAGCTGGGTCGCAAAAGAATGAATTGGGCTTACAATGCAAACGCATTTACTACTCGGGTATGTCTATATATGATCATAGTAACTGTATATAGCTTCAAAAAGCATTGTCCTTACACATACGAATTTTATGTTTATAGGTAAATAGTATGAGCACACATCAAGGGTGGCGTTACGATAGTGTCTGAAAGAAAGAATTTGACATTAATTTCAACCTAAGGCAATCAAACATATTCATAGAAACTAAATTCTGACATTACTATTGATTTATGTCCGAATTGAAAATACAATCATACTTAGATAAGATACTAATCAAATCAATTACATGCATGGACACAAAACATCGCAAACTATTGTCTCTTAAAAAATCGCTAACATATTTATATATTTTGTAGTGTATATGTATGAATTTGTATTTTGGAATTAGTTTTGTTTATTTTGCAGCAATACATTTGCTTTCCTTCAATAATAAAAATTGCCTATTAAATTTTAGTGAGCACCAAAATTCTTTAACTCTAATCTCGACCCTAACTAAAATTATTGGCAAATTATTTATAAAATATAGCATCAATCGTATTAATTAGCATGAAACAAGTGGGAGTGCCCCATAGTTATAAGGAATCATAGCCTACTACATACTTAGTAGCCCTGGGGCATTCCAAAATCAAAGCATGACGCTCGTTACAGAAAATATATTTCCTAATAGACCTATTTGTATCGCATACATTATGTGATGATTCCATGAATAATCCAGTGAAAATGTTCGCATTGATTATAATTAACAATTACAATGTTTTTTCCAAAAAGTTGTTGCATTTACATTTTTTATAAAAATAACCATGCCTAAAATTTTTTTCAAAAAAAATATAGCNGTATATGTATGAATTTGTATTTTGGAATTAGTTTTGTTTATTTTGCAGCAATACATTTGCTTTCCTTCAATAATAAAAATTGCCTATTATGTTAGCCCCACCGTAAATTTTAGTGAGCACCAAAATTCTTTAACTCTAATCTCGACCCTAACTAAAATTATTGGCAAATTATTTATAAAATATAGCATCAATCGTATTAATTAGCATGAAACAAGTGGGAGTGCCCCATAGTTATAAGGAATCATAGCCTACTACATACTTAGTAGCCCTGGGGCATTCCAAAATCAAAGCATGACGCTCGTTACAGAAAATATATTTCCTAATAGACCTATTTGTATCGCATACATTATGTGATGATTCCATGAATAATCCAGTGAGAATGTTCGCATTGATTATAATTAACAATTACAATGTTTTTTCCAAAAAGTTGTTGCATTTACATTTTTTATAAAAATAACCATGCCTAAAATTTTTTTCAAAAAAAATATAGCCTATATCAGAGTTTTCCATGTTTATTACAAAAATCTTAATGTTATAAATTAGAGTGGAATTATATCCTATACTCATATATGTATGTTTATATGGACTAAATCAATATTAGGATGAAGAGGTTTTCTCGTGGAAATTTTTTAGAAAGATAAATGAAATCGAAAGGAATAAGTGCGCGCGTATCGATTAATTAATTTCCTTATGGAGCATTATTCCGAGCTGTGTTAAAATAATTCCTCTGAAATACGTGGAAAAATACTACCAAAATGAAGACGTGAGGCTGCAATTATTGGGGAAAATCGCGGGAATGAAAGCGACAAGGAATCCATTTGTTTACGAGGTGCATTTATTAGTACTGTAGCATTAATCGATTGATTTTATAACGAAGAACAATTCTCAAAAAAACAATTGCTGCATTAAAAAAGCGCATCAGAAGGGAGCTGACTGGTATAATGAAAATGAAGAAATATTAATAATTCATATAATAACACCAATGGGAAATATGAGCATGAATCGCTTGAAAAGTTCTTGTTTACAATTGACAAACAGGAAATTCAAAGGAAATATCTCTGAACACACATTCTTGTATGTTCAGGTGAATTGATTATTTGTCCAATTTTAGGCTTTCAGTAGTCATCAAGGAACAATGCTGGGCACCTCAACCAATAATAGAAAGCATACGCTTGCGCTTACAATGAGATTTAAAAAGATCGAATTTAAAATGCTTTAATTTTATCAATGAAATTTTTAGGGTGTTTGCTTGGCATGTTAAGCACAAACGTGCTCAATATAATCTATATAACATTATATATATATATATATATATATAATATGAGTTGAAGCAGTAGTTTAGATATTCGAAAAACGAACCAAACCGAACCATTTTGAACTGAATAGTTTATAACCGTTTGTTATTTCTTAAAAATGTATGTGTAAAACGGCATTCAGGGATTTAGACCTAATAAAAGAAAAAATTAATGTTCAAGTAAGTTACCTAGTTAAAAAAGTTTGAATCGCTTGGGATAAAAACCCAGCTAACCATTATATGAAATTGAGGCAAAAATATATTTTTAGTGGTTTTTATAACTTAAAAACCAATTTTTTCAAAAAATTGTCTGCGCTACCTTAAATAAAAGATGTCTTAGAAAAAGTAGTTCTCATGTGAATAAATATATGACTTAAAGATTTTATGGAGAACATCAAAAAATTTCAAAATTATCAGATTTTGCTTAACTTGCAAATAATACTCGCTTTACAATAATTCTAGGAAAAAATTTGCGCAGCCCCCCCCCCACCTTTAACATTTTCTAGGATCGCGCATGTGCACACTAATATTGTAACTGTTAGTTGAAAGCTCTACTACTCAGGGTTCTGTAGAGCCCGATCCCAAAGTTGTGATGAGCACCCCTCCTTTCAAAACCATGTAAGATGGCCTATGAATTCAAAGGCTTTCTCATCATTTCATTTTTTTCAGAAACAATATAGAATAACACAAACCTTTGCACTAAAGAATTACAGTAAAATTGGATAAAAGCACTTTGATATAGCACTTGATATAGAGATTTAAGCAAAATTAAAAATTCTGCAAAAATTTTTGAATAATTTATCAAATTTAACACACTTAAAACACTCCCATTAAAAATACTTAGTGTTATCTGAAAAAATATACATCAAAGCCTTTACAACGCTTCTCAGCCAATTCAATATTTTTTAAAAAAAGGTCAAAAGACAAAAAATTTGAGAAATACGCTTAATGTTGAAAAGTGGAGTTATTTACTCATTGAAATCATCTGCTAATTTTGTTTTTAAGAACTCTTTATAAGTAGTAAACTAAGGGGTTTTGGAAATATTTACAAACAATGATTTTAATTTTTATCAATATGCATACCTTGAAACTGGGGTCTGATATTTAAAAGCATACGACCTCCTTGCAACCTTCAAAATTATAGCTTAATCAAATATATGTGCTGAATTGGTAAAAACTATATCATATTATTTAAAAACAAATCAATAATCAGTAAAGAACTTGCTATAATCATATTTGGACATCGAAAATGACTTTTTCGAAAACTAGCTTTTCATTTTCGAAAATCACAAAAGCTATAGCTTATTAACTATTGTTCTGGCATACAAATATTTGGATTCTACCCGTAGAGCAGTAAAATCTGATTAATAATAATTAACTACAATTGACATAGTTGGCCAATTTACAACTGCCTAAATCCTGTAATTTCATATCAGGCCTAATTAGAAAGAAGCCACAAACAAAACAATTGAGCGAAAAAAGAAGATTTGAATTCCTCCGCCACATCTGCATGCACATAGGAAGGATAATTGAATTTAGAAATGCCGATAACATAAAATGGTCACCATTAGATGCTTTTTAATGACTCTATCGACAATAATATGAGACGAATTTAAATTAAAATCCCGTCGGATTTCCTGATAAATTCCAAGTAAGAGGCAGAGTAATTACTCAGTCATGCAAAGCATTCAATTCTTCCACTTGATATGATTTTACAATCTCAAGCTATCGTTTGCGGAACTTAAGATGACCTCTTCAGATGACGATTACAGTTGAGTCAGACCAAGTCATTATTAGAAATTCCACTATTTCTTCTTCTGTAGATAGACAACATCGTACCAGAGGTGGGTATACATATCCAGGATTGGGGTTGCTTTAAAAACGTAAATGGAGAAGGACACATTCCTTTATTAATTGATGATCTCAAAACTTCGATATCATTACTACATTGCAAACTATGAGCTATGTGCATCTAAAATTTCTTAATGCAATCATCAAAGATTTTGAAAGAACTCCCTAAAGTTTGGAGTAAACAATAACACGGTTTTTGGGAGCGTTGCTGCATACATCAATGAACGTAATAATATATTATTGATTTGACAGTTATCATATATTATTTTAAAACAAATAATAATCAATGTTAACTGCCACTTGTTTAACAAGAAAAGGCAGCGGTCGCATAATCAACAACCAATGCCTCGTCAATTTCACTTAAGCTCAAATAAACTACTCATAGGGTGGAATAGCTTTGCATTGATATTTTAAAAACCAAATGACTTCTGAATTACTAGCGCTAAGTGATTTAAAGCATTAATTTCG
Source organism: Hofstenia miamia (assembly GCA_900660155.1). NCBI lineage: Eukaryota > Metazoa > Xenacoelomorpha > Acoela > Hofsteniidae > Hofstenia > Hofstenia miamia. The sequence continues at coordinate 405,371 of CABFPE010000321.1, read as the reverse complement.
AATTACGAATAGAAATTAAAGGGTTACAAATATATGTATTGAACCATTAAAAACTAAGGAAAACCAAAACCGTTTTTACTTCAAATTTATATATATATATATATATATATATATATATATGTACATTTTGTAACATATCTTTCTGACCCACACAACACCTTTATTATTATGGAAAATATTCCGAGAAATTTACCATATTTGCCTAATTTTTTTTATTTATATTGCAACAAAGAATCATATTAGTCACGATACTGAGAGGATAGCACACAAGGTTCCAGAAATCACAATGTATTTTGATGGTAATTATGTCGAAGAAAGTAAATATTTTGTATGCCCGCCTGATTTGGCCATGCGTTATCCCGCCCATGTTGAACACTGGTAATCAATTCCTCTTGGCTTCAAGGTCCGAGTGCTACAAGGCAAATTTTTGAGGTCCCCTCTTCAAATGTTCCAATGGGGTAAGGTCAGCTGAATTGCCTCTCAGCTCATACATTTTGAAACATTTCTGACAGTTGTTAATGACAATGGTATGTGAACCAATAAAGATGAATCCTACTCCTCACAGGCTAACTTTAATCTCGATAGTATTAATGAATTCTGGTACTCAAATTTTCAGAATTCGGAATCTTCCTGGAAATTTCAGAGCTCATTCACAAAATAAAAGAGTGAGGCACCAAAAGATTTGAACCTGATAATTCTGACCGCATAGGTTGGGTAAGTTACAATTCAAATATTGCTATTTGAGCTGGGTTGGGTCTGTTTATGGTGAAAGTGTTTTTTGGTTGGGTCAGAAAAAGTATACTCTCTCACAGCACTGGCTACGATGCAATGTGTACATTGAGAATTAAGTGTTGTTTTCAATCAAGTCTATTTTTATCAGAAATCGTTAAGAAATATTATACACGTATAATGAATATGTATATTAGAACTACACATAGCATAAACCTATTTTTTTCAATTATTAATTGTTAATTTAGTTGTATTGACAATTGAGATGCTTAGCATATTCAATGCTAGAATATTGAGTTATTGCAGCAGTACACACTTAATGGAGCCGTTGACAAAAGAAATTAATGTGATGTCTACACAGCAGAATTTTGACAGCACTCAATGGAGACGTGTTTCACAGCAAAACGCAATTCATTTACGAAAGCATACCACTTGCTTTATGACTGCATTCTCATAAGAGTTGTTGAAAACTTTTAAATATGTCAAAAGCAATAAATGCACTTATGTCTTTCCCCAATAACACGCACGAAAATGGTGAGAATGGGCATGTAGTTGCACTATGCAAGGTTTTCAGATGAGAATTACATACCAGGGTTTACCCGCGAGTGCCCGTGTTTTCATGCAAATAAACGCGAGTACAGGCAGATGTTTGTAAAAAAAACTGGATCCTTTTTACGAGTTGAACATCGCATATCTCACGTATACCTATACAGATTGTCTTAAGTGCTGTATATAAGCAATCAATACTGAAATAATATATAAAAATGCAGCTTGAATTTAGCAGGGAAAGGGAAATTTTTAATAATTGCACACATTCGCTTCGGTAGAGTTACTCTATCAGACGTCGTTCGCTTTTAATTAATTAATTATTCTTCAATTACTTAGTAATTCAATAAATTTCTCACTCTTATCAATTATTGCATGAGTATACCACTACATTCCTGCTACTCAAAATAATTATGAACGCGCATCGCAGCCAGTAGTAAAAGTTACACAACCACTAGCAAGCGCGCTTATTTTTTACCTTCTCATGTTATTGAACCTTTGGTTACTCATGGAAATTTACATTCGGTTTATTATTAACATATAGTTTGTTTAAATTTCCATCATACATTTTGTTCATCTTTATATAGTTCTTTAATATAAAATGAATATCTTCTGTAGCTTTGGTCAGTAATGGCATAGATAACTAATATTTAGTTATCTATGGTAATGGTTATTATGTGTACATATATCGCGGGCACGGCTACAATTACTACGGGTCCCAGAATGTACGGGCAAAGTAAAATAAACGGCGGTGGGTAGCGAAAACCCCAATTACACCAATAGTAAACAAGTTGAGTTATAAATAACGTGGTGAAGTCTTCCAAAATTGCAAAATATACCATTCAAATCGAATTTTACAATCTTAGTTAATCTATAGAAATCAAAGTTGAAAACCTGAAGGGGTCTCTCCTCTGTCCCTTGCGTGTACGTCTGCTACTGTAGCATAATTGAATAATTATATAATAATGATAAGGTAAAGAAAGAGGATTTAGAATCAATACAGAATTAGTTCCTAAAACAGACTATTCATTTTAACAAATGACTTCGAAACGTACTGAATAGTTTAAAAATTATAATAACTTCCGAAAAATATACAATTTATGAATCAAAAAAATGCTTACAAGTTAATAGCAAATAGTCTCATAAATAGTAGATAGTTACCCTCATAGATGTCAAGGACGTTATAACATCCAAGTACAATACTTTACTTATGTATAAAAGCGCTCACCTAAAGGTAAGTAAGCTTTCAAGTAAGCTAATTATCCAATTGGGCGTGTTCGATTGCTTAAGGAAACTTAAGTAAAATCCAATTAACTCAATTTGAATGCTCACTGTCATTAATTATGTCAACCACTCGGCAAAGTACATGGAAATCTATATTATACATATTAAAGGATTCTTAAATACAGCATATGCAATTAAGGTTTGATTTAATTAAATATGCTGATGCGAGGATGAAAAATTATGGGATTACGTAAAATAACTCTTTATTGAGCATAATTACAACACAACATCTGTTTTTAGAATCAGCAGTGAATTTTAGGGCTGCATTAATTATTGATTAATTGGCTTTATGTAGGCTGACATTATTCTCAGTTCCTGAAATATGTATTATTTATTGGGTGTATTAGATTAAGGTAGTTCCTCGATACTATTTGTCTTATATTATCCTATTTAATTCTTAATATGGCAAATAACGGAAGATCTACAACCATAGGCAATAGTATTTATATGGTAAGTCAACATCCTATACCACAGACTAAAAAAGAACAGTAATTATTACGAGGGAAACATGAATCACCGTTTTTGACAGCACCTGTAGATTAGTAACGCATTACTCTTAATCCCTGTATGTAGTAATGCTCTAAAGGAATTTAATCAGGGCCAAAAATGAAGCACATGATTGGACCTGTAAGGGACAGGGACCGACACTAGTTTAATTTAATATTTGTTATCAAAATATAGTCAAGCTATTGAACTTGCTGAACTGAAACATGTCTGCAATATCTTGATTCAGTTAATTTATCCATAATCTTAGCAGAGAAAATTCTAGTGTGGAAGCAGAAATATATGTACGAAATCGGGACCAATTCTAACAGAACTGGATTGGCAGCGACACTGTTAAATTCAACACAGGCCAAAGCCAGTAAAGGTCTGGGTCGAAAATTTTGTATAGTCCTACAGGTCTCGAGTACACAGATGTAACACATCCAGAACTTCAGTAGTTTGTAAAAGAGACTGTCAATTTTTGATGGCAACGTAACCGAAGGAGCAATTACTATTAATACATTACAAGGTGTTATGTGTATCAACCATTGATGCAAACATTTACACAAAATGACAAATTTGGAACGATATACGACTTTGTATTACGTTGGAAGATTATTTAAAAGCGAATGCCAATCAAAATCTTAGGCGACAACAATACTTAAGTAATAAAAACAAGACGCTTACATTTTGAAATATTCCAAACAACAATTTTATATCTCAAAATTCCATACATTAATGAAGATTATCGCAAAAAAAGGAAATCACATTCCATATAATAGAAAAATGTGTAACATTAAATATAAAATCTAAGTTTGAAAATAGATGTACAAGAAATCTTTGAAACTTGAGTAGGTGTTTATTAAAAAAGCTGGATGCACCTCCAACTTTGTTGCCAATTAACCTGAATTTGCAATTGTCAAAGAAATCTTATTTTTTATGTTATATTCCCTTTTGAAACGTCATCTGACAACTTATTCTTAAATTGTAGTGGTTGTTCTAATGCTAAAGATAATAAGCAAATCGCAATTGAAATTCCTGTGTCTCATTGCAAACAATTTATTACTTAGGCTTGTAAAAAGATCTTTACAAGGCACTTTGAAAAATTCACATTCATCGAAACACTTGCACAGCCTTGCAATTAGACTAATCGAAGTTAACTTAATGCTAAAATGTATTAGTTATAAAATTTTATACGTTGGGTATCTGGGGGGGGGATGGAGTAAATTTTATTTTCCTTTTAATAATGCCCCAACGCACTCAGAATAAATATAAAAAGACAATGACAAGGCTTAAAACTTAGAAACAACACCATTATCAGTATTATAGTCGTTAATTTTGAACTAAGTGGCCCTCAGCCTAATTCAAGGTTTTGGTATAGGCGCAAGCATTAAACAGCGGGAATATTGTTAATAGAGTTAAAGAATAAACCCAAATTAATGTATATTCAAAGCACTAGAAATTTATTAAAAGCCAAAAACAAAAAATTGCTGGAAAACACTCATCATTTATGCTTCCCCTACTTTCCACATTCGATAGGAGAATTGTGTTGCACTTGGCATATCTATTCCTAAAAAGGCCGGTCCGCACCACATTTGTAACTAGGGGGCTGGTTCCCTTCTTCCCCATTGGCAACAACTCTGCCTATTATGCAATTAATGTGTTCATGATCATGCAGTTTAGTTGTGTTCTAAAATGACCAGAGGACTGTGCACAAGGCAAGGAGGCACGTGTTTCCTCCAATTTGAGTTTCCTGAAAAAACTAACAAACAATAGTGAAATATTTTATTTATCATTTCCAAAAATACCCCTGGGAGCAACACTGCTAGTGTCCATTGTGAACTTTTATGAGTTTGTGAAAAATAACAGTCCGGTAATTTTTGGGTACACATTCTCTATCATAGTCCGTCACTAAAAGTTAGACTTAATGTTAACTATACTTTTGCAACATGGGAAGTATAATCAAACACGATGGTTTATTGTTGTATTATTAAATAGGGAAAATCATCAATGTGACAATGTAAACCTTTGTAATGTTGATCGTAGCATAATACAAAGCTTCACTAGAATTTGATAATTTATACAATTGGTTAACTTACAGTGATGTCTAAGACACACGGTATTTACATTATCCCAATTGCATTTTCAAAACTAGGATGTATAAGTATAATATATGTATAGACATAAAATGAGAAAGATCAAGATTTCCTGTTGAACGAAACAGTGTAATACAACATTTCTAAAAGGTTATTAACAACTGTATGCATTACACCCCAAATTAGCAGTGATTTTTTTGAATTTTTATAATCTGGAATCATCAAGCTCTTTTCAATCGTCGGTAATCAATTATAAGATTAGTGAATCAATTAGCATTCATAACAAACTTACCGGGTCGTTTTTTTCTGGATCCGCACAATAATCGGTGTAGACAACAGCTCATTATGTGGTCACGTGAACTCTAATCATTCTCACGGACGAACATGTCGAAAAGAAGTAAACTAAACTCGTATCCTACGTGTAGCAACTATATTTAAGAGCCTGTCGCTATTAGCCGTTTTAATCCCGAGACTTTGAGTTGTTTAAATTATTGAAGCAATTGGTAGAGCGGTAAAACAGTATCCAATCGTTGGTAAGACATTATTTTTACTCACAGTGCAGTTTTCGGAGTAAAACTATTGGTAAAGCGGCGAAATGGGAAGCAGGGAAAAGCATTGTAGTCTGTGAACGGTATTTAGTAACGAGAGGGCATTACAATTTGCTACACGTTGCAAATGCTCCGTATAGAACAGCTGTACACTTAATTTAATGGGAAAGGATTTATATGTTAATCGTAAACACTTCCATTAAACAATTATAGTAAGCCGTGGGCATGGGAGAAATGGCAGAAATGTAAATCCACGCAGAACAATGTAATGAGCCGATTGCGCTATATAGAAACAAATCTGCTTCGTTTTCAACATTTAGTTCGGTTGATATGCTTTCTAATAAATCATATTAATAAAATGGAATGGTTTTCGACTTTCTTAGCGAATGACATATAAATTTAGAGCTTTAAACCGCGTATCGTGCACAAACATATCGTTTAACAGCTATATTGTTATAAGTGTGATATTTCCCTAAGATTTTTCATTTATATTCTTGTATTAATTACATCATTACCACAATGCAGAATGATAGTAAAAAATTAAAGTTGTTTTCAAAAAACAAATGCACGCGACGACCTTTTTAAGACGTTTTTAGTCAGCAGAGGTTCGACAACAACTATCTCATTTACGCAAGTTCTTTTACTTGTTATGGTAAGTCTTCAATAACTTTAAAAATGTTGTAACGATTCACAGGCAATAAAAATCATATATCATTAGAATATTAAACATATTTTTCATTGTAAGTCTGTTTTCTTCTTTGCCTGAGTTAGGGGTGCTAGAAAGTGAACATATAAAAATGCTATTTTGAAATTTCCAAATTCTAGATGCTTGGAAGTCAAATTAACTGATGTTCTTGCATTTCATCTATTTCTATAAAGTCAGCTCCAAACGGGCGAACACTATTATAGTGAATAACACAAAAAGTTTTCATAAATAGATTTGTATCATATAAAATTGGCATGACATGTAAAATAGAAAGTCGGAAATACATTAAACAAGCAATAAATCATGTGATGTACAGGTGTTAGTAAGGAATAAAGAAGTCATTGAACTCTGTGGAAACGATTGAACTTTTCCCAATACGAATCAACATTTAATGTTAGAAGACAAGCCTAAATATTTATCATTGCAAAGACAAATTGGTCAATAAATACTTTAGTACAACCTAAAACATGTAAAACAGTTATAAAATTAACACAAAGCTTTGTTCCCTTTTGGAGATACAAAGGGCAATAATCTTGCAATCTGTCAACTATATGTCAATATAAGCCTGAAAGACGCTGAAAGCCTCTTTAGGTAAGGTCCTTAGGCCTATCTTGTACAGCTTTTGGATATGAGATACTCCTTGTAAGACCAACGCTTTGAGCTAAGCATACTCTAAAAGTTTTTAACGAGAGTGAGATTTAAACTGAATGGGGGCCGTGGAAGGATAGTAATGCCCATTGTTTCAAAAAATGACCATTTGTTTGACACTTGAACACTGTAAAATTTCAATTGAACAACAAACTATTTGTGTAAAATATCGAGGCCACAAAAACGCCGAGGATTCTACAGCTTAATGGGTTCCCAAAATTACTCCGTTTGGTTAATCCCGGCCTTAGTTAAAAAGCCAAGAACGATTCGGATCTTTTAGAAAATTCCATCGGTTTTTTAATGCACGAGCAAGAGCCATAAAGTTTATGAAAAATCAAAATAAAACTTAAACACATAACACCCCATGATACCAATGGATTAAACAAAACTTTTACCCATCATCGGCGACGCCAGTGGAGTACATATTCCCAGCCATGTTTCTATGGAAGTCAACGGTCTCGAGGGGATTTTAGAATAAAATTTCCGACGACTTCGGGGGTCCGAAGAGAATTATTGTGCAACAACCTCCCACATCCTCGCCCCCCTCGTAAATTCTCGACTAAATCGCAACTATAGGCCAGATCGCAATGTCACATGGAAATCAGAAACTGACGTAGCTAACGGACTTAAGTGATGAAATGGTGACAAATCAAACAACATCTATAGATTAATTGAATAACTTAACAATTTCACTTTAACTTCACAGTTTCGCACTGGCATGCTCCAATTGTATTGAAGACACTGGCGAGCTTAAACGAGCAAATCGCACGAAAAATATCTGCACAATGGCGTTTAGACAAGGTGGCAGAGCGTAAGTTAACCTGCTAAAATATTTGTATATTTGAATATACCCTTTTTATATAAGAATTACATAAATCTAGCCGCAAGCCTTAATATGATTCTTAATAATTTAATCAATATGAGCTTAAAAATGTTTTTACATGATTTTTAAATTTCTGCAGATTAAATAGTGTTTATAAGGGCGAATAGGAGGTATCATTATTTGAAAAGTCAAAATGTTCATACAAACAAAACCTAAGAGGCAGGAATAATGAACAATTATAAGAAATATGGAACAAATACTGTATATATTTTAAGAAAGTTAGGATGGAAGAAAAACATTGAAGAAATATTATTGTTCGTATAATAAAACACAAAAAAACTGCAGATTCACCAATACATCACTACTTTAGATTTTAAGAACTCTGAGTTTCCTATTTTAAGGTTGATTCTGAAATAATTCTTAAAATTTGAGCTTTGTGATTAATATAAAAAGAATCCTCTTATAGCAAAGAAAGCGTGTAATTGTTCACACGGGCAACAGAAGACAATCTGTATGCACCTCATATCTGGATTCAAACTCACCTCCGGTAGCTTGGTAAACTTAACCAAGGCCACAAGTTAATCTGCCAATCGTTACATGAATTATTGAAATTTTTTATATAATATTCTTTATGATATCCGTAATTCGTCATTGCAAAATAGGCCTACATGTACATTTATTATGAAAATTGGTATTATTATTCAATATGTTTTGTCCCATTTAGTCTCTTGCATTACTAAATTACCTCTTGTTAACTTTACTATCAATGTGAAAACCAGCGTCCACGAAATTTCAATATTTGGAAGCAATATAAAAATAAAAAACAATGAGGGAATATTGAATTGCCTAACACAATTCTAAGTCATAATTCAGGAAAAATAAACACGGTTCCTGATGCACTGAAACTATTGGGTTCACCAACCTGATGAATTTACATATTACTTTCTATCAGTAAGTTGTCGAATATCGCATTAATTTTATATTCAGTCTGAAGTTTTCATGAAGACGTCATTGTGCTTGCAATATAAATTGTCCATTGAAAGATCTGGTTTGTAACTGCAAACTAGCTCGTGGGGAATCTGGTAATCCAATGTAATGAAACTGCTGTGGTATTTTTCATTTAAAAGATGATTAAATACTCCTTTTGTAATTAAATTGTATTTACATGTGGGATAGGTTTTTCGATTATTATTGTTTTGGTAAACCTTAAACTTCATTAATTTTACCTGATAGATTGCGATTTATTACATCTAGACTAATTTAAAAAGAACATTTCCAACTTATCACTTCTCAAATGATGCGATTTTTCCAGCAGAAATCCGCCCAAGCTGAAGCATGGAGCTATAAATGACATTTCTGCTAAATAATACGTGTCGAGAGTCTAAATTCTCAGAACTTTGGAGAAATACTTTTAAATAACTTCGAACAGGCAAAATTGTTATTAGCTCTTATAAGCAAAATATTGAAGACTCTTTATTCTAAATAAAATTTCGTTTTATTTAATAAATATGAAATTTGGTTTCAAAAGTATTTAAAAATGTTTTTCAATGAATGATATAGAAGTTTGAAACTGTAAACATTATTTTGGAACAAAACGTCATATATATATATATATATAAAGCTCCCATCAAAAAAAAGAAACAGAATCTGTTGGGAACGAAAACACGCACAGTAACAAAATGTATATCAAACGATGGCAAACTAAGTTTCCTATAAGTGTATGTAAAAGAAATTAGATAACATAGCCTCCAGAGAGAACACATTTCAAAAATCTGTCCTTAATTGAGACCATCAAATTCTTCTGCACTCTCAGCGTTAGAGCTGGGCGCCGCCGAGAGTTTTGAAACGGCGTGGAAACATTCTTGAAATAATGATTTGAATAACAAAATTTCAAATTGTTCGTAGTACAAGTGAAGGTGGGATGACAGATTTCCATCACTCTTCTTGCATTACGCTGCTGCATTTCTTGATCCATGCATGCGAAGTCTTAGTTCGTTGCAAGACTTTTTGACATCCACATATACCATTCTTTCCATCTTTTTACGCAGTGTTGCCAATGATTTGGAGCTTACCTTGGATATTGATATTGGCATTTCAAATCCACCTGTTGCTGGGCCTTCATCATCAAAGTCTACCAAAATGAACCCAGGTGACAGAAAATTGCAACTCCTTGAGAAACATACAAAGTCCAACATTGTCGATAATGTGTTATTAGACAATGAGATATCTCGATATTGTTCAATGGTAATCACTGATGAGGAAAAACGAATGCACCACTTCCAAGGCTGGCGATGTTAGGCTGGCGATGTTTCCTTATCCCAGCAACAGCTGCTGCACAAC
>CABFPE010000321.1:327805-374860 GCA_900660155.1 Hofstenia miamia | reverse complement strand
TATATATATATATATATATTCATGTATATGTATAGTGTTGAATAAAGCTATTAAATAATAAATAAAAAAAATTCTTCGTGAATATACTAATAGGTTTCAGAAATATTGATATTCAAGTTTTGTAAAAATCCAATTACAAGTGTTAGTTTTGATGTAAGTTTCATTTATGAAATAGAACTTTCACACATCTTGAGCATCAATAAAAAACCTATGCGTGTAGTCATACGAAAATTTGTGAATATACTAAACTTACATGTTCTGTATATTTTAACGAGTTAGTTTTTAAGGTTACTTTACACAGGGCATGAAAAAAGTAACTAAATCTCTAATAAAAAACATGAAATTTAAATTCATAATGCAAAAATTGATCATAATGCTAAAAATCGAAGCTATAATATAGAATAATGCAATAATAAATTTTTTAAGTTTATTGTGCAATTAATTGGAAAAGTATTGAATTTGAAATTACTACAAAAAAGATTTTCATGTTTAAGGTCGGTTTTCTGTATTTTGAATAATACTCACATCATATCTATTTAATTAATATAGAAAATGCTGTTCCCTGATATTTTGCTGGGGTTGATTTCGTGGAACATAATGACATTATGACATGAACGGACTTATGGGACAAGGTTTTCCTATGAATATTTACCCTACCTTACTAGGGTTCTGTGGGACCTGATTTTTTTGGGATCAGTCTCAATGGATTCGGACTAGTCCTGTCCCATGCAATTTTCTGATTCAAGAGTAATTTTGATAAAAATTAGAAGGTATATTCTGAAATTCGTTCCCCCGGCTCATTCATTTTTTATCCCAGTATAATTATGTTTTTAGGTTTCAGGTCTGAATCCCATTTAACCCACAGAACCCTATAACTTACTAGTCATATTTAGCATCTCATCACATGCCTTGTCCTATAATTTATTTGATTTGCAATGGCACCTTAATGCTACGAATAAACAGTTAATATGTACATTCAATTCAAGCTACTCTAAAAAGCATTTAAAAATCTTCCTTAAGCAAAAATATATTTCTGGAAAATCATGGCTAGGATACAAATTTTATAACAATGACTATACTATAACTCGTTATTAAAATAGTACTATAGTAATTTATCCATAGCCTGCAAGATTTCTTTTGTAATTTATGTGAATTGTATATATGTGTTTTTGTGAATTTAATGACGCTATTCAAATAAATTATCAGTTATTTAATTGTTAACATTTATTTGAATTAAGATTCTCTTGTCTTATCTTATTTACACGTTTACTTATTTAAATAGTTTTAAAGCCTCATATTTTGCATCTATATACATTAATGTTAATAAAAACATGCAAACAAATATATTTAGGCATACGAAGCCATCGTCAGTATTTTATAAATAATGTCCTCTAAATTTACTAATTTGAAATAATGATAAGTTCAATTTATAAGCAATCTTTGTTGTTTAGACTTCGTAGTAAGGATTTTATGAAAATAACCAATGATTTTCATTATTTATATAAAGGGTGGTAACAGTGTCTGTGGTTAATTTTAACAGCTAATCAAATTGGTCTCATCCAACAAAGCCCTTTTGTGCTATATTATTCTGTTATTACGCGTATTATAAGAGCCCCGCCAGTCAATTTAAGTTTATGCATTATAATGTACTCGTTAAATTGTGATATTAATGTATCCAATTTGAATTAGTTGCCCATCTTGCAAATTGTTGAAGTAAATTTTACTTTCGTAACCAGTGACAGTGAAAGAGGGGGACATTTTCCTGAAAGAGTTTTAGTAATTTTAGTAGTTTTTAATTTTTCAAATTTTTCTTTAAATTTTAGAATAGCGTAATTTTAGCTATTAACTTGTTAGTAGCTTGAATATAAGGTTAGGCTCTTTCGAGTCCACAAATTTATCGTCGAATCTGCATTAGAAGCTTGAGAGTCTATTTTTTCAATTCCGAGTTTAAATCTTACTTTATTAGGTCAAATAAGAACAAATGACATTGATCATTGTAATGCTAAACTGCTTGTGGTAGGGTAGCTAAAACTTGTCCTTTCCTCCCGACAGGTTGCAACACTGCAAAATGAAGAAATATTGTGGCCATTCTTTACTTGAATAATGTCACAATACTATATAGAAACATTATTTCTTAGTATGTACAAATAACACCATCAAAACTAATGAAAGAGTGCCTAATCGCACTTAATATGTATGAACAAGAAAATTTTAAAAGATGACCCACCAAATAAAAAATTTTTCAATTTTTGTAATGCTGTCACTCCTATGAGCTCCTTAAATCAGGTCATCAAATACTCCTTGAATAACCTAAGTTTAACTCCAAGTGTTATAGAATTAAAAACATTTTTGTTTATGCAATCATTTGCATTATACTGGTTCCACCACATACCTGAACCAAAAATATTGATGCACCAAACTTTTTCAAAATATGCATTTCGATACATACTCATACATCAAGAATGATGGACATACTCTAATAAAATATATTAAAAATTATTTACATAATTACACACAACACTGGCTAGGTAAGTGAAATCAATAAAAGCTACTAGCGTAGGAATTACATCATTGAGATTCATTTTACAATTGCATGATTTATGAAACAACTGCGTGTGAAACCCGTTGATTGATGATCTGCGAGTTCGGAAAATTCGAAGTAATTTTTGGAGTGGAGAATCGTTTCCTGGCAAACTTATAAATGTTATAGAGGAAAATCCAACTGATGAAATAAAATCCAATGCCACCCATCTTCATGTAGTAAGCCGATTTCGAATGAAATGTGAACTTGATCATCATAAATGTTCCAAGTATGACACGCATAAAAACAAATGTTCCTAAAAATATATATAAATTTATTTAAATATCATCGGAAAGAACAAATTCAATCGGCGATTAATCTAAATAATTCTGATTTCAAAGTTCAATAATGATTAATTTTCCCATGCTAGCAAAAAGTATGATAAATTAGGCTATTAGAAGTAAATACAAAATCATCAAATTCTTTAAAAATTACAATCAAATATTAATGTAATATTTGCTATAGTCAGTATGCAATTAAGATCAATCACAATTAGTCTATGAACAAGAAATTACAACATGAGTGTAGCAAACGCTTTACTTAAATGTTGACGTACAATATCCGGGAAGAAACAACAAGTTAATGTTTTATTTTTACAAAGATTGAAAATCGCAAAAGTTTAGCCAACATTACAGAAAACCAATACAATGATAAAAATAAACACAATTTTAAAAATATATGAAGGAAATTCACGATTAATTTTAACTTTTATTGATAAATTCATAATAGCAAATGTTTCATTTTTTTCTAGTTGTAAATAATAACCACACGCAGAAAACTTTAAAGTAGAGCAACTATTTTTTTCGAGTTCATGTGATTCCCATAAATGTAACATATATGTTTCCTGTACCATGCATGCAATTACATAATACATAATAACCACTCTTGTACAAGGGAATCTTATGGACAGTCTTAAAACAGAATTGGGCTGTTTTTATATTTTTTGTTCAAAAAAACACGTGGGTGAATGAAAACGAAAATAAAGTCCCTTCTCTCCCCCGTGGCGCTTACGTAATATCATATACATGTGCCGTAGGGTAAATTACTAACCAATAAAAAGAATGTCTACGATAACAGCTAATGTAGTATGACTGACATTCATGTCTCGAAGAAACCATCTTAGCTGCAAAAACGGATTACTCGCTTCCGCCCCAAACAACACCCCCATGGTTTCTGATCCAGCAATGCCTCTGACTAATGTTATACTGAGAAACAGCAGCGCGCAACAATGGTGAGCAAGCATTACATAGCCATCTCCTGGGTGCTTTATGCACCAAATAAGATCAAAAATAAAGAAACCAACACTTACAGTTAAACACACAGATTCAGTGAATGATGATTGTCCCGCTAAATATGAGAATAAAGTAAAAATGATGAAATGAACTAATTCTTACTAAAAAAATTAACCCTATTTCCACTAGGAATTCTTCAAAATCTGTGATGGTTTCCTCAAAAAAAGCTAAACGCCTACGGTGCAACAACTTCTGACTTTGTGCATGGCGTGGCTGAACGGAGCTCACACTGTTTTTCTCCAGAAAGCAAAATAATTGGGCAGTTTTTGTTTCAATGGCACTAGATCAACTCATTGCCTGAATATTAGGCATGGTAAGAATTTAAATGATTTTACAAATATCGAATTTCTCATTGAAAAAATAATTTTGTATACTTCAGGCACAGCTATAACTCTTAGCACTAAACTTCGTCATTAAATAAGTGGGCAGAAAACCATAGATATGTCAGTATAAAAGGCTTGCAACTTTTCTTGTTGGAAAATTGGGACAAAGGAGTTTGTTACTTTAAATACGCTAGTGGAAATAGAGTTAAACAAAATTCTTATAGGCAATCCAAATGGTACCATATTCAACGTAATACTGTCTACTAGAATCTAGTAGACAGGCCTTATAAATAATACCTATTATAATCACTCAAAGAATGAAAAACGAAAAACAAATTGCCCGCAGGTAATTGCCTGTATTTCAGAGACAATCAATGAAAATATAAAGAATTACATTATAATTTGTTCTATTTTCGGGTTTCTCGCAAACCAAATCTCTCTGCTGTCCAGCTTCTCATCTGAATCTCTTCAATACTCTTATTCTTTTTTGCGTTCCCTTCACTCCAAACCTGAGCTCCCCAGCTTGAAATGGAACCTCCTCCCTCTCTCTGCTCATTTACATCCAGTCTCTCTCTCTCTCTGCCCTGGTACACCTGCCACCTCCCCACTGATTCGTCTATGTGACACCGTCTTCAACACCCATGATATTTCCCCATGCGTAAGTCCTGCAAGTTGTCTGTTCTTTGCTATACTGATGGTGTCCCATCCTTTGTAACTCACGAAACGTCCTCAACTCTCCATTCATTTAAAGCATCTCTTCTCTTACATTTACTAATCTAAACTTTTTCCGTCTTGCTGGAAAACATTTTGAATCTCTCCGCTGTAAAAATCCAATCAGCTTCTCTCCTCTCAAGTCACTTCATACCGTCCTATAGCTACTCTTTCTTGGGTGTCAATCATATTTGAGCGCCTTGTTTCTCGTTAGGTGTTCATTAAAATTCGTCACCAAATCTCTTCTCAGCAAGGTAACCTTCCGGGTCGCCACTAACTTGCTCACTTTGATTGAAAACTGCCATTTCCCCTCTGATCGTAATGATCCTGTTTGCATTATCTTTTTCGACATTTCTAAAGTTTTTGATCGGCTCCCTCATTCTATTCTCGACAACTTAAGTTTATTTGGCTTTGATGCTGATTTCATCGTTGTCAGTGTCAAAATCAACTCGCCTATTTCTTCTCCTGCCCTTACATCTAGTGCTGCTCCTCGTGATTCTGTGTCCTCAACTCATCCTGTCTACTGTATGTCGATCAAACTGTGATTTTCAACATTGGTAGTTATTCTGCCTCCAATATTACCTCTGATCTTGAGCTTTTGTCTACTTGGTCTTGATTTAGCCCAACCCCCATCTGATATGCCTCTCTGAACTTTTTTCCTCATCATACCCATCTTGGAGTTCAACTTGCTGCATCTTAAATTGGCCTGGACATGTGTCCTTGCGCCTCCACAAAGCTAATTCCTCGCTCTTTGCCCTCTTCGCCTGGTGCTGTGAAACGCCATTTGTTCAAGTCCATTTCTTGCAAAATTCTTCTCTACGCTTCCCTCTGTTGGTGACCTTCTCTTGCCTAGTTCCATGGAACGGTTCCAGAAGCGTGCTTTCAAATGGATATCTCCCTTGCCATACAAAGACGCTCTTCTCAAATTCTCTACTCTCCCACTGACGGTCTACTTTTATGCCTGTTAAATCGCTTGTTCACTCGCAAATTGGACCCTGATCCTTTTGATTTCATTAAGTTCTCTAATTCCCGCTCCCCTCGCTCTAATGATATCGTCACTTTCTCCATTCGTCGTTCCAAGAAACATCGCACACTTCACTTGTTTTTCAATCGCAATTGTATTGCTGCTAATTACATCTTAACTCTCAACCCTTCAACAGCCATTGATTTCTTTTCCCCGCTACCGAGCTTCAAGAAATCTGTGATGTCTTTCCCTTCTTCAACTTCGCCTACTCTTCTATCTGCTCCTACTTTATCTCCTGTGACTGCCCTTACGCCGTAAAATTTGGCTTGTTTTTATATTTTCGTAGTGTTTGCTTTCAGTGGTTAATAAAGTCATTTATTACACTGTTACAAAAAATGATTTTTTCTTAGTTGAGTACATTTTTTCGGGGTTTTCTTGATTTTGATATTGCTAGAAACAAATTTGATGTTATTTTCCCAGTAGAAACAATATTTTAGGATATATCATGAAATTAAGTTTATAATTATATATATATATATATATATATATATATATATAATATGTATATATACAAATCGAAAATTGTATTACAATTGAGATTCCAAAAATCCTCAAATGAATTTTATAATTGCATATGAACATCAAATTTTATTTTGATTTTAATGTCAGCAGATGCTTTTTGTTAATCCAAAGCCCATGAGGCCAGAATATAGTCTAAATTGGATCATTTTCTAATTGCTGTAATTGAGATATTATCAAGATTTTTAGATTTCAGGAAATATTTTTTCGTGATCAAATAACTAATAAATAGATTGCTTTCATTGAACCTACAGAAGCTATATGAGGCCAAATTATGCTCCTAAATCTGCAGATTTCAATATGTTCTAGATAAAACCCTTCATATAGAAAGTCTCTTGAGTAGTTATGCAACTTTACATTTTCTATCACTAAACCAAAATTCCCCAGAAAAACATTCAATTGACATTTCAGAAAATGAAGTTTAGTAGATATTATTATTTATTATTTTAGATATCTCATTTATTAAATTTAGCAAAGAAAATTCCAGTTTGTCTCATGCAACTAATGAATTCAAATCCTTTTGAGAACATTAATGAAGATCTTGAGAATTTGTGTTAGAAAATCCACTATCAGATTGACTCACTTGTTCCTTGAAATTTTTTTCTAGGTTAGGCATGCGTACTTTAATATCAGGACATTTAAGTATTGAAGATAAATTCTGTAAGGTACAGGTTTACAAGATGAGTTGATAGTAGGATATACGAGAAAACCCCTTCTTCAAAGATAAAAAATAGCAGTCTCTATTGTGGTTTCTCAATTCATTCTAAACATGAAGAATAGAAAATGACAAAGATTAGTAATCTTCAACTAGCCAGGACTCTAACATATTATGGCAGCTGGAATATATTATTTGGGTGTCAAGATTCAATGCCCAAAAATATTTAATATGGTTCAGAATATTTCGTTTGCCTCGACCTTATATTTGTAATGGATTGATTTTCAGAATATAATATAATAAAATGTAGAAGATTGAATTCACACAAGTCTTGGTTTATAAGCAGCTGTTACTTCCGGAGAAGACATGATAAATTTTGTCACATGCACAAGGCATGATCGCTATGTAATATACAAGGTGCATGAAGGTATGTCAATAAAAATTACTCAAAAAGTATAGTTTTGAATGTAAAATGTAATTCTCGTCCCAAAATTGACTGAAATCAGTGAAAAAATTTAATCAACTAAATTTTACATATGTCACACCGTGTTATTAATATTATTATTTTTATTAATTAAATAACAAAATGAAAAGCTAATTGAAGAAAATTTAAAATCGGAGTAAACCGTAACTAATTTTAAAAGGCGAGCAGCAAGCTTAATGTAAAGCTTCAGAAAAGTTAATGAGTTCATAATTTGAAATTTGTTAAAAAAGATGTTTTCCATTCATAACTAGCAGAATTAAAGCAAGATTTTCAGGTTTCTAATACGTGAATTCACCAACACGTCTAATAGCTTGCAAAAACTTGAAATTAATAATATTCAATAATTTACAAATATATACTCATATTGTTAGATTTAAAAATAGAATTGATACAAGAACAATTTAGATTTATAATATTTGGTTCGAAGCCTTGTTAAATTAGTTGTTTAATTACACTTAATTAAAACGTATAACATACTTTAAGTGCAAAATACATACAGTTAGAGCATATAACAAAATTATTACAAAGGCTATAAAAAATTATGGCTTACCAAAATTGCTTAAAGGCCATGGACCAATAATTAGTGCACTGACGATAGAAATGAGTATAACAACAACGGCGTGAATTAAACAAATCACACGACAGTTAAATTCATTGGACTTTTGTGGGAGAAGTCGTTTTTGGAGAAGACGATATATTCCCAACCAAAGCAAAGCGAAGAGCACACCAATTATTAGCCACATTGACTGGAAATTGAAAAATGAATTAATTATGGAATAAGATAGTTATTAAAGTGTTAATTTCGGCATAGTACTACCAATGTAGGAATAAACGTAGTTCAAGGTCACTAAATTTTAAAAATTATATCAATAGGCAAATATATGGATAACAAGGATATGTTGCAATCTCTGTTAGGGTTTAACTAATCACAACCAAAAAAAATCATATCGAAGAAATAAAATCATAAAATGAATATTCCTATTAAATACGTATAAAAATGAAGTAAATTGTTTTAAAATGAATATTTAAAATTTAAATTCAAAATTGGTGATGTGCTTTAAAAGAAACAGATGCTTAACTCGTAAATCACTACATTTTCGTTGTACAAATGGCAATTTCAGTAGAACAGAAGTCCTATAAATAAAATATTTCTATGCTCGCTTTCAACTTTTCCCATGGAACGTAATTTATAACATTACAGCAGTTCAAAACGAAATATATGCATTATAAAAAGCAAAAACCCAACATTCAAGCATCTTAATATAGTTACGTCTAATTGCCGCTTTCGCGTAAATGTGATCAATAATTTTAAAAGTCAGTTAAACATGAATTGCGTGACCTCATTTCGAAGAAATTGAACAATGACGAGATTCAGCCGATATTAAACCAAAATTCGAACCGTATCAGTGTAGATGTCGCCCAAACTTTTTATACATTATAATTTTAAATAACACCGGTGCCAATAACGAGTAATTAACCGCACTCCAATAATATAGAATAGTATTTAGTAGCGTGATACTATCGGGAATCATAATTCGTTACATAAGCGTTATTTTTCTAAGACTGTAAATTTAGTTACATTTTATGTGATTCTAGGCATTGCTATTAATATATATATATAAGGATATTGGTTGATTACATGCCACTACATAGTAATATTGAGTCATGAACTCATGATTCACTTGAAAAGAAGTGTTCTTACTAGGGGGGATTTTTACGTTGACCTAAAAACTGCAAAGTTGCTCCAACGATCCCAAAAGTTGAATTTTTGTTGATCCAAAAAATCAGCAGCAAAAACGTTCATTCAGATGTTAGATTATAATGTAAATGCATGTATTTACAAGAAAACGCCGATTTTTTCGCAATAAGCCGCAATAACTCAGTTGGTACAACTGGAGCTCTACGTATAGGGATGGAGAGATTTAATCACGATCCATCTCAATGATGTGCCTGGAATCTGATTTATTTAACCTTGACATTATGTAGTTTTTGACATCAAAGAGATTGTTAATAAACTTATTCATGCTTCTTTAATTGTCAACTTCTGGATAGTGGTTTTTTTATCTCTAATGCAGTGTTGTGAACCAAATATGAGAAGCACGTAACGTGAAATTGGCGCGGATAAAGCTGCTTCAGAGTTCGAATCCCACAATTCATGTATGAAGCAGCATCAGAAAGCAATAGACAATGTAAATGATCGTGTATTGTGTTGCCAGAAATTCAGCAAAAGTTTACTATTAGTTGACCTAAAAAATTTTTATTGGTCTGGGGCTTCCCTAAAAGAACCCTCTATTTACACGTTTCAGGCATTTTCCCAAAGTTAACTAAAAGTTGACTTTATTGTTTGGTCTTTTGCTTCTAACATTTCTTCTGATTTTGAGCACTTGTCTACTTGGTCCTCTGTCAACCAATTTTAGCACTACCAAGACATGTGGTATTTCCTTTTCTGTGGCCCCCTTCTGATTTGCCTCTACCTGTGAACTTTGCGCCTCATCACACTCATCTTGGAGTTCAACTTGCTGCAAACTTAAATTGGACTGGACATGTGTCTTTGCGTCTCCTCAAAGCTAATTCCTCGCTATTTGCCCTTTTACGTAATGTTCCTTTTAATACCTCGTCCGCTGTGAAACTCTCTTTAGTCAATATCAACAAAATATGATCACCTTGCAAAATGCAAAAACAGAAATATTATCGGGAAAACTTTGCAAGTTTACAATTTGTTAATCTATATCAATGACTTCCGAAAGTATTTGAGCAATGCTTAATCAGAGCTTCTAATGGAAATAAAAAAATATGCATAACATAAAAGAGTCAGCAATCTTCAACATTTTCACACTAAATTGATGTCAACAATACACAACTGAGACTAATAAAACAGAACAAAGTCCTTTCCTTCATCAATGCCTGTTTATTATACAGTTTAATTAGATTTCAGTCATGCCTGCAGTTATCTTTCACTTGATGATTTGCAGAATCTGCCAGACGCCCAATTTGCTATGGTGGTTAGTGCTTTAAAGAAGGATACCATCATCTCTCTCCTTCGTAAAGCTGTCACCTCCCTTTCACGTTCACACCAGTCTTCCAACATCAGCCCTTCCAATGTGGTCTTGTCATCTCTTTCAGACTCTCTTGCTAAGCTCACCTCAGATGTTTCGTCCATGCATTCTCAAATGTTCTCCTACAGTGCTTCTGCGTCACGTACCATTACGAATCGCCCTAATCATTCTGCCCCACGTTCTGCTCCCTCTCCTGTGCCGTCACATGCCCCTGAACAGGTGGTCCACTTCCTAGTCACCGCAATCATTGCCCTCGTCACGTCTTTGGCATTAGTTCTTCCTGTATTCTCCCTGTTGTTCCGATTAGTTCTCTTCCTCCTCGTAAAGCTCGTTTTGCTAATTCTGTTTTTGCTTCTGATGTTGCCATTCGCCTCCGTTGCTCCTCTCTCCAATTTGATGACGTCTTTCACATTCCACCACGTACGGATTCTCCATTCGCCTCCTTTCACATTGTCTTTCGCCTCGTCCCCGTCGTTGTGATGCTGCTGGTCGTGATTGACTACCTGCAGCTCCTAGCTTGGATCTCATTCCTAATCTCAACTCTAGTTTCTCTTTTTTGCTCGCCAATGCTCACAGTCTTGTCTCATTAAACCGTTGTCTCAGTTTTTACAACTACTTCTTGCAGTCTCCTGTTGACTTCATTTTCATTACTGAAACCTGACTTGATCCTTCTCTTGCTGACAGTGTTGATTTTCCTAACTCCACACTTAAAGTTCTCTGACATATGGATCGCTCTAGTGGTCGTCGTGGTGGTGTTCTGATTGCCTCTCATTGATATAACCTTGACATCCACCCTCTCTCCTTTGAGTCTTTTCCCTTTGACTTCTGTTGCGGTTGTGCTGTTGTTCTCAGTGATCACATTGTTTCTCTTCTCTGTGTTTACAACCCTCCTTCTAGCAGTCCTTATCGTATGCCCGTTGCTGATTTTTCATCCAGGCTTGCATACTTTCATGATAAGTCTATCACTCTCTCTCTCGTCAACTTGGATTTCCCACTCCTCCTCATCTCCTCATCTGTGGTGACTTCAACCTCCCTAATGTTTGGTGGAATGCACTTGACTCTAATGGCGCCTATGAATTCGCTGTTCTGGATCTTTTTGCTTCCTACTCTCTTGAACAACTGGTTTTTCTCTTACTTCCCGCTCTTCCCTTCTTGACTTGGTTTTGTGCTCTCACCCTGATCGTATTTTTGACACATCTGTGGTCCTTGTTACGGTCGAACTGTCTGATCACTCATTTGTTCATTTCAGCCTGTCTGTCAATTCTATTATCCCATCTGCTTGTCCTGACTCTCCTCAATACACTCGATCTAACAGTGACTTTGTATCTCTAAATGCTGCTCTCTCTTCTTCATTCCCCATTTTTAATGACTTTTTCTCTGCTGATGACTGGTACGCATATAAGTACATTATACCACTAGTTAAACCAGCATTACGCTCACTCTTACTGTTGAACGAACAAAATTATATTAAATATAACTTTATCAATGAGAATAAGCACTTAGACACAGAAACATTTAAATAAAAAAGCATGTATGATGATCTTGTTATATTTTTCAATAATTCTGTAATAACACTATTCAGCAATATTGCAAACAATAACCATTCAGCCAGAGATGCACATGAGATAAACATTTGGTACCCAATAGTAATATATTTTTGCAATTTTGGCCCAAGTCTTCATTTGGCAAATTTTATTCAATTATAATAAAAATTTATAGTCTTAATGCAATCTTAATTACTTAGCCCCAATCAATGTCGCTTTTAGTACAAATTTAAATATCTCCAAAATATTTCGCTACTTACGCCTTTCTTGAAAAAAACCATACATATGAAAAATAAGCAAACATAATATAATTAATGGTAAATAACTGCATTGATGTTAGCTTACCTTCAAAACATTGGGAAAAGTAGCTTGTCAACATTATAATGAAGAAATTAGTGTAGTGGGGCTGACAAGATTAGCATTGTAGTTCGACTTGTAGCCTCCAGACCCTAAGATATGCAAACACTCCTGTAATTTGTGGTGATAGTACTCATAATCGCTCATTATCGTTCCATCTCAATGCAAGAATAAAAAGATTGCTTTAAATTTTTTCCACTATTTGTTTCCGATATATCAGTCATGCTTTTTGGGGAGAGTAATAATCAAATCGGAGGCAGGATGATGGAAGTGAGAAGACTTGCCTAAGGCATTAAATATATGCGCAGCCTTTCACAAGCTGGTATTAGTTCTGAGTAAGGTTTCTGCAAATTCTGCAAATAAATTTGCCCTCCATGAAAGTTCAATGGAGGATCATTTGAAGATATACTAGAATTGAGTTCACGTACTTTTCCTACAGCTGATTAAGTAGTCATTTGTTTTGTCGAAGTAGCATGGAATGTGCAAGAAGCACGCACATTTTTTGTCTCTACCCATCGCACAAGAGAATAGCTGATAATGAGATTGTTGCCCCAGAAGTAAACATTAACTAATCTTGATAAAATTTGGCTGACAAGGTTTTCTTATGATGTGTAACATCTTGGCCCCACGTACAACCAAATTCACGCAAATTAAATACTGCTAATTGTGCTAAAATCACACTAATCACCACTTCACTTAAGAGGCATTTCCATGAAGTGTATTGCTGCCGAATTGAATTTCCGTTAATAAAATAATTAATTAGTAGAAATTGTATAACAACAGCAATATATTTTGAAACAAAAAAATACAATTTCTGTATAAAAAAGAAAAATGTTGAATATTTCGACTTTTTCTCAATTAATAAATTTGAAATGACAACTTTTTTTTAGTAAAGTTCTGCTATACGCGATACTATTCTGGCATGTTATGCTTCACCTAATGATTTATTTGGGAAATGATATATTGCAAGATTTGGTCAAATTGAAATTGCTGTACAGATACAATATTTCCTTGACAATGACAAGCTATAAATTCATATTTGAGGGGCCTAGTGGAAGATGTACTAAGCCGATAAAAGAGAGATATTTCTGGCTAGTGAGAGCATGGAACACACCGACACCGACGTGATATATTTGAAAGAGTAATTGAATTATGTCTAATTTATTCATCAACGTTTAATGCATTTTGAATAATTTACCATATTTGTGGATCGATTCACAATCTTTGAAACTGTTTTTCACTATAATTCCTAAAAATGGGATGTAAGCACTTCTTCTACGGTCTTCATTTATGTTCATAGTCGCCGGACTATAACTTGTTTTTATTTAGTCTTTATCAGAATATACGCACAATGATTTTACTAGCTAAAAAATCAAATAAAACTTCAAAATAGATCTGCACATTATTGTTTTCTAACATTCATTTCACCTTGAGCGTATCTGAAAAGATACATGATGCTTTTTGTATATTTTTATTGCGGCAAAATAAAAATGCACCTAATTAAGGCGTAGTGCGCACTAGTGATTTTTAATTTACGTAAACACGAAACTGTTTAGTTTACAAAATAGAACACAGAGTTTTCTTTACGTCAACGCGCACTTGCAATTTAATGTTTACACAAATTAAAAAATTCCCGCTTGATCTATTTTCGCGTTGATTAAACTGTTGACACATGAAATAGAACATAGCGTTTTCAATGGACGTGCGCAAATAATTAATTGAACAATTCATAACGATGAAAGGCGTTGATTCATTCAGAAGCGAGTCTCGAATTTTAATTTATAGGTAACAAATAATTCTTACAAGCAGTTTAAAAAAGCTTATGGCCATAGCTTTGCAAAGAAAAGTTTTTCCAAAATTAGACTGAATTAATTGACTTGCAAAGAAGAATCAAGCTATAATTTTGCTCATTAGCCTACCTGTATTAAATACATTCATTTCAATTTATTTTAAACAACTGTTTCTCTGCTTGAAAGTGAACATGATATACGCATATGCAACATTTGACATTGTTTAGCTTAAATGTACATGTATAATCTAAATTTTGAAGAAGCAAAAACAGTAATTTTTTCATGTTACTATCATTGGGGCCACTGAAATGTGGGGACTGGTGCGGGATGTCAATTCGTTTTATGTGTAAATTATCAGTAACCGCTTTGGTGTATACTAGGTATTTTATACTAAACATTTTGTACCTTCATAACTATTGGACCTACAAAATAGCTTAAATATGTTTATTATATGTACAGGTTTTATTCTAATATTGGGGATCCATTTTTGGCTATATTTATATAATTATTTTGCAATTTTGATATTTTCCAAACTTGTGTCCCCAAAATTGTTTAAAATTGCTTATAATAAGTTTTATTTCTATTTTTGCAGAAGAAAAGAATGTATTGCCGGGTGCGGTCCTACCCTCTCAGTGATGCCATTTGTAACTATGACACGGTTCCAACCAAAAATTTCTTTAAGAAAATTTGTATTTGCATTATGTCATTCGAACTAATTACAGTACCACGCATTCCTTCTAAATTAACTAAAGAACTTCATAGGGTGTTCATGTTTACACAATCTATCTAGAATAGTCCTTTACGACTTTCTGATAATTCATTTATTGCAGTAGGACATGCTGTGCTTTAATGAAACCATTCTAAAATGAACGATTGAGCAAACTAAAAATCACGAGTGCGAGCTGGACAAATTTTGATAAACTATTTAATTTGAAATTATATAGGTGTTAAATCAAAAGTGCGCGCTAAGCCTCAGATCAATCAAAAAATCAAATTATCCAAAACTTACCATCCAGGGCTGTTATCAGATTATTGAGCCTATATTTTTGTTGACATCCATGTTTAAACACTTAATTTTTTAATATTTTGCAAATATTTCACAGCATTTTCGAAATGCTGAAAATCTGGTTTTATTCAAAATTGCAATTAATATATTTGAATTCAATTAAAAGCTAATTGCCATATTTTATAACCGGTTTAGAACTGAGTGCAATTTTTTTCAATGCTTGTCAGAGTGGCGCTATCTAAATTAGAAATCAAGGAATTGGTGCTTAATTCAATATGATGAACATTTTGGATACAATTTGGTTGACACCGAAAATTCTGAATGAAATAGATCCAAACAGCTAAGTGGCTGGCGATAGTCAATTGCAAAGAATGAAGTTACTTTACAAATGCCTACTTATGTTTATGGGATGAAAAAGAGAATACGAGGACGTTATAAGTTTTGAAATCAAGCTACTATTCCGTATTGAGCCAATGTAATTTAAACTTTCTAGTTAAAAATTAATAGCAATATTAAGAACATTTACATTTGCAATCAAAATTGGAAGCAGGTTTTTAAAAAATACTTGGATATTGTATTGACATTTACTTGACGACACTAGCTTTTGCAAATTGTCAAAACGTATTCCATCTTTTGGCCTTTGCCTATTGGACAAATTGATTTAAGCTAGCATTAAGTAAAAAATAATGGTGTCGGCAAAAAAAGCTGGATCATTTATAAGTTACGTATATTAATACAACAATTATATTAATAAATGAATAATGCATTATTTTGGTGAACAAAACTTGCGATTGCAATGATGATCATTAATGACAGCACTGTCAACTAATTAAACGAAATGAGTTCTAGCTAAGAAAATTTTTTCATCATTTTTGATTGAAATCAAGTATAAAAGTGTTGTTCAAATTTAATGTTTTCGCAATGTTATCCGAGAACTATCAGTGGCAACATATCTCACCGAAATACTTTTGATATGATCTTTGCAGCTTAATTAATAATTATGGTTATCATTCATTGTAAAAATATGGAATGATCTTAATTTTCTTATTCTAAATATGTTTTAGCTTCTGAAAATTAATTTATGTAATTCAATTCAAAACTAATAAGACTGAGAATAATAAGATTTGTGACTCAGCTATACCTAACAAAGAGGTAAATGTGATATCAATCTAAAGCTAAATTTATCGCAGATTGTTCTCCACTGGCTGTTAACCAATAAATTTTCCTCGCTGCTCGTAGCACGTCTTTGGGTTAGTGTCCATTAAACGGACTCGAACTTCTGCGGTAATAACATCTTGCGATTCGAGTATATACCTTAATTCTGTCCAATTTTGAGGATTTTTCGTTTCAACGTTGTCTTTTAGTATTTGCCCGACGTTCTCTTTAGGAGACAAATCGGTCGAATTCGGTGGCCACTGCATTATCTGAACATTTTTGTCCGCAAAATATGCCTGTTGTCGTTGATGTATGAGGAGTTGCCCCGTCCTGTTGCAGGATTCAGCCAGTTGGATATAAACAATCGGCATATGTATGAAAGTGTTCTACAATTTCGTAATACTTTTGGGTGTTAATGGCCATGGGCCGTCGATAATACACATATAGAAACCACGATAAGATAATGCTCCCCACACCATAAGTTTTGGGGAATATTTTGCCTCGTTTTGAGTGCCAAGCTTGCACGGTTTTCCGGTGAAGCTAGAACAAGGACTCGTCCGTGTGAAAAACATCTTGAAAATGGTAGGCGATCCATTCATTACAAAATGTTAGTCTTTTGTTCTTGTAACGGCGAAATCACGGGAACTTTTTTATGCAAGTTCTACACCACTCCGGAAATACGGAGGCTTCTCTTAATGGTGCTCGTGCCAACAGGCTTGCCTGTTTTTGCGCTAAACCGATTACTGATTTTTTTCGCCGAGAGATTTGGTTGTTTCAGCGTTATGCCTGTTAAAACCCTTCGATCTTCACCGCCTAATTTCCTAGGTCTGCAACCTCCAGGTTGTCCTCCTAATGAAAGCAGTACGGAATAATTCCTGTAGAATGTGCTCCTGCCCATTCCCGACAATTTCAGTAACGTTTTGCTATCTATAATGCCAGACTTGAAAGGAATTTCAACGCATTTTTCGACGCACTATGCCAATTGTGATCTTAATTGGATGGCAGGTTTATTGTATTTCGAACGTGAAAGTTAGACGAGTGTCACGGCCGGTACGTCTGCTGCATTTCTTGTTTTGATGACATTTTCCTACGATGAACACGTTTCGCGTAAAACAGACATCTATAACGAGCACCATTTTGCCCAAATCTCATTAGTTTTGATCTGAGCTATATATATCCATATAAAATATATTTGTCGTGTGTGAATATATATATATATATATATATATATATATATATATATATATATAAAAGCATGTATACTTATTGCGATTGCTATGTACAAAATTTGGTAGCATTTTGATCGCTATGTACACGGGAATTTCTATAATGACCGATATTTACATAAAGAATTGTAATATTTATTATGACCGGAATGTACATTTTAATAATAGAAACCATGTTCTACTAAGTTATAGTTGCTTTTGGGTTTGCAAAGCATAGTATATCTTGGAACTGCAGCGGTTGATGGCGACTTCACATAAAATTTAGAGGCTGTTTGTTGCTGTGACCTGTTTGTAATAAGTGAGTTTTTTACTGCAGAATTTTCTGTGCTGCCGATGAAAGTGTCCCACATATTTCTAATTGACGTTGCGCCATAGTTATATTCACCTAAATAACTGACCCGTTCCAAAACTTTTTAATATTGCTATTTATGCCAATTTCAATGCTTTTACAGTGTTAGCAAATATATTGGTTCTACTCCAAGTTTTTTTTGTAGCATTGTATTTGTTTGGAAAGAAAACTTCTTTGATCGTCTTCAACTCATATTGACACCGCTGATTTGTAACCAGTTTTGTGATTTCTTGTATGAAAAATATCTGAAGATGATTTAAGCTTTGTAAATTCTTTAACGTTAAATGTTAGCAATGGGCCGGGTCTAACATCTAATCTGCACGAAATTCAATGCTTTATGTTCCCTATAAAATAATTCTCCTTCATCATTCTGAAGAACATCACAAATATCAGAGCATAGGTGACTGCCAAGAGGTTTGGATGGGACACTTTGAAATAACTTTTCTGCAGTCTCCGAACTTTGCACCGCTTTCTCTTTGTTGTAAGGATCTCTCAATTCTTCTATGGTTGCAATCCATCTGCTTTTAGAAATGCGTATAAAAGATTTTATCTCTGTCAAGTAAATTGTTGCAGCTATAATATTTCGTAATTTTTCAATATTTCTTATGTAAGCATCCAAGCTTCGGGGAGTTTAACATTCGTTTTTTACCACCAGACTGTGCTTTTCTTATAATCGTAGCTTCTCTATTAACTTGAGTTAAATGTACACAGTTCCTATCAACAACAGGATCTATGCAAAAAACACTATCTATATTTAGAACTGATTTGACCCAAGGCCTTCTATAAACACGGCCCGGAACCTTGCAGCAGAGCATTAAAAGTTAGAGGCCATTACAAAATTAATATAAATTTGACCTATTTTATAAAGGTCAACTTGAGATTGCCCTAAAAATACTAAATGTATATATATATATATATATTCTAGTTACATGTACACGTCGATATTGAAAAAACAAAGCGATTCATGTTACAAAAATACCACATTTAAACAAAAATACATAATTATTTTTTCTTTTTACAAACAGTAGTTGCACTTTTTACAATTTTTTGCATGTTATTAAAAAATATATTACAGCAAGAAGAAGCAATGCAATTTGAAATACAATAAAAATGCTCACAGCAAAAAATAACATTGATATCTGCATGTTGAAGAAGAAGTTTAATACAACCCAGTCGCAAATTGTTTGAAAACGTTTTGCATATTTCTTTATAATTAACTGCCAAAAATTCCATGTAGCGAACTACAACATCAACTAATTGCATTGAAGGAGTTTTTAAACCGCCTCTATTCAAATCCTGCAAATATTTGTAATATACACCGCCATCTGCATCAGAATTTGAATTTAAAACATCATGGCAATGGAAACAACTTGATATTGCAGGATTCTTCAAAAGTTTGTTCGAAATGTACCCAGCAACATAACAACAAATTTCAATTTCTGTTGATTTTAAATCGCAAGTATCATCTGAAAGCTGAATTGTTTGATCTAAAAATAAAGGTTTTTCCAAAACGTGTTTAAGGTTGGAAACATCATGCTGCATCAGAATAGATTTTAGCTTAATTATTCTTTCGGAACGCTCAATTTCCTGAAGTCCTACCAAAAATCTGCCACCACTCATTTGACGGTAACGTCCAAAATGACGCTCAAGACTATCTTGATGAAATCTGGCAGTTAATATATATTTTAATGAAGAACTCTCCAATAGAAATTCGCTAAGATCAGCAAGTGCATGTGTGGTAGTGATAGCAGCATGAAAAGTTTGAGATGTTAGACCTGGTAAACGTGACAATCTCCACTTCTCAATCCATTTACTAAACTCACGTAGAAATGATATTTTGCCATCTCCTTCAGAAATACCTCTGCAAATTCGCTTTGGATGATCATGACATTTTGCATTCATGATAGACCACCACATATTCCATAGACATACAAAATTTGCAGTTGACACCGCATTGTTGTTGTTGGGTAAATAGCTCTTAATGGCATGTGGAACTTTCTCATCAAAAACTGCTAACGCCAATCCAACATTAAGTTTTTTGTTATCTGGATGTAAAACCGCTTGGTTTAAAGATGGAGCTTTTCGCAGAGTAGATACATTATCTTTTTCAGAATTATAAACAGTGTTTAACACTGACCAAACAGCTTTGCTTTTCTCTTCCAAAACTACAGAAAAAACATCCAGTGAAATATTGATAGCTGGCAGTGTGAAAGTCGAAAATCTATACCAATTGTTTCTAATATTCTTTATCAAATGTACTGGATCAAACATAAGAAATATTGGAAAAAGACCATCTTTCAGCAAAACTTTGTACTCACTGTTGTCACATTTGTACTTTTCAAGCAAAATTCTGTACACGCCTATGTTAACACGACTATTATCACATACCAGAGCACATATTCGTAGTTTTGATGACACTGATTCGACTATTGTTTCAATTGTAGAAACCAATATTTCAGATTTTGTTTTTACTAATGGCAATGATCGAATTATGAAGGATTTCTTTTCTTTAAGCAAGTTAATCATAAAACAATAAATGCTTTCGTAGCATTCCATGTCTTCATTAATACCAGACAATGTATTCCCAGTATATCGCATTTCTTTGTCAAGATACATCTCATCAAAAGTTAAAATGCAGTCTGTAAACTCAGATGAGCCTAACAAAGAATCGACAAACACATCCATATTGATATTACCTTGGGTTAGTGAACGCAGGTATCTCACTGTTGGCAAGGGCAAATGTTCACACGTGCTAAGCAATAAGCAGCATGAGATGTGAATCTTAATATAAGAGCAAATCGTAATATAGCAGGAGTGTACTCTGGCTTACTTGTATAGCGGCAACGGCATATCATCAATCAGTACAGAGAATGGATTATCAGAATCTTCTTCTATTTTTCGAGAGAGATAAGAGCAAAGTTCAGTTATTTGAGAAAATCGAGTAATCCTGCAGCCATGTAATCGGCGTAACCAATCAGGATACGAAACGCAATTTCCATTAATGTATAGCTTCACTTTTAAGTCTTCATAAATCACAAGAGTTTCCTTTACAACAGGAATTGGTTCTGTAATTCTATAAATTCTAATGCAATTACCAAGACGATCATATTTCCATCCAACAGGCGTAACTTCGTTGGAAATGTTCTTAAAATCCACAATCAAATCCTGTTTTTGAAATGTATCATATTCGTCTTCTTGAAGAAGTCTTTTAGTTGGAGACGGACGAGGAATTTCAATAGTAGCCTAAAAAGTATTGCTGATACTACGTAATTAAAAAATGCAACTTTCAAACTAGAGCATTGCACAGTATATACACGATGTTAATGTGATGAATGCGAAAAATTACAAGAAATGTACGAATAAATTACGCAAGATCTAATGTATATGAATGCAAACTGGAATACATTTAGTAATACACTGCAAGCAACAGCACTCACCAATTCTACTTAGTATAAAAACTGTTTTAATTCAACAAAATAATAATTTCTAAAAATTTTTTTGCTGTATGCCAGAATATGTACTGTATGTCAACATTAAAAAACAATATTTATATTAAAATTTCCCTAAGTTATTTAAAATACAAGCAATAAATATAGTGAAAATAACTGCATTATAGTCAATTGTTATCTTACTTGTTGACTTTGAGGGAAATCAAATACAGTTGGGACGCAATGCATCTTGGGATTCAGCCTTTTCTTACCAGATGGAGTTGTAATGATACAGGCAGGGCTAAAGTGGCGCTCACAAACAACTGAATGTGGTGTCACGGTATATTCTGGTTTCCGCCGGACTGCTTTGATCCATATCCTTCTTAGATTATTGTTTTTCGGAAAGTGGAAAACTGATAATCTTGACTGTGTTGAGCGATAGCCAGTTTTGCAATTGGGCATGCAACATTTGTTAACCATTATTCTATACGTTGATATAGCGAGAAGATAGCACAACACTGCACATAAAGCTAACTCAATAATTACTGATGATTAATCATCTTGAAAATGCACCCGCTTAAATAAAACCTTGCAGATGATTGGATGGCATATTACACACACTGAAAATGTAGGATGCGAGTCCAAGCGGCGTGAATTAGCATTATTATTTATCGTGGCCTCTAACTATTTAGAATTTGCTGCAAGGTTCCGGGCCGTGTTTATAGAAGGCCTTGTTTGACCCGAAGTGGAAAAGTTGCAGATGGATCTTTGATGGCGTCTATTATTAGTAAAACGCTCAAGGCATTTATTACATTGGAAAACTTTTTACGATTATAAGAAAGAAGGAATTTTTTATATCAGCCGTAATTAAACTTTGATGAACAAGCCAATGATGCCACATTTGAAAGACTTTTTTTTGCTGTTTATTTTTTAATGGAACAACATCATTTTCAGTGATGTTTGCATTATTTTCATTTTGATCTTCTACATTTAGGTCATTCCAAGCTTCGACCATGGTTTCAAAGTCGCTACCAAGTTCGTTATACTCATCACTAGAATTCATTTTGATCTCTAGTGTCTAAAATAAACAATGTGTAAATTAATTTGTAACAGAACTATAAGTTCAATAATAAAATTACATGTAATTTACTAGTACTTACTTAAAAATGTAAAAACGGTAAAAATTCCTTTTCAACATTGCAATTTTCAAAAAGATACTGACCTTCAACAATTGCATATTTACCGCCTAAATTTCAGTCAGCAATGTGGACAAGTTTGGCACTGTTAATATTTTTTCAAAAATAAATTAGAGACTAAATACCGCTTTGTACTGGGGGGTTGTACATAGCAGTCGCTAAAATTAAAATTCGACTGCAATGTACAATTCTGGTCGCAATAAGTATATATATATATGTACTAATTGAAAAATGGCGCTTTGTCAGACAGGCGTCAATTTTTTCTGAAATATATATATATATATATATATACCGTGTGTCCGTAAAGTCTGGCATAATTTAAATTCGAAATTGATTAATAACTAAACGGTAATCAAGAAAATTTTTAACTCAAACATGACCTATATGAAACAATATTATCATATAACAAAAGAATGAAATGTCACAAGCATTTATCCTCAAATATGTCACCACCAACTTCGACTAAATAGCTTTGTCTGACGCAAGCGGCAGCAGCAAATTCCTGTGGAGTGATTTCTCTGCATATATCAGTGATTCTCTGTTTCAATTCAGCAATAGAGGCAGACGAATTATAATGATAAATTTTGCTCTTCAG
Organism: Hofstenia miamia; assembly: GCA_900660155.1. NCBI lineage: Eukaryota > Metazoa > Xenacoelomorpha > Acoela > Hofsteniidae > Hofstenia > Hofstenia miamia. Next base: position 351,569 of record CABFPE010000321.1, on the reverse strand, counting down.
CCAACCCCAAAACCAGTAATCCAGTGGATTAATATCGGGACTTTTGGGTGGCCATGGAATGTCACATCCACTGCTAATGACTCGATGGGGACACTGATCATTTAAAAATGTCCACACCGATGTCACAAAATGAGGTGGAGCACCGTCCTGTATAAAAATATTTCGCCTGAACGAGCGACGTTGTTTAAGTTGAGGAATAACGTGATCCTTCAGCATGGCCAGATAATTCTCAGCGTTAACCGTGCCATCAAAGAAAAATGGTTCGAGTCCATATTGGCTGCTGAATCCCATCCAGACATTAATGTGAGGCGAGTGGAGAGGGCGCGATTGTTTTACTGTCAGCCCAGATGCGGCAGTTGTGTCTATGGATTGTACCATTCAATGAGAAGTTCGATTCATCACTCCATAGGATGTTACAAAATTGATCATCATTTTCGTCTAACCACTGGGTAAATTCAAGCCGCTTCTCTTTGTCACCTTCCCCTAATTGTTGATGTAATGCAAGTTTGTAGGGCCACATACGTAGAGAACACCTTGCTATTTTATGCATTGATGTTTTTGTAATGCCAGTTTCAACGGATAAACGGCGTACAAATGTCTTGCCCGATGACGAAGCAATTGCTTGTTGAACTTTAACGACATCACCATGCTCCAGGGATGGCCTGTCTGAACGTGGTTTATCACGAAGGCTGCCTGTTTCATAGAATTGTTCCATTAGTTTGTAGACAGTAGCGGAGGAAAATTGATCTTTGATCATGTTGTGCCTACGTTTAAATTCACGTAAGGCATTAGTAGCACTCTTGTCACAGCGAATGTAGCATTCCAGCAACTCAATTTTAGTCGTGAAATCCATTCAATTGATAAAAACAAGTTACATGTGGCAGCAGCTTAAATTCAATATTTTCATGACGAACTTACACGTCATGTTGCTAAAAATAGCATATTGCATCAATGTGACATACCTACATCCGTTTATAATTGTGCCTGACTTTACGGACACACGGTATATGATTTTCGGCCACTGTTTGACTAAAATGCGCTTTTTTCTTAGAAGGGCTGAGCGTTGCATCATTTGCTATATAGTTTTCCCAAGCTTTCCGTATCGATGTTGGGGTAAAAAGAAACATTTTATAACTAGGAAAATACTTCTGGATTGAATCCTTAACGTATTTGTTTACGTTAAGTTCCATCGTATTTTGGTGCGTAGAAAAAATAAAATTTGGTGTGCTGCCAAATTCTTCTTTATAAGTATCAATCATTTTAGCAATAAGGTCTGTCTCGAGATGTTTCAATGTAATCGCTTTTTTGTAACCTAAAGTATTTTTCAGTGTAATTTAAAAAATTTCTACTTTTCAAAATCTTTAATCGTCAAACTTATGATTGGCAATGGAAATTGCAGAATGAAAAAATTCATTTCAAGCTGAAGGTTATATGGAAGCTCTTTTGTGCTTAGTACGTAAAGAATTAAAAATTTAAAATAAATTAACAAAAAGTTTACCCTTAAAAATGTCCTTCGATTTCAGCAAGTGTTTTAATGGTAAGAATTTTTATAAATTTTTCTGATGTTCGTGATTACCGACCAGCAGCTTTATTATATGCCGATTTTAACTTATCAATTACAGAATGCCAATCCTCAATATTCATCTCGAATTTTCCTGATAAGTGAGCGTCTCTTATGAATTTTTTTTATTGAAGTTAAATTGTTCTTTACTGTCACATATTTAATATTTTTTATTCTTTAAGTAGTGAATAAAAGCTGGTTCCTTTAGCATGTTAGTTTGACTGCACAACAATTTTAGCATATCCTTTATTGGCTTGGAATTTGAAGTTTTTTTACTTGATTGGTCAACTTGGGATGCTTCCAAAATGTCCAAATTAGACTTAAGGTAATTATCTACAAATTCTGATATAAAATCTTCTTCCATGGGGTTTTCTTGGGCAATCTTGGGTGTATTTGCATTCTGAATTGCTATTTTTAATTCTCTTGGAAAATGAACAACCGCTGCTGGATTTAAAATTTTTATAAACAATTTTTGTTGCATCCATTCGTAATATGGCGCCGTATGTTGCAGAATCTTTTCATACATTTGTTGCATTGATAAATAGATTTTAAGTGCTTTGTTCTGTAAAAATCTTGTAAAAATTTTTTATTTTGCTGGAGATTCTTATAAGCGTAGTTAAGGTGATCACGCATATTTGAATAATTTTTGTTGCACAATAAACAGCACTGTCTTCCTTGAATGTTTTTCTTTTTGCGAGGTTTTTTTGATTTCTTCGTAGCAATTGGATTTGAATTATTATTCGCTGGATTAACAGAACCATCAATATCATCAAGGGCTAAACTCTTTATGTCTAAATCGCTGAAAAATTCAACGTCTGACATTACTAAAACAGAAACATTTTTTAAAATTCAATGTTCACATAAAAAATAAGCAAATTTTTTAGTTAAATGAAATAATTTGTCACTGCTTTGTTATTGCAGCAAGAGCGTAAAACGTATTTAATGATTTCAAACAACTAAAATTGCATAAACCATTCAAAAGAAATTACTACAATAATACAATTGACAGTTTAATTTGCACTTAGTACACAGCGTCGATATACGTGTTTTTAATGCAGATTTTTAAAGGCTTGTATATTTCAAAAAAAAATTTTATATATTTTAATGAATTTTTTATTTTAGTAATAAAGGCCCTTACGAATATTTTTTTACTGATCATTTTTGCTAAAAAGATATGCGATTTTCGACGCTGTGTACAAATTCCCATAGTACACAGCGTCGATATATATATATATATATATATTTATTTGTTCTTATTTGTTCAACGAAATAAGTAAAAGTTGGAACACAGAGCGAGCAAAGTTGCTTATTTCAGTGAACAAATGGCGAAATTATAAAATGTGTACAATGTTAATGTAACATAACAAATGACATGCTTGTACATACTGCTAGTAATGGGAGCAACAAAAAAACAAATCACTTGAATTTCAACTACACTAGCAAAAGACAATAAAACACTGAACAATTTCTAAAATAATCTGTACAACTTTCTTTAATTGAACATATTTTCAAAAAAAGGGAAAAAAGTCTGTATAATGTTACACACCTCTGCTTGTGTCTGTACGGGTGTGATTAGAAATGAAGGCCTTTGAGAACACTTACCTTCTGGCACTTTCATCCATTTCCCTCAGATCTCCAAGAACTTCTTCGAACATATCATGAATCTCTTCTACCACAAGGAAATCCTCTGCTCTTGCAACTTCTTCTTGGGTAGCTACTCTGGTACCCTTAACAACCTCAATGGCTTCTTCAACCATGTTAGAGAAGTAGAGTAAGCATGCGACTTTCTTGTAGTCTTCTATATCTTTCATTGTTTTGGGAGGCTCAACCTTGGTGAGGCCTATATCAGAATGTTCTGTGTTGCCAAAGGCTGGAAAGCAGTCTTCATCATAGACCATGGCCTCTGCGACTGTGAGGGGTTCTCTGTAGGTTGCATACTCACTCACATCGCTGAAGATGTTGGCTAATCTGAGCATATTTCTCGGGTCATAATTGTCTTCACCGAATAGTGAAGTCATGACATACGTTGCAGCTTGCTCGTAATCAGAGCTCCAGTTCTCCGGAAGATCCAATGCTTCAGAAGTGTTCTTGAAAAAATCTGTTACGCACGAAATGAGTTCTTCACGAGAGCGTGAGATTTTTACGCTATGTCCGATTCTAGAGAAAAGATCGGAAAGCATGCTAAAATCATCACTCACCCATAGTGGCACATCTTCTAGCAGCAAACTTCCAGCTTGCTCCTATTTCTATTAAGCCCCTCAGAGATGTATTCTTGTACACTTGTCCGTCTTGAAAGCGGCCATTTGCCATGAACAGGAGATTGCCTGCGCAAATCCTTGATGTGATATTGGTTTCTTCAGACAGATTGCTTAAGTTTATCTTAGCCCTATGTGGCATGAATTTAAGGAATGAGTCTATAACTTCCATACTGATAAAGTTCTCCCTTGATATTCTTTTCACATTCCTGACCGAGCTGGCCCATGCGCTATCTATGTCCTTGAACCAGAGAGAAGCTAAACTTGATATGTCTCTGAAGTTACAGGTGAAGAAGTTATCCAGAAGATTCCTGTAAGCAAGAAATTTCAGTTGGTCACACATTGCAATAAGATTAGATTTGTCTGTACCATATAACCTCACGTAACCATTGTAACGTGTCTTGAAAGACATCATTTGTCTTACTGGTGCCTCATCTGCATTGGGCCCCACTGTTCTTCTCGGCATATCGCTTGGAAGAGAAACAACTGAAGTGGTCTCTATGTATTGGCTAACCCTACCGGCAGTGTCTAGTATATGCCTATCAGTCTGAGCACATGTAATGGGACGAGCAAAATGTACGTTTGAGTCTTCATCTTCCATGAGAGTTCTGGATGTCAGGCATTCCTTAAAGACTGTGCTCAGGCTTCCTTTATTACAAGCTGCTATGCGAAGCAATACATTGTTAAAACGATACAAATCCATAACCTCGAAGTAGCCCTTACCAGTAATGTTAATGGATCCTGGTGCATAGCTTAGTGACACATCTTCAGGCGGCTCCAAAGTACAATTCGACTCCAGGCAAAGATAACCTCTTATACAGGCCACGATGCTCATTATGTCAGTGTTGAGGCTAACGCTTTCTTTTATCCTTGTGAGGCATGCGGTATTGACGTCGATACAATCTCTACTATTTTTGAAAGAAATAGCTGTGTGATGGCGGGGGGCCGTGCTTGTGCTGAGCCTTTTGAAGGACACGTCGGGCTTTACAGAGACCTGAACATCTGGAATTTTGCTGGTATTTTGAACACCCCATGTAGCTGCAATAAAGCTCCACATGGCATCACCATCGATACCAAGGCTCTTCGCATGTGCACAAATAGCTGCTCCAGTGAATATTGATTTCTGAGCATCTGTTAAACTCTTACTTTGGCTTCTGGTAAACAGCATAGGTGCAGTGGTCTTCATCCTGTGCGTGTGTCGCTTCGGATTACGACCGTCAAAGTAATTGGAATACATTGCACGCTCAGCGTTGTTGCCACATTTTGATACGGGGTTGCATCTCGTTGCAGTGATTAGTGGTTTGTAGGAAAAAGTTTGGCGACAAATTGCATGGTTGTATATCGGGACGCAGTTCCATTTTACATTTATATTTAGAAAGTCCCAGAATTTATCACAGTAGTCTGAAATTATGACGGGACAAGTTCTCCTATTCAAGTTTATTACCGGAGGTAGGGCATTGTTTACTATGTTGAAGAAGTGAAAGATGTACATCTTATTAGCTCTACTTACTTTTTTCACTAACATGTTTACAACTTTTCTCTTTAGCAGCTGAGCCACACAATCATTTGACTCAATCTTGTCTATTAATTTCATTTGTATGTCGTGGGGAAAAGAACCTGAGAGCGCTCCAAGCGTATTTATGTCTAAAACCACATTCTGAAGTAAATCCCAAACTTCTTCTGAATCAACACCACGGTCAAACATTGCGGTTTGTGCACGGAAGGCTTCAGATGTGATCATGCCTTGAATGTAACTGCCAACGACCTGTGAGTAGACACTGCTCCCGTCTCTGGGCGTGTCAACCCAGACTGATGTAGGATCAGAAATGAACGCAAACGGGTCAGGACGAATGAATTCCTGTTGTAAAATCTTGAAGATTGAAGCTGCCATAGCTTTGCCTAGAGCGCTATTTGCTGTAGTGATGTTAGCAACACCCCAAATGGCACTATCTAAAAGGTTCACATACTCACCGGACAGCCAATCGTCAAGCAAAGGGATATTCAAACCACCTAGAGAAGCTGGCAAATGAAAAAAAGTGTATAAATCCCAGGGTCTGTTACCGTCTATAACATTTAGTACACCAGGAGCTATATAACACATGTTTCTGGCAATTAAGTAGATACAGTACCAATAAGAAACTATAGGGTCTGCGCCCTTAAGAACTGCAGAGCTCATTGTACCCATAACACATGACATATGGTCTAGAACACCTGGGGCTCTACGTCTGAATTCAATCGACATATGGTCTAGAACACCTGGGGCTCTACGTCTGAATTCAATCGAGGTTTTGCCGAATACTTTCCCAGCAACTAAAACTTCTGTAATGGTGCTGATCAAAGTTTTACAAGAGTCGAGCTCAGCGGCAGCGTTTGACCAGTTATCGAAGATAAGGTGCACAAGGTTTCTGAGACATTCTAAAGCCTGATGTGAAGGCATCGGTATGCTGTTGAAAGCATCGTCTATGAGCCCAGCAACTATGGCAACAGATTTCTTAGGGATATAACCCATATTTTTAGCTTGGCGAATTATATAAAGAGACAGTCGGCAGTTTAAGAGGGAGTCGCAGCCCCCGTCCATCCTTGAAAGAGTCCGTGAGTTACGATGGTACTCTGAATAATGCCTCGTTTTGAGATTATAGCAGTAAAGCCATCCATCACTATGTGGAGATCCAACCAGCTCATACCACGGCATGTATGTATAATATAATTATGATGGTCTAGCCATGCATTGCGGTCTGCGCAGTCAGACCAGCTGGCTGTATCGTTCGAACAGTTGAGTGTTATGTCTCCTACTTCAGAGATGTGCATGGAGCGATCGAATAGGGCGTCTAATGCTTCCGGATCTTTGCGAAGAGCTACGCCAGGATATAAAGTCGAAAGAGGAATAGCGCAGCGATCTGCTAAGCAGATTATCTCTCTGTGGGGCTCGTCTGCCGACCAAGTCTCCCGGACCTTTGACCCGAACTTGGTATTTTCGGCCAGTACTGCAATTTTGTCATATCTATCACAGCCTGCTTTCAGTTCTTCAACGTATTCATTGGGGTGCAAGTACCCTTTGCTTTTGCAACCGATGAGTGGAGCTTTCTTCATTGCATTTAACAATTCATTGTGCTCTTCTCTTTCTATTCCATCTGTACCAGTAGGGTCCAGGTAAACATTTAAGTCAGGAATCACTCTTGTCACATCGCCTACATCTGCAAACCAATTTTCTAAGTCGTAAGGACACTCGAACTCTTCAAAGATCCAAACATTGCCCCACTCATCGTCAGGTGGGAGGCTTTCTTTCCCATTTACACTTGCAAGAAACCATCTTTTCTCTTCGAATCTGTACCCTTCAATTCTCCTGTGGTTAGGTGCTCTCCTGAATCTAACACAGAACCTAGTGAAATCATGCGATTTACAGTAATTAAAGAAGTGTTCCCAAAAGGATATATTAACGTCTGGCTTTATCAGGCATACTCATCACTTTCTCAAAAAGTAGGACTGGATCACAGTCGGAGCAGGGAAGAAAGTAGTAAAGAGTAATTAGTTCAGCTTGTATTCTTGCTGCTGGACATATGGTACTTACGAAATCATAGTAAGTAGCTTCCTGTCCACAGCACTCGACCCATTTCTTTCTAAGTTCAGTGGACCTTTCTTTGGCATTGACAGAAACTTTCTCCTTGTGGTCGTGGAACTCATTTTGATGTAAATGGTAAGATATCTTTAGTGCCCTCGGCACGCAGCGGAAATCCTCGACACGATAGTAAAAATCACTTATCCAGTCTACACAGCGGTCGAACATGTGGCCAACTGTAAGATAGAATTCTGCATTGGCACTCTCTTCGCTTGCCCGAAAGTTGTGGAAGTAGAAGTGCATTCCTGAGAGTCTGCGGACACATTGCCTCAACTGGTCTAAAACGGAATACGAGATCACAAAGATAGTGTTGTACCCTATTAGTAAAGTGAGACCCATTATTTTATATTGCTTCAAAAAACCTGCGCTTCTCACCAGTTTTGAGTTAGTCAGCTCAAAATTTTCAAAGTGCGGAGCGTCTCTATCTAGATTTTTATGTGATTCAGTAATGAGTGGGTTACCTTGAGTTAGAAAGGCTTTTTCAAATATGAAGGCACAATGGTCGTAGTACGTAGATGCAGTGTCTTGTGTGCGCATCTTTGTGCTGAATTTTTTGAGGGATCTGAAAACCTGTGTGGAATGGTTTCCAGCAATGATTGAGTAACCGGTTATGTCGTCTGCTATAGAGCGGGCAAATTTCCTGTATTCTTCATCTCGAGCAGTAGGGTTGATCGAAATTTCTTTTCTCATGACTTTTAAGAAGAGGGAAATAATAGCTTCATCGTCGCTTATTATCTTGAAGTTGGGGTATTTGCTTATTATGTCGTATAACATATTTCCTGTTTTTACAAACTTAGGCATTTTGTCATATCCAGATATATTTTTACCTCTATTGTAAGCGTATCTTTCCTCTCGTGTATAGAGGTCATAGTTGAATTCTGGGTCACGGAGGAATAAGTCATATAGGTCAAGGTTATAGAGACCTAGCCTAAACTTGCCGGGCATTGATCTGTCCAAGAATATGCATTTGCTTTCGTGGAGATTTACGGCATCGTAGTAGCAATTGAGCTGAAGCTTAAAGCTAAGTAAATCTTGTTTTTTATACCGAGGTATATCGTAAACGGCAGCCATGTTGATAAAATCAATAACAAGGATGCGGATTGGAATGTATGTTGCTTAAAGGTTGTTATATTTATGCCCAGCAGTGTATTTAAAGATACTTAACACATTTTTGGATAATTTTCAAAACACTTGAAAAAATCGTAAAAAATTCGACTTACACATATATCTCGCTATTTGCTCCACCTCAACAAAAGATGACAATTTGAGGTAAATATAATGATAATTTAACTACTCCACCGCGTGTGAATTAGATGCCTCATTTATATATTTGAGGGCCTGTATTTTTAAAAATATTGTAGTTAAAAACTTCTACAAATTCCATTACTTGGCTAGTATTTATGTAAATTTGCTCATAAAAGTAATGAAATTTAGACGATAACAATACTAATATTATAAATTTATGTTAAAACAATTGAAATATTTACATAGGTGACTAATTTTTCCACTGGAATGGTCGTCAATTGAAATTTATTTCTATGAAAGTTTCAATAGATCTTTGCTAAAATAATTGGTCATGGCATGTTTTTAACAATATGTATTTTTTAAATATTGCATATATATTACGAGTGTTTTTTATTACTTGGTTTAACAGTTTTAGTAAAAAATCAATTTAGTATTTAGATTAAATAAAGAAGCGCTTAAACACATCTTTACCATAAATCAATTAGGATGTCATTCATTTGAATTTTCAGGCTAGTTGTACATAGTACTTAATGCGAGAAACATTCATTTCAATTTCATAGTCACTGACAAAATATTACACAAAGAGGCGGTAGATAAAAACTAATTGCATAACGCTTTCTTTATTTTATCAAAAATCATGCATGTGGGAAAAATTTCCCATTGTGTAAATAAGTCGGTTTTTATGCCAATGTGTTGCAAAGACATTACTGATCAAAGTTGAATTACGATTAATTGTAGTTATACAGACCTGTTATTTCAAATACATGTTTTGAATATAATCTATTGTATTTAAACTAGGAAGAATCTTCTATTTTCTAACTATCAAAGGATTAATTTTTTTTATAAAGTTGTATTAATAGACATACTTTCTTTTACTTTGATATTTTATAACATGAATTATGTCATTAATTAGAATGATTAAACATCAATAAATAATAAATCCTTAGGGGTATATAGGGCATTTTGGGATCAGGTTAGAGTGCTGGTAGGTTTTGGGCTTACCTGCCTCTTTTCGTCTTCTTGCTCTTGGGCGACAAAGTTATGATCTTCTCTTAGCGGTCCTAACTGGAGATGCAGGAGCATCTACTATAACCAGCTCGATGTCCTCAGTGTCTGTTTCCTCTACTAAGGTTGCCTCTACAAGCTCTTCCAAGGCCGTCTTCCGTGATGGGCCAGGGACATCAAATAAATTGGCAACAGCACAGAAGACTCTGCGAAACATTTGTATAACTTGGTCCGACACACCACCATCGGAATATTGCGTGGACTCAAGAGCCCTTGGTGTGTGCTTTTCCAAGCAAGTCTTATTAGTTACAAGAAGCTGCTCCAAATAGGTTTGAATCAATGAGGTCTTTAATTTCTTTTGGGAAATTCTTGATTGAACTTTTGTCATGAATTTTAGCAACATTGTGGCCAATGTGCCTACCGCTATTGCAGAATCGAACTAAACATGTATTGCACTGATATACAATGCGAGAACTTTTATTCCTATAATAACTCAACAAAAACATTTTTTGCTTAATTGGCAAATTATGACGTTTTACAAAATGTTGACGCAAACTAACAAACGGTGTTTGACAATTGACGTACATTTGGCAATGAGGCTGCGTTTGGGATTGATTTTTTCGTTTAGGTTGTGAAATCTCTAATTTGTCCAATTGCTCACAAACAGCTTCATCAAAATTAGAAAGCTCCGATTCCATCTTCTAAAACACGAAATTGCCTTGACATAGCGTATCTATAAATTTTCGCCTATTAAAATAGTTAAATAAATCATTTTACTGCCAAATATATATCAAAATTATAAAAAGCGTATCCACATCTCCAACTAACTCCATTATATAAGATTAAGATCTTTTTCTCTATGAATAGCAGGATACGCTGTGTCAACAGTAAATTTTTGCTAGGATACGCTACGTCAAGAAATTTTAAAAATACAGTTGACACAGCGAATCTATTTGTATATATATATATATATATATACCAGAAAAAACCGCCATCCTTAATTATTTCGTAAAATATGCAATTTAGTTTCAAAATTCTTGATAGAAAAAAACTTTTATTTATAAATTATATATATATATATATATACATGGAAACTTGGATTATTTAAGAAATATTTATTAGTCTTTTTTATTCTTAAGTTGTAGCACTGTACATGCCTCATTATACCTTTGACATAAATAATAATAATGATATTAAAGGACTTTATTAGGCCAGTGAAAACAAAACAAGTAGTAAAAATCAAGTGTTTCGGCCATTGGAACAGTCACGGGAGACGAAATTGAAGCAGATGGATGAGAAAGCAAATTGAGAGAACGGTAAAAAATCAATAGCAGTTTCACTGTTTGGAGTCAGAAGGGAATTAGCAGAAGCACAAGCACGATTAAAAAACGACTAAAGGTTTCGATATTTCTTGGGATGACTAACAAAGAATGTGGAAATAATGTCAGTGCCAATAGAGTGTAAATTCGAAAATGTTATAAAATAAAATGGATTAATGGTCCAGTTTGTGAGTATATAATTGAACAGGAGAGGAGATCAAAGGCATGAAAATGGAGTGACAATGGGAGAGTGGAGAATTTGAGAAGTGCATCTTTGTATGTTAAAGGATAATTAAATTTTAAAGCACGTTTTTGGAACCATCCCATGAAGGGAACAAGGCATGAGACGGCCACCGACAGCAAAGGGAACATTACGAAGGAGGGCAAGGAATGAGCAGTTAAACAAAATGAGTGTTTTGTAATATTTCAGAAAACATTCTTCCAATAATTCCTCCTAAATTGGTGCATCAATTCTGTATAAATACGCCCCTTGTTTCCGGCTCTGGTTAAAACCGCTACCTTCATGTCTTGATAAATAACGCAGAGAATTTTTCAATCACAGTAACCTTTGTGTAATATGTATGCACTCAATGATTTGGATTTTGTTAACATTCAGCAAAAACAATATCCACTGATAATATAACGTTTATTGTATACGTGTGTAAGAAATAATTGGTTATTTTGGAAGTTCTGCAAATCCTTTGTATATATTTCAAAAATTGACATAATCGAATCTAAATTGTTATGAAATATGCATATCTTGTGTTTTCAACGAGCAAATGTCACGTCTAAGTATTTGAAAAACATTGGAATATTAGAAGATTTTGATTTTCTTGAGTGTCTTATGTCTTGTGTCACCTTGTAAACACCCAAAACATGAGACTTGCATGTTTTCGAATTAATTAATTAATTGTACAGCGATTTAACACAAATTAGAGCAATATTACTAATCAAAGTTAAAACTAAATTTATCATATTTTTAGCTGAACTATTTTGATGTGATTAATGAAATCTTGATTTTTTGCACTTTGTTTCTAAGTAATTAAACAAATTCAGGGAATAAAATAAAAACATTGCTTCTAAATAGAATGGAGAAAGAGTAATGTGAAAGAATGCGATCTGTTATGTATGTAGTATTGAAATGCTTTGAATTGAAGCAAAACGAAACCCAGAGCAACCTAGATATCTTCCAATTAGAGTAATTAACAATGCCTTAGTCATGGGGAAAATGACTGTTTTCAGACTATTTTGACATTTGAAACCTTTTCAAAAAACATTAAATATTTATTGAAATAAGAAGATTGTTGCATCGCTAAATTAGCAACTACTGTTATTTATGCAGTAAATAAGTCTAGGCGAAAGCGGAAAATTTTAGTAAAATCATGGATCAGGCGAAAGAACGAAAACGGAATGCTCTCATTAATAACAAATAAACTTGCTTTTGAACATGTGAATTTCTACGTTTGAGTACAAACACCAGACATTCACTGTTACAACATTTTCTAGGATGTATTGCATGCTTCAGAAAACTTAGTTTGTCGAAAAATTCATACACTGATTCGCTCATTGAAAACAAGAGATGCATTTCTCATGTCATGTGTAACCGGGGTTTAACAAACAAAATAGTATTATGAACAAAATAGAAAATTAAAATAAATTTTTCAAGACTATTGCATAAATTCACTACAACAATACACATTACCACAAGAGTAATTAAGGAAACTCCTTTTCGCAAGTCTCTCACTCAAAATAAATTTTGGACTATTCCCTCTTAAGCCATTGATTATAAATGGAATTGTTATTTATCATACAATGCACATTCATCTTTCGATTTTTTGGCTCTTCAAGAGACTGTTGGTAAGCTTGTTAAAGCGAGCATTGTCATTTGCAAAAATGGCTTAGTGATCTATGTCTTAATCTTTTTTAATTTGAACTTTTTTCTATTGCTTTCTAAGTGACTTTTAATAACGATAGAACTTTCCAATATTTTGATATATTTGCATAGACCGAAATGTTGTCTTGCGGGTTAAATTAATTGAAATAGATATTCAGAATTCGTTTGTAATCAAAAAAATTATTTTCTCTTTACTCGTAACCAAATGCTGATTACAAATTGGCATATACAGTATATATTCAAATACAATGAAAATTATAATCTGAAAATTAACAAAATTTAAAAGTTTATAGAATACAATACGGTTGGTGATCTGAAATTTAGTGATGGCGAAGAAGTTTATATAGTTCTGGAGGGTTCATCGGCTTTGTTGTCGAATGAGGGTATCCATCATACCGATAAGCTCTTTATTCTGACCATCATTATAATAAAAATTGCAGGGAAATAAGGTAGCGATTTTAACTTTCCAGAGTTTGTACCAAGTGTGAGTGCCATATTGTCAGTTAAGATAGTGTCTTCGTGATTAGAATAAAAAATCCCTATCACTAAACCCTGCAATTCTTTATGAAAAATAGTAAGTGCAGCAACAATTCCTAAGGCATATGGTGAGGCGTCGGTATACCAAATACGTGAGGTTTCCGAAAAAGAAGAAGAAGCCAAGCCCATGGTACAGAAAAAGTTGCATTACGGAACATAAGAGTCATAAGAAACTGAGCAGGCCAAAATTTTTGCAAAGATAGATTGTATAAAGGAGAAAGGATGTTGTATGTACCAATAAGAGGCCATACGAAAGATATATGTTCTAAAGCTCTTTGACGCTGCTTAGTATTAAGGTTAATAATAGGTATTTCGGCCAGAAATCTAGTTATCTGGACATGTTGAGGAGTAGCGGAGATGGTAGATGATGATGATATATTAAGATTGAATTCGAGAAAAGGTAAGATAGTTATGATAGAATTAGTGATATCAACTTGGACACGTCAAATACCCAGCTCTTCAATATTATTGTGCCATTGTCTGACCTTGTAGACATAACGAGGGTGAATAATAACATGAATTTTGTCAACATGAGCCTCTATTGTGTGGACATATAGACGAAGAGGATTAAGTAAATAATTCGTAAATAGTTGGCATGGGGCTGCGGAATATGAAGGTCCCATGGGAGCTTAGGTAAAAAAGTAACGATTGCCGTAATGTGCAAAAAAATTGATCTTATACCTATCAGATGGACGGACTTCAAGATGGTAATAAGCGTTTTTGAGATCAAAAGTTATGGCTATGTAGTTGACAGGTGGCAGCGAGCGACGAATGATTTGAAGAAAAGATGGAGCATTATAAGAAATTGGCGTTGTAAGCGGAGTTAAATGAGAGTAGCCAATAACCATACGAAACTTGTTATTTTTCGGATCGAAGAATGCCCTAGAAACAATAGAAGAGCGATTTTTGGTTGATACCGAACTTAAATGAGCTTAGAGTATCGCATCCACGTGTTCCATAGTGTTCGGATCGGTAATCCTGATTGGTTTTTTTTACTACTATTCTCCCCTGAGAAGTTGTAAAAGCGGCGTCAATAAAGCACTTCAGCTAATTTTGAAAATTGAGTGATTTGCGTATTTTTCTGACCTAAGGTTTAAAAAATTGATAAAATATGTAAAACTTATCTTGAGGACTGCATTAATATTAATCAATTTCTCAATTTCCATCTATTAAAGAACAAAGAGCTGATCGCAATTTTCTGTAATAACAGTTCTCTACCATGTTAACAATGGTTTTGAAACAGTTTCATTATATACAGTGCGTTCGGAAAGTCTCTCCTCAGTGGTTTTTAAAAAAATCCAAATTGTTTAAACAATTTATTTAAATCGTTTTATATGCTATATGAAACAAGTTTATTAATTTTGCTTTACAATAAATGTTGAAAATGATGTCCACTGTTGGTAAGGCACATGTTGACTCTTCGAAACTTGTTCTGGAAGACCTATTGAAAAGGTTCATGTGTTATCGAAATAACTGCTTTTCGTGAACGGCATGTGAATTATCGGAAACCCACACGCGACTTTTTTTTAAAATAGACAACGCCTGATAAGTGAAACCAGACCTCATTCGTGTAAAAAGTTCTTTCAAGGCAATAAGACATAATCTATTGCGTTGAGTTGATGTACAGCTATAATTCTGTATGGAAAACAATTTAATTCATTCTGTACAGCTTTGTGGGCAGTCGCAGTCCAATTTGTGTTACTTGGGCCAAATAAGTCATTGAATTTGCTGAGTTTTGTGACTTTTTATCTGAAATTTTATTCAATTTCGCTTCAGTAAGGACGCTGTTACGACCACTCCGATAATCGACATTATTTAATAAATTTTTATTATATTCTACTGTAGCGAGATGTCGCTTTTCCAATGCAAAATACAACATGAAAAGGCTACTAAGAACATTGCGTAGTTGAGTGACGGCGATGGCTGATATGATCCTCTAGTCATGCTTTATAAACTTTCAGTGTTTAGAGATTTCAAACTAACATTTTCATTTTTCATACAATTGTAAGGAAGCTTCGTAGAATAGTTTATTTATATATTCACCAAATAGCTTTCCAATAAGTCTTTATTTAATTTGAAATGTTTTTTGCGTATTTCAAAGTGTAATAATCAAAATGTTTGTTTAGTATAATGAGAATTTGTACCAGTAAAAGTACATTGAAAAAACGTCTACGACAGCAAGAACAACTACATCGGCGGGAAACTTCACTCGAATTTATTGAATTCTCAAGATTCATTTTATTAAAAAATGCTGGTCTTTATGATGGAATAACAAGAGAGTTTATAGATCGTCTACTTTCAACTCATTTACCAGGTAAATTTAAAATGTGCATGTTTTTCTCTAATTTTGATTTTAGAAACAAAACTTCTTGGAATTCTTCAGTATCCTCATAAGTCGTTTTCAATTTTAGAGGTAGAGCGCTTGGAGGATTCTGAAAAAATTTTCAATTGCTTGAATTGTCGACTAATTAATTCTTCTAATGAAAAAACCCATATTCTGTTTTGTTATTATATTTCAAACCCACCATTGCAGATGCTCAACAAACCAATACAGATTAAAGGCCTTCAACTTATCCCAAATTTTATTGGAGAATCTTTAGAAATTGACCTCGTGAATATTGTTGATGTATGTATTACTTTTATATACATATATGCTGTAAATGTTTAATCCGAACATCTCACTACTGAGAATGCTTACATAATTCAGTTTATAATAGTTAAACTAAAATTATCAATTCTGGGTGAATTTGAAATAATCAAAGTTTAATTATTTATATTGATAAAAATTTTTATTCGAATCAATTAAGACCAATCCTTTTAATCTGGACTTTTGAATATGTAGAAGTTTGTTGATATTGACATTAATTTTTATTAACTAAAATTTATTTAATTTCATATTCCTGATACAATAATTTCATTGATTCGAACATAAATGTATCGTTTATCATTCGGAAAAAAGTAACCAAAATTTTAGTAAAAACGATGCAATTTTTTGTATCAACTGCATTAAGTTATCATAATTTATGCTGAGAGTAGTTTAGTTTTTTTACTTTCGTTCTGCAAAAAACCTTTTATCATTGTTAAAAGCGTATTTTGGCAATCTATGCTACCTACTGCTCAACAATGCATTTATTGCATTAAGTTACTTAACCCAAATATTGAACTAGAATTCAATTAATATTGTTGCGTTAATCCTTGATCTCCACGTATTTTAGGCATTGTAAGGTGGGCAATGATCAAGCACTTTGCAGTAAAAATGGAATGGTTTCCAATTCAATAATTTTCATAAATTATGCTTCACTTCTGCAATTACTCCATCAACCAACTATTTCTATTTCATTAAGATGATTCAATTCAGACAATTTATCATTTAAAGCATTTGCTTATCGAGCAATTTTTAACAGATTCTTTACTCCAAATATACTAGAACAGACAAGTATTGATATTTTAAAATGTTGAGATTTGAAAGACTCAAAATTCATGTTTACATAAACTTTTATTTATGACTCATAAAAATATAGACGCCCTGAGATTGTTACTGATATGTACAGAGATATGCATAACTGGATATGCTTTCACAAAAGTCTAAATTTCTATTTTACTTTATGCTTTTGAATAGCGGACATTTTTTAGTGATGAAAGATTTCCAGTTTTTGTGTATGTATCAAATTGCAATAAATACTTAATATGATCTATCATATTTCACAATTCGAAGTATTCGTTGATGACAAGCATATTATATCCGTATTTGACTTAATCATTCAAGGAGTAGTTTAGGCATTTTAAAAACTAAATAATTATTATATTGAATTAACCCAAAAATATTGCTAAATCTGGAAAATGTGTCACAAAAATATGTCGAAACATCAAATTATTTCAGTTTTTAGAAAAAGGTTTTTTAGCAAAATGGCATCAATCAACTATCAAGCCTCGGTGGAATGGCGCTTTTCCGATGTTTAATATTTTTTTATGATAATATGCTTTTATAAAGTTTGCTTTGTTTCACTTTTCAAAACATTTCGACAATAATTTTTTCTAATTGTCTTGCATTGTCGTTAAAGGTCTTCCGAGCTTTTTAATGATCGCAATAACATCAAGTTTGATAGAATAAATTTCTTCAATTTTCGTTTGAAATCAGCGTTAATCAACCATTTCAATCGATAGAAACCATTTTTTATTTTTGTGCTCGTCCCAAATTCTTACCCTCGCATTAATATTAACTTGTTTAGGAAGCACGCCCAAATTCTCTGAAGCATCGATCAGTGATTCATTTTGGACACGATTTCGATTATGAGACAAATAAAGTCACTAAGACTTCATCTAATCCAATGCCATTAGCTTGCAAAACTCTCTTTGAAAAGTTAGCATGTCATCAATATATTGATTCAAATTTCCCCGATCAGCTAACTGTTAATGTTTATCAACCGGGTCATGGTAAGGTATATGTTCTCTCAATAACTTGTTTTTTTCAAATTGACTATGTCTGTATTTTTGTGGAGACTGCTAATCTTATTTTATTTCACTTTTATTAGATTCATTGAATTTAGGCAATGGTTTTGTTTTTATTGCAGTGAAATATCCGAAATCTTTGTTTGACAATATTTCCTCGTCTATTGTTTTAATTTTTTCATAATATTTGAAAAAGTGATGCTGCTTTAGCTTAATAATAATATAAATTCATTCTCCAGCTATTGTTATACATGCATAATTAAAATATTTTGTTTTTCAAATTGAATAGTATCATAACTAGATGGTAATGACAAAAACATTTAGCACATTAAATTTGAGCATCTGAGGTCTAACTTCATACTTTTCACCTCTATTTGATCCTTAGATTAACTGGGAACAGACCTTGTGTGTTATGGGAATCATAAATTCTAGATTCATCGGACTATATATTCAAAATTCAATAATAAATATAAGTTTACAATTATTAAACAAAAGCCTTCTTTTTAATTAGTTTTCATTCGTTATACAAAATTGTTCTAAATTAATTCTTTTGTATTGCTCGTTCAGCAATTCTATTATTTCTGGGCACATTAACATTTGACGGTTCTTTGGAAAATGTTTTTCAAACTCTCAAGTGGTTTGCACGCCTCATAATATCGAATTTTTGTTTCAATGAAATAAAGTCATCAGCGTAATATAAATGAGACCCAAAACCTATTTTTCCCCATGCATCTCCTGCATTAATAAAAAATAAAGTTTTGCAATTTACGTCATTGGCGTTTGTGTTCCAACGAGCTTGAGGTATATTAGGTAAGGACTTAATATTCGCATCTTTTCTATGATATTGAAACACTGCCACGAAGGTAATATTACTAATCGATGTCGTTGTTCCATTTATTAACCAGCTTTATTTTAATCTTTGAGGAATATATTTTGCTTTTAAATTCTCGTATTGATGTTTTATTAAATCAGCAAATGTGTAGTTCAAGTTGGGAGAAGTTGGTCGTAAGCTGAATTTTGCATCCATTAGAATTCAAAGGATTCGGTCAAGAATGTGGAGTTGGCATCCAATGTACCGTGGTTTTGAAGCCTTTCCTATGAAATGTTTATTACCACAATGCCATTTTTCAATACAGAAGTCACACCGGTCGTGCCACACACAACCATTTTAACCTTTGCCCAGGGTTATAATTATTTAGAAGGGATTCCAAAGACTCCGATATTGCAATTGCAACTTCAACGTAAAATTCCCGATTTCAGTTGTCAGGCACACAACTATTCTCTTTTTTGGACATTCAGTTCCTTTTACAATCGAAATGCAAGCACATAACAAACTCGCTATCCAATGCCTTTTATAGTCTTTTTTTGCACTTTTCTACATCTTTTATAATTCTTTTATTTACCGCAGACTGAGTTGGATATGGAAGCGAAATACCATCTTCTGACATACGCTCACAAATTTTGGCTTTTTTCCTGCTTGATGTCTATGTTTGTGACGCAATTTTCGCAACAATTGTTGAGGATTTCTTTATGAAAGTTATAGGAGGTTCACTGTAGCACTCATCTGGTTTGGAATTAGTATTGTCATTATATTCAAATATTAGATCTACAAAGTTGTCTAATTTAGATGTACTTTTAATACGTTTGGAAGGATGAATTGTTGATTCTGGAGCAGTTTTTGATGAACAGTAGCCTTGATCTGAAGATAATATCAGTTCTTGTCCTCGGTTGTAAGCCATTTTCCATTCACATCCTTCATTTCAAAAATCTCATTATTTATTTTTTCACTGTTTTTGCGTTGTTAACTTATATTTTTCAAAGAAATGAGTTAGTTTGTTCATAATTAACTTCCACTGATTATGAGGAAAGTTGATTTTTTCTCACCATAAATGAATTAGCTCATTTACAATTGTATTGAGACGTTCATTTCGAGAATCCTTTTGCTGATGTAAGAATTGAACACGTCCAATTGCAGATACATTACTTGGCATGCGATTTTTAATACTTTGCACCTTATTTTAGACTTTACATTTTGTATCCAAGTTTCTTTATTCTTTTCTCTTGCAATATATGATATCATAAATAAAAGCAAACAGGAAACGTTAAAATAATATTTTCTAAATTGCCTGAGGCATGCACGTCTAATGCAATAGATGATTTCAATAATTTCTTAAATCGTATATACTAAATTTAATTTCGTCATTAGGGTGCACACCATGTCAGCTTTTTCAAATGCTAATTATTTTCACTTGTGCTTAGTTTAGTTTTTTCCCAATTATAGTAACGAAGATACCTCCAGGCCGAAATGACCATATATGGCATTCTTTCGCAAAAAACACAATATTTTATTTAATAATGGACGCACTAAATTGAAATATTGCTTGATTATTGATCACCTCTGTAAATTGGGGCCCGATTGATGCATTAGATGTTCAGTCATATGCAAAAAAGCTATCGACCAATCAAATTTGAGCATTCCAAAATTTGAATTATATTGATATTTTATCTGTATTCAAATCATGTTATTGGCACAAATTTAACTTTTACACTTTCTATTTAGTATAAATTTCATTTAATTGTTTTAAAATTTAAGTATTTGTACTGTATACAGATGATTAAATGTGAAATTTTTGTAACAAAAAAATTAAGCATAATACTTAGAGACACAAATTATATCTGTCGCACACACATTTAAACAGTCAAGATTGGCATATTCATAAAGTTCTTTTACGTTTCCTTAGGTTCGGCAATTGTTTTTAAATGTCTACTACTACTTGTAGTACATTTTGGAAGTGTTTCTCATTTTTTTTTGCATTTGCCAAGTAATCAACTTAATTTGACCCCTCGTTCCAAAGAATCATTGACAACGGTTATTGCTCTCACTTTTTCTTTGTATGATTCGAGAAGCTACCAGTCTTTCACGTCTGAGATGGGAAAGGATGGATCGATTTTTAACAGACTTATTGTGTACCACGAGTCCTTCCCAACTAGATCAGAAAGGGTAGTACTGGCATTAACCTTTGGAAAGCTCGGTTTTCCAAAACCAGCTCCATATTGTGATTGTGGAGCGGCAAGTGGTGCTTCTGATTGTAAAGATAGTAGTTTTGCAGCAAGTTCAGTTTTTTCAGCATCAGGTACAACGTCACTTAACAAGGACAATGGAACAATTTCGGCATTTAAATACCAAAGATGTCGCTCAAACGCTTTCAGGGCACTCTTTGATATAATGGGATTAACGATAGCATACCTATGCAACAAGTTAACAAACTGTAAATCATTCCAAGTTGCGTTAATTGGAGATATACACATCATCCACCACGCGCAGTACAGGTGTGTATAGAAAATAACAAATTCTCAGGCTGATATTTGGTGGTTATAGTAGCTTGCGGAAGTAGATTAATGTGGTGTTAGAGCAATGCGATTTTTATCGAGTAAAGTAATTTGGCCATCCACCTGGCCTTGTGAAGGGCACCTGGTCTTTTTCATTGATTACAGTGATAATTCCAGAAATTCTTTGTAGTCATTGTGACGAAAATTCAGTTCTTGCATTGTACACTTACAAACAACCTTCTGACATTCGATTAGAAAGATTTGGCATCGCCATCATATTGTGAACTGTCAAAATACGAGAGATCAGTATAACTGCTATACAGCAAAAGTCCATATTTACCACGAAAACGACAAAACAGTGAGATATCAGGCGACTTCGACACTTCAATTTTCAGGTATCTGCGTGAGGACAACTTCCCCAACATGATGCCGACAGGCTGACCATAAGAGAGCGCGACCAAGTGATTGTTGTATCATTATACAGGCAGCAGATATGTGGCCGGTATTAGCTGCTGTTGTGTCAAAAGTTAGATTTACCACCATATCAGCACATTTCCATTCTGTAAGAAGATCGACTGTTAATTTAGAAATGATCTCTCCTGATGATCTGTATGTTCCTGGCTGGTGTTCAGAAGCGTCGAGTAGTTTATGCTCATCTACATCATCAACGATAACAGTTGACCACTCCTCCAATGTATTCTGGTTCTGTAAGTTCGGCATGAGCTTCGAGTCTCAGTGGAGTGATGAAAGCTCAGGTACATTCTATGAGTCTTTGTGTTACTGGCAATTTTTTCTGAGAATTGGCGATGTGTTTTGTCAGCAAGAGTGTATGAAGTAACTTTAGATGCATAACCACCAATTTCTTCTATTAATGCTCCAGTGCAGGCTGCTCGTTGTGCAGAGGTCATACGTATCCTTGTTGCTAAAGCCACAGGTAGTTCAGAACTCAAAATGTCATACGGAATGAAGGCGAGTGTACTTACTTTCTTCTTGCGATTATGTTTTCTTTTCACTGTTTCATCTTCCACACTTTCATCATTTTCATTGCCATCACTTTTGTAATCAAGTTCACAGTCAATGGGTACAGCGGCCTTGTCTATCTGCTCCTTCTGATATTTTTTGACACGTTGTCTTCCCGAATCAATCGCCTTTGCACTTGAGCAGCCACAACTTTGTCTTGAGAGCTAAATGTTGCTTTGTGGTCAGTTTGCATAGATTTCAAGAATGCTCGATCTTCTTCATTCTTTAATTTGTCAAGTACATTCTTTGGCCACAATGAAAATTTGGTATTCCATTTTTCTTCCATGGCTGTGATTATTCTCTGTTTGGTCGGAGTATTGCGACGTTCATTTGTATTACCCGAAGCTTTTGGTTTTTATGAAGTAGTTTAATTACTTTCTCACATTTTCTTTCAGCGATGGTCGTTATTGCTGCTCTGTCATAAAATCCTTCACTTGAGTCATCAAGATTTTCACTGCTTCCCATTTGGTGCGTCTTATTGATTTACCATATTCTAATGTGTACATTAAGCAACTCAAAACTTTGGTAATTTAGTACCACGAATAGCTTTGTCAGCAATACTAATACCGGGTGCGCCAAGTCCCAAAAGTTCAGTGGAACTGCGTGTAGAGACTGGGGTTATGTTGGACGAATGACTCGTTTTCATGCTCGGTGTAGATTTTAGGGGATTAGCGTCTGCATCCAGCCTAGTTCTATATGGAACTTCCGAAATCTTAGCCTAAAAATTTGAGAGTATGATTTCAAAATGTTCATTAAAACAATTTGTGAAATGTAAATCTTATTGACTAATAACTTTGCATCATTCATCATTTAGCAACAATGCACACCTAATTGCAAAGTATCATTACGCTACTGCTAAAGATCATTAAAAGGCAATATCATGTTAAGACAACACTAATTCCAAGCAAAACATAATCCAAAAATCAACTTTTTGAATGCTCAAATTTGATTGGTCAAGGGCTGATATGGATGTATTTTTTCAATTAATGAGTGGATTTGCTTCGTATTTACAGACATTTATTGCGACATTAGTTTACAGCTGCCGTTACAATCTTGTAGTATTACAGTGATTTAATTTTATTTTAATTAGCATTATAGCCAAAATTTGCCTTATATGGGCGTTGAATGGCTCGGAGGCCCCAGAAGCCCATGCCAAACTTTGAAAAAAAATTAACCGTATGTTTATACTCATCAAAGGAAAAAAATAGACTAAGGACAGAGTGATATTCCAAAGTTGGGGCAGCGTGTACAACCTATTCCTCACTCTATTGATGAAACGATTTTTAAACTCATTTCCCCCGCATTCTTAAGAAATTGATTCACCAATCGCCAAAATGCGTAAAAGATTGAATTAGTACATTGATAGTTTTATTATGGCACAAAGCCTTAAAACTAAAATCCGCAGAGCTTTTCTTTGAAAAACATGACAAGTTAATGACATTTCTAAAATGAAAATGTTCACCTTACGCCAGATGAGGCCATTACAAATTGCCTAAATTTAAAATATATATATATATATATATATATATATAT
>CABFPE010000321.1:313001-324730 GCA_900660155.1 Hofstenia miamia | reverse complement strand
ATATATATATATATATATATATATCTGCCTTAAGCAGCTGCATCCAAGATAGCGATACAAATAACTAACATTTATTAGAACCCACTTGGAGACAACTCTCTTCAGTCGTCATTTTTTAAAAGGCGTCTGTTTTAAGACATCGGCACATGGTTTTTTGGAACGACACTTCTATAAATGCTTTAACAGATAAATAAATATATAATTATATTTTTCGTTATTGTATAATTGTTTATGCATTTCCAAAAAAAATTACAGAAAAGTAAAGTTTCAAAAAGTTATGTTAGATTCTTTTACACAATTTATAATAACTACAATTCACTCTTCACAATTTCAAATTCGTATTTTCACTTAAAAAGTATTTCATGACACATTTGTTTAATTAGAATTGCTGGGTAGATCATTTTAAAAGAGAGATGTTAAAATAGTTTTGACAAAACTATTTATTATTTATTATTTATTTAATAGTAAATGACATGTAAGGCTGTATTAGTATTTAATACCATAGTAAGCAGTGGCGAGTCTGGGCCACGTTCTTAGTTAATACTTTTCTCGCCTAACTTCACATCATATAATCTTACTCTAAGCAGTCTGTTTCAGGTTATTGAAGAATAGCATCGTCGGTTTTGATTATCTTTCAAGACTCGTCCATAGTTTAGCATTCTATGTAAATGATAAAATTATGTAATCATCTCAGATTGATAAATGTGGTTGATGTATGCATTGATATCTATACGCATATATGTTGTAATGTTCATATAAATGCCTCTAATGAAAAATATATGTGGTAGGGACCCCGCTAAATGCTCAAGCTAACTCTTTGACAAGAAACTGGCTACATACAAATATATGTATTTGTTTATTCATAACAACGATGTTCTATATACAATGATGTGACATTAGGCCATCCTTGAATATACATATTAGGCTAAAATCATTAACTTTCTAATAATTATAATTTTATAAATACCTATATCAATAACATACATATCTACTAAATGCACACTAACTATAACAAAAAATGTTTATTTTCACTAATCTAATGTTCAAATTGTTTTCATTTTTGATTTATTTGTTTCTTCAAACAAAACTGTTCTTTATTTATGATAAAATTTACATTAATAAGAATTAAATGTTATCACTGAGCAAAAAGCTCAAATATTTAATATAATATTTCGCAGTTATTCAATTTGAATATTCTCTTGACCTTAAACAGTGTGATATTTTTTAAGTGGACAAACCGTTTTTCCACATTTAAAAAATATACCTTGGATTGCTAAACGTGCAGATAACTGGTCTACAAGTGTCTTACTTTAGTGTTTTAAATTCTTGAAGGCCAACAGTGATTTGGGTTATGTGTAAGATTTGATCTCTTTGAACTTGACTCAATAATTTGCAATACTGTATTTGTTATGCCAATTTGAATTTCTTGAATCTTTGCAAATTTAGCTTTCCCCTTCAATGCGATAGTCAACTATCTATGGCTAAGAAAGTCCCTTTACCATCATCCTTTGAAGAAGCTTCCGTTTTTGAAAATCGTCATGTTACTAATGTCTATAATACTATTGCAGATCAATTCAGTTACACTCGGTACTCACAGTGGCCTAGAGTGAAGCAATTCCTCGAAAAATTTAGAGACGCAATTCTTGTCGATGTCGGCTGTGGGAATGGAAAATATCTCAATCAATGTGAATCTGTTTTTAAAATTGGTTGTGACATCAGTTCTTCTCTTGTAAATCTTTGTCGATCTAAAGAATGCGAGGTGATTTGTTAAATTACAAAATTTTAAAATTGTGTTATTATGCATAATGAAATTAATTCACAACCTCTTTTTCATTGTACATTTCAATTTTATCATATTTTTACATTTAAATTGGAAGTTTACATTTTAAAAAATGTATTCATATTCTTGATAGCACCTAAAATTGTAAAGCATTTCATATTTTTTCATATTTTTAGTTTATGTAGGAGTTATTTTCATAATTTGTCTTTTTCAAACTTTACTACTTTTTCTAAGTTTTCCGGTATTTATTTTGAAAGCAGTAATTTACTTAATTTAGGTAATGACTGCAGACTGTTTGCACCTACCTTTTCGTGATGGAGTATGTGACGCTGTTATCTCAATTGCAGTTATTCATCATCTTTCTACCATTGAAAGGCGGCAAGCAGCCATTAACGAGATTCTAAGAATTTTATGCGATGATGGATTAGCACTGATATATGTATGGGCAATGGAGCAGGAATATGAAGGCAAACAATCCGTATACTTGTCCAAATCAATTGAAAGTCCAACAGTTAATTGCAGTCAACCATCTCAAAGAACCTATATTGGTGTTCACACAAATAGAACCCAGTTTAAACAGCAGGACCTGTTTGTCCCATGGCACGACAAACAACGTCAACACACGGAAATGAGATTTTATCACATATTTGTTGAGGGAGAGCTTGAAGCTCTTTGCCGAACTCAAGGTGCTATTATTAAAGAATGTTATCACGATAATGGAAATTGGTGCGTCATTGTTGGAAAACAAGTTAAATCTTGACGTCATATAATTTATCATAATGATAAAATACATTATTATGTATAATGAAAACTGTACAGCAAGCATATTTATACAAGAAGAATCAGCAAAGGAAAGTCTATATATGTATTTGCCAATGTCTACAATCAATTTTTGACAATGTCTATTCAACATTTCCATTTTTTTGACACATCTGTAGGTAGCTCATCTGCCATTAAATACTTAAATTCTTCTTTAGTAACATGATTTCTTCTGCAGCATCTCAGTTAGCGTTTAAGGAAAAGTTTTGATATATGACAAATATGTGCTTAAATATTTTTTTCAATATGCTCGTTTCATGTGAAAAATGTGGTAATATTGGAGAATTCAGTTTTCCCCTTGCATTCATTTCCTTGAAAACTGTATAAAAGTAATGAATGCATGTCAGTATTATTTTTAATGTTTTTAACCCGCAAAATACCACTAACACAACAGGAGCTTGAACATGAGCAAAACAATACATGGGTCAATGGAGCTTGCAGCATTTCTAAAGACTTCCATGATAATTATTTAATGTCAGATACACTGTTCCTGGCAGATGCACTTTGTGAATTTTGATTGGAAATCATGCTGGGGAGACTGACCATTGTTACCTTATGTGGAAAATAGTTTTTTATGCATTCTATCATCAATTTTGAAGATATCTTAATGAAATTTTGTGATCACAAAGCGATAGTTATGGTGCACGTGTTGATAACATTTCATTGTCATGCTAATATTTCTCTTTGGTGAACTACTAAATTGAGACTACTTTCAAACGCCTGAAAAATCGCCCAAATTTTAATTAGTCAAACTTCCCATGGCTGAAATGAGGTGATTTCTTGTATAAACCTTTATTTTGAATAAAAAACTTTGCAGATAAAAAATTAGAACAATCCCATTAAAATTCATGGAGTAATACTAGTTTTAATATTGTGGGGAATAGTGTTATCTTATGTATAAACCTGATTATCTCCTGAAGTATTGCTCTGATTACAAAAATTTTTAGATTTTCAGATTCCTCATAAAATTTTGCATCTGGCCACATCAGCCTATTAAAAGAACTCGGAAAATTACATCCCGCACGCTGGAAATGAGTTGTTAAAAATTTTTCTTTTTTTGAACTTTTTTGATCTAAAATACAATTTGCTACTGTAGTACAAGTAATGCTCTGATCATTCTGGAGAGTGGCCTATTACTGACCCTCCTGAACAAAATTGTTAAAGGGTCAAAAGCTGTAACTTCAATACTGACTGAGATATTAGCCCTTCAAAAATCGGCCATGCTTTTTTACCATATGTCAACCAATATATTTTTTATACTTTTTTTCACTTTTCTCAAATCTATGAATGCTACTAATTTGAAACTTAGGGAGAAGTTAGATGCTATATAAGTGAATTACCTGTTAAAATTTAACATTAATTTAATTATTATTTGCAGAGAAATTTGCTATTATTTTTGAAAATTTTGATGAAAATGCAAAAAATATAAAATCAAATTTTTAACAAAGAAGACATAGTTTAAAATAAGTTTAAAGGAAATATTTACATTCAAAATTTTACTAGCAATCAAATAAAAGTAGCTTCAACTTAATCCAATCATTATTCATTGAGATACAAATATATTTGAAATTTTTTATTGAAAAAAATGTTTTCTTTGATAAATATTTTTTAAAAATAAAACAAAATAGACTATTCTAAAATTAATTTTAATAAGAAATATAAATGTAAAATTTAATTTCCAATCAATTGAAAGTGGTTTAAAGTCAATATATCCAATATTGATTGAGATATTAGCATATACATGTGAAATTAAAAATGTAGATTAAAATATAGTAGTCTATTTCAAAGAATGTTTTTACATGTAATTTTTAATTTTCAATCGATTAAAAGTGGTTCAGTAGGGAAACTACTGAAATGAGCAATTAAGCATGTTTTTCGAGGAATCTATGTTTCAACATTGCATCATAATGATAAAAAGTCGTCATTCGTCTGAGATTTACTGCCTTATGTATTATTATTTAGTGATACAGCATCTGTAATAGACAAATTAGTAGGCCTATATATGACAGGTAGGCCCTACAGCTCTGAAGCTTAAGGTCCATTTCATTCAATTGAGAGTTATTTATGAAGTCTCAATCAGCATTTAAAGTTCACAATCCGTGTATATAATATTTTATTAGTTAAGCTTACACAATTGAATACATTAGACCTATACTGTATATTAGACTATATTACTCAGATATAGGCCTATATAAGCATACATGTATATCATATATGACCTACACTGTATGTGATTATTTCATTTCAGGTTTATGGCTGAATGAAAGAAATGTGATGCGACCTGGTCCCAAGAAGATTTGGAAAACGCACTCAAGGCTGTTCAAAGACCAGGTAAGTGGTTTATCTGTATGTCAAGCCTCTGAACGTTTCAATATACCTCGTTGCCACATTTTTTCGGGCCTTTGCAAAAGCGTTTAGGGAGGAAAGGCATTTTATCTTCTGACGAGGAGAATGAACTTGTTCAGTGTATTAAAAGGTACGCAAGTATTGGTCTTCCACTATCCACCAAAATGATTCACCATTTTGTATCCTCATACTTAGAAAAGAAAAATCCCCAAAACCAATGCCATGTTGTTGGTACAAAATGGTTTTGACTTTTAATGAAATGATGGCCTGAATTAAGTCTTAGAAAATCTCAGCCTATGAATCCGGCTAGAGCCCAAAAGCTAAATCACTTCATTGTTAGTGATTATTATTCGAAATTAAGGCAAGTCATGACTGAGTTGGACCTATTTGATAAGCCAGATCGAATACTTAACATTGATGAAAAGGAATGCCAGCTGTCCTTGCACCACCAACAGAAAGTTGTTGCTGAAAAGGGAGTCAAATGATTGCATATGGTTGCTCCCGAGCATGGAGAAAGTGTTACAATTGTCACATGTGTAAGTGCATTTGGTATTCCCATCCCCCCATGATCATCTTCAAGGGGAAGTTAAGGAAACCTGCGTATGGCAATGATCTCCCTCCACTTTCCTTTTTTGAAATGTCAGAAAAAGGAAACATGAATCAGGATTTGGCAAAATACTCAATATTGAGCAGTAAATAAAAGCATGCACTGCAGAAACATTCAAAATTGCATACTGAAGAAAATGCAAATGACTTAATTAGTCCATTTTAGCAATATTATTGAAAACTTTATCAGCTTCACCACTATGTGCATTGAAACAATGTGCCTTTTAAATTGTGTTTACAATCACTGACATGTGCCCATGACCCTAGGAATTTCAATATCTTATTGAAAATGCACTTGCTGAAAACAGTAGGAGAGAAGCATCTAATGATAGCTTCAAGAACTACTTTCAGAAGTGAAAACTTAATCAAAAGTGATCTTAAAGGAAATCAGTAACTTTGAAAACAGTTATTTCATTGTTTATGGAATGTAAAATGAATACAATATGGCTGAAGCACTTCAAATAACTAACAAGTACACATATGCAACTCTATAATATTTCTTAGTATTGAATTCAAGTTGAAGTCAAAATACTTGATTATTTTGGTGACACTATTTCTATAATTGCACAAAACTCTTGGAAAATGCATCCCTTCTCAATAAAGTTCTTTAGAATGCATTTTGAATTTTCAGTGTTTGAAATAGGGTAGCACACAAAATACTTGATGTTATGGTCCTGAGGAGATGTGCTAAATTGAGGTTTAACTGTTTTTTTTGCTCTTAGAAGCACTTCAATATACTAAAATTTGCTAATATTGTTGCAATTATTAAATGATGATAAATTTACCAACATTCATTTTTTGGTTTATACATGTATGCAGGAATGAGTGAATGCCAAAAACTACTTGCCAAAGTTTCAAAAAAATCCCTATTATAATTTGAAAGGAATATCTAAAAAAATAACATTCCAAAAAACTTGCTGGTACTTTTGTGTAAAATTTGGGAAGACTATTAAAAAATATGAAAACATTCTTATAGAATCTTTAATAAAAACACAACACATTTAGAGTCAGTGCACAAGCTAAAAACATTTTTTATTTTAGAAAGGATTATTAAATAATATTTCTTGTTTTTCTGCTAAAATCTGGTCATTACAGGTATATATTTTTAAATATTTTAATAATATAGATTTTCTTGAAAGTTTAGTAGTTTTTCAAACCATGAAATATTTTGAAATCTTCAACAAATTGAGAGGAATTAAATGCTGTAGTAGTATACATAAGGGAGGGGAGAGGTCACAAATGATCACTGGTTGATTGACAGCTCACTAGTGATTCATGAATATTGGAGGAGTGGTTTCAGTGACTCACCACTTGATTGACAACTTGCTAATAGGTTTTCAGTGACGTCACATACTTGACTAATGCATTTTTTTGACAGGTTGGGGTTGTTTTTTGACAGGTGAGGGTAACTCGCAAAGTGCTTTTTGACAACTATCACTAATTGATTTTATGGTGATTCATGTTAGGGCCAATTTTACACTGTTTTGGTATGACTAATTTCATTTTTGCTTTTGTGATTTTCTATTTTTAGATAATTTTACAACCCATTGTGGGATACGTACACATAATATTACAAACTAATTTTCCATTACATGTAAAAACACAGAACGCAATGACAAACCACGTGTATCAAATTTTCCATAATTTCCAAAGCTTACATGTACAATGTAATTTGGGAAAACTTTCAAATCCGTATATTAAATGTAGAAATTAAACAAAGAGATCACATATTCACTATACTTAAAGGCGTAATACATAATAAAACCAACCTACATTTTCAGAAAGAGCAAAACATGGGTTATGTATAAAACCAAAATTCGCTACCTAAAAATGCTGCATGCAATTTTATTTATTAATATAATTTATAGATACATTTCAAATATAATTATACATGCATTGCAAATTGTTACAGCACAAACTGTTGTAGCCCTCTAACAACAAAACAGAATGACGTATTCAATTACATGTTAATAAAATGTACTTTTAATGGATATTGTTTTCTTTCTTAAATGCGTTTTTGGGCCTCCAGCATTTAAAAATCAACTATAGATTAAACTTACGGATGAATTTAGCCAAGCATCTATTATACAAATTGCCGAAAAAAATTTGTCTTGATCCTCTTCACTATTATATAATTTAAGGTATTTCCCTTGTTCGCATGACTTAACTTACCTCTTAAATTCATTAAATGCAAAATTGACACGAGAAATTCAAATGATATAGATACGATCTTTACATTATTTTATAGTATTAGCATTAACCAATTAGAATTGATGATGTATTTGAACATTCGCGTGTTGGCATTTTCATGAAATTATATTCAATTGCATCTACTTCATTTTTCCCTTTATAAATTGACATATGGGATAAAATTTTTTGCAAAATTTTGACACGTGAACAACTATGGCTAAGAACAAATTTTTTTTTGCATTGTATAGTAAACTAATAGCGTTTAAACAATTGATGATGAGCTAGATAATATATTAATTTTAGGATATATAAATTTGTAAAAAACCTCTTTCACTTACAGTTAAGCATAGTGCATAATCTACGCCGCACTTTCACTAGTTATTTGCTGACGTCACATGGCACTGTTTAAATTTCTTGTAATGCTTGCAGATTGTTACATCTTTTACCAACTTTTATATGGCTAACTTTTCTTTACACTCTCTTTTGGTTTATTTGATTTTTTNAATGTAGAAATTAAACAAAGAGATCACATATTCACTATACTTAAGGGCGTAATACATAATAAAACCTACATTTTCAGAAAGAGCAAAACATGGGTTATGTATAAAACCAAAATTTGCTACCTAAAAATGCTGCATGCAATTTTATTTATTAATATAATTTATAGATACATTTCAAATATAATTATACATGTTTGCAGATTGTTACATCTTTTACCAACTTTTATATGGCTAACTTTTCTTTACACTCTCTTTTGGTTTATTTGATTTTTTGGGTTGTATACATTTGGTGACTAATTCATCTTTTATCAACTTTTCCACTTTGTTCACTTTTGTACGCATTTATTGACTGATACACATTCATCAACTTTCCATGTTTTTTACAGCTTGTACACATTTGGTGACTGATACACTTTTATCAACTCACACACGATTTTTCACTTTTTGTACACATTTGGTGACTGATTCATCTTTTATCGACTTACACACCATTGTTCAACTTTATTTGATTTACAGGCTTTTGTTTACACGATTGTATGTGTTGCACGGTGTTCAACTCTTCCAATGTATTATAATGTGAAATTAGTCGCAATTCTGCATTTGATCTAAATGTAATAAACTTGAAATGTGTATAGTGAGATGTATGTTAATTTCAATAGCAAAACGCTTACAAAGAATTTAAATTCGTAATTTGCAACACTAGTTAAAAAATTATAGTAAAAATAATTCTAGTAAGTCAATTGTAGCAATGAAAGAAAAGCATAATCTGTAATTCGCATTGTTAGTTAAAAAAATTATTGTGTCTAAATAATTCTCATTAGTCAATTCAATCAATTGCAAAAGTAATTAAAAACATTTTGACTTTTTCATAATTTACTTTTAATCAAAAGCATATATAAAATTTACATGTATGATGTAAAGAGATAATAATCAATGAATATATATTAATGCATAAAATTCGTGTATTACAAAAACAGGTATGCTGGGAAGTGAAAATATTTTATCAGAGTTTTAACCAAATAAACAATGAAAAATTACGTACTGAGTTATTTTTGGAAAATGGTTAAGCAGGTTTAATTCAATGTTAAAACCGAGTTCAACATCTAGTCATTTATCCAACCTCATCACATGACGTGAATTTGTAACAAAGAGAATGGTGGAGATATAAACTTTTTGAAAACAATGTGTCAACTTTTAAAAATAATTTTTCTTTTTAATAAATTTGTTATAATATTTTTAGTAAATTTTATTTGAGCAAAATCACCTACTGATAAAATATATCAAACAAAATTTCATTATTTGAAAATGTGATGGAAACAGAGCTTCTTTTTGGTAAATTATTTTTCTTTTCTATTTTATTTTATTTACACATTATACCAATAAGAGATGTTGTGTTTTCCCCAACAAAAATTTTTTATTCACGTTAAACATGCACAAGAAATCAATTTTATCATTATCATATTATTTAAATGTAAAAATAACTTACCCACGCTGGGAGAAATTCAATTGTCCATATAACTCAATCTCTGTAAAAACTGAATATTGCGTTACATTTTACAACTTGGAAAACTAATGTCGAAAGATTTATTTAATTAAAAACACAAAACACTACAAACATTAAATGAAATAATTTTTTGATTTTCCATCATTCTGTGCAAATATCCAATGTTATATACAGTCTTCCAGTCCCAGTGAATTCTATTATCTGACCTTGTTCACTACAAAACTTTATGCTTATTCTATCAATGTACAATCTTGACACCAGCTTATACATTGGATATTGCTTTTAGTGATGTATTATGGGCATGGTACTCGGTTTGGCAATTTGTGTTAACAGCAATGGGGATTTATCCAGTAGTGGTAATTGAGTGCTACCAACAAATTGAGGTTCAACAATATCAGTTTCTACCATTAAAAAGTGATTCCTGCCTTATATATTGTGTTCATAGCTGGCATCAGTTGTTGTATTTGGATAAATTTTTCCATAAAATCCTAGCATTTCGCCAGCCTGGTCTAAGTCCACCTTGTATTCCGACTTGTTTGTTGCTTGTAAGCATCTACCAACCAATTTAAATTGTATTGAAACACCCTCGGGTTTAAGAATGGAGTTTATATCTTTATACAGGTCCTTGAAGCTATGTATGTGTTTGGAATAAAACTGCAAACGAATTTTGGTTCCATCTTCTTTCTTCAAAATCCACCACTGTGTTTTAAGATTAAGAAATTTTGACGGGTACCCAATATCAATAACCACTACGTTGCATGCATTATTAATTGGTTCATTCAAATATGTAGTAAATTCGCCCAACCCCGCAGGGCAACAGATTCCATCTTCTCCACATCTGTCAGATACTAGCGTTACAAGAACCATTACTTGTGTGTCAATCTATATGTTTCCCATCAATCAAGTGAACTCTCTAGTTTAAAGCATGTGTATTTATTAAGTAAAAGAAATTATGTTTAAAAATCAACAATGTTTTTATTACCTCACACAAGAAATCACTGTCAAGTTGATAAAACACAAATGTATTTTATAATGAGGCATTTGAAGTTGTACAAATTAATGTTGTGCTAGTGAAATAAAAAATCAATTTATTATGCACTATTCACAAATTACATCAATGCAAAAGTGTTATTTCCAATTGACAACGTCACTAGCCTTTTTCCATTTTTGTTCGAATATCAAGTGTGATATACAATCATCCTGTACCACTGAATCTCACTGGATAGCCTTGCTCAGTACAACATTTCATTGTTATTCTATCAATATACAATTTTGAAATGGGTTTATACACGAGATTTTGTTTTTCATGGTGTATGATGGGGATGGTATTCATTTTTTCTTTGTGTTAGCAATATGGGACATTTATCTAACATGGGCAAATGAGTGCTACCAACATATTGAGGTTCTATAATGTCTGTGTGGATCATTACAAAATGATTCCCGCCAAAAATATCACAGTCATAATTGGCGGTTGTTACTGTTTCTCAATATATCTTTATGTAAAAGCCTAGTAGATTTCCAGCTTGGGCCAAATCTATTTCATATTGTGAATCATTCTTCACCATTAATAAATTGCGAAAAGTTTTAAATTTTAATGAAATACCATAGGGGTCTAACATGTAATTTATAAATCCATAGAGTTCACGAAAGCTTTACTTATGACCTGAATAAATTTCCAATCAGGTTAAAGTTTCCAGCTTTATCCTTTAAAGTCCATGTTTGGTGTTTAAGATTAAGAAATTTTGACGGATATCCAAAATCAATTAACACAACTTCACATGCATTATATATCAGCTTGTCCAAATACATTGTAAATTCATTCAATCCACCTGGGCAACATACACCAGGCTTCCAACATGTAATGTTACAATAACTATTATGTATACCTCTTGTCTTTGCGTTTGTTATCATCTGAGTGAACTTGTAATGTAATGTCTATGTATTTAATTAAAATTGTACATGCGTTTTTATCAAATACAAGTTT
>CABFPE010000321.1:267457-285279 GCA_900660155.1 Hofstenia miamia | reverse complement strand
CATAAATTTCATCCGATTTTGACTAAATAGCATAATACCTCCTGCACGTATGATGTAATCCACATTTAAAGAGGTTCGAACTAATAATTCAACGGGAAATGCTGTCATGTTTATTGTATCTTGATGTACAAAAATTTTCTTGTTGTGTATGCCTTCAGCGGCTAAATAAAGTCATTGATTATTATTATTATTATTATTAGAGCTCACTTGTAGCTACAGAGTAAATTTATGATGTAGGGATTTTCTATGCAAAATAATATATATATTCAACAATGGATGTGTATGAAATCCGGTACAAGGCTTTTGACTTGTTAATAGTATCAATTCATACAGTATCATAGCTTACATCTTTGTGGCATTTATACCTTCAGCATGACATCAACTGTAGAAGTTCATCCGCGGAATGCAATCTGGTTAGGTTGAAACTCATTGGTGGTAGGCTCTGTTTACGAAGTTCTTGTGTGTTATGAGCTCAAATAGATGTGGAAACACTCCAATAATAACACCGTTCGGTCCAATACGTCTAACAACCCATGTGAGGTAGTGAGCATTCTGAGCATATTGCCAATAAAGAGTACCATCATGTCCTGGTGATGTCTTACTACAATTTATCAGATAATGATGCACTTGCACAGGCGATATTTTTTGTGGTTGTCTGCCTTCAAAATAAACATTTTCAAGATCTATGCTGTCCTCTAGTGTTGAATAGGGAATTGTAGTTTTTAATTTCAATTGGAGAAAAGTTGCATTGAACTGTCTTCTTCCTTCTTTTTGAGAGCTCATAAATCTTACAGAAATTTGCAGTTTCGCTTTGCTCTGCGAAAAACAGATTAGTTTACGCCTCTGCTACAGCTTGCTCTGCTTTAATGACAACAAACAACAAATAAATAATCGTTTAAATGTTCTGCTAAAATTTTTGTTTCTGTTGATGGTTCCGTATTATTAAACAAATACCTGCGCATGTACGCGCCAATTTAGAGCTTGTAATCAGTGTCAATTACCAATCAAGCAATTAAATGGGCGCAGCTTAATAATTTACAACGATTAATTGCAGTTTTGGTTCTTTTTCTTTTGACATTTTTGTTTTACCAATTGCAGTTTAATCATATAGATTGTTCAATTATATTTTTTTAATATTATTTCTTCAAGGAGATCTTAAAGAAATTTATTGTATTTAGGACTTGGACTATGATTGCAAACGACGCACTTTTCGTAATACTGCTGGATTTATAGCACCAAGTCAATTATTGGAACTCCTTCGGAAAATAACTTCAGACAACAATAAATTAAATTTCCTTCATATTGCACAGAAGGTTTTCAACAAATGTGATTTTTTATATTTTTAGCCTTGTTTTAGAGGCTCTATGGTGGCAAATGTGAAGATTTCAAGCCGTTCTTTGACATTTTTACCTTTCGAAAAGCATTAGAGTCATTAACTATCATTAGTCCGTATGTATTCATAAACATTTTCCCATCTTTCATTTTTGCTACAATTGACTTACTCAATATTTCAATTTGAATGTTTTTGATCGATTTGTTAAACTTTCTGTGATATGCCCATTTACATTCGACAAACAGTGTCATGTAAATGCCTACTAAACGTCTAAAAAATATTTTTTCATTCCAATGGTATCGTTGCATGAATATATTCGTTTTTTGGAAAAATACACAAAAGCAAGCTTTTTTAATTTCTTTGAAAATATTTGTTATGAGTCCGGCTATATAGTATGGAAATTGTTTAAGTAGCGCATCTTTCCATATTTAAAATTCTATTCTAAATATCACGCAAAATGTAGAGAATTGATTCTTCCACTTAGGTAAATTTATAAAATTTTAAAATTTCTCGTTATGAAAATTAAAAACAAGTGAAATTTTTATAATCAAGTTGTAAATACGCTATGTATGTTGATCTATGAAAAAATATATATGTAAAGATTGTCAACAATCTTCCGTTGGAGAGATACGAAGACACATTGCTACACGAACATCTTTTAGGTAGTCTAAACTCAGAAATTTGCAAACATCAATATCGAGTTAAAAAGAAAATTTGACACAGTACTAAAAACTAGTCATCAGATAATTGCTGTAGCAATTGATAAATCAAATTAAATTTAATGCACAAACATAAAAAATTATTGTAGCATTAGCATTTTTAGTGCATTCAGTATATATATATATATATATATATATATATATTTACTAGATAAATAACATGAATACAAAATTTGTAAATATATGTATACNTCCTTATATGGACTGATTTTTTTAAAATTTTTCTAAGCTCCCACCATCCCATCTGATACTCCTACCAGAGAAATGAAAAAGTGAAAAATTTTTCAAAGATTAGATTGTATTTAGGGTATGCTCAAGCAAGATAAAAATTTGTATATATGCGTAACTAAACTGAAATCTTGTAAATATTACACATCTCATATTAATTACATCTTGGCCATGAAAATGATGTTACTTTAGTAATTAATCATTAGAATTAAAACAAAACTGGTTATATATATATATATATATTTACTAGATAAATAACATGAATACAAAATTTGTAAATATATGTATACAAAGTGTCAAGAATTGTTAATATTCTTCATCATCTCTATCATTATCATTGATAATATCGCGAGTTCGTTTTCCATATGATCTTGTAAATATCAGTGTAACATTCTGTTTGACAGATCTTGATGGCGCCCTACTGTTCAGCAATGACTTTGAACAGCATGGTTATTCAGAATTTGAAGCACCATTAGCTAATTGAGAATAAATTTTTTATGAACCGACAAATATGTAAGAAAATTCTTAACCGTAATGAGAGTTACTAAAACAGTTGTCGCCTGAAGATTTAGCTCATTTTGAAAAGCTTGTTTTTTCAGTATTTTCGTTTTATTCATTATTTGATGCATTTATAATTTTTGAATTTTCACTGACACCACTTGATGCCTTTTTAAATTTATAATGCTCGCAAAAATTCTTCACTATTTGCTTAGTTGTTACAGATACTACACCACTTCCTAGTGATGCAAGAAACCAATTTGGAATG
The DNA here is from genome assembly GCA_900660155.1 of Hofstenia miamia. Classification (NCBI taxonomy): domain Eukaryota; kingdom Metazoa; phylum Xenacoelomorpha; order Acoela; family Hofsteniidae; genus Hofstenia; species Hofstenia miamia. Next base: position 282,233 of record CABFPE010000321.1, on the reverse strand, counting down.
TCTTCAGCTTCAAATTTCCGTGGCATTGGTCGTAACTTATTCCTTGCTTTACAGGCAATTCGATGACGACAATAGTTTGCAAAAGCAATTATTAAATGTTTATAGGAAGGCTCAACTCCTGTTGAAATTAGCTCCCGTGTTTAATGCAACTGGAGAATTTTCTATGAGCTGTGTCTGAATATATTTCTATATTGCAAAATGCCTTTGTAAATATTGTAAGTTAGTCACATAATTCGCATGTTAACAAGCAGTTCTTTAAACGTTTTCCTGGATTTAGCAATGAGCGCCCATATGAAAATCCATTAGATTATGAAAACAAGGTTTTTATTGCTTTATCTGCCACATCTAGTCAAATTTTTTAAAACCAACTGTTATACCGAGAAAGCAAAACCTCTTATTTTCAATGGGATCTACTGCAAATGGAGTGATATATTGCATGTCGAATAGGTGATTTCATGAGTTTCCAGTTATCTTTACAAAAAACTCCTCTGGACATTCCCCCTTTCGACGTGATAAATCAATCGTGTAGATAATTTAAAGATTTCGCGTATTTCATCTAGAACTGTAGGCGAGTTTGTTATCAATGCTACTTTGGTGTTTGATGCACTCTTGCGGAAGCTTTGATCCCGTATGATAGAATAGGTAAACTTGGAGTTTTGCAAAGTTTGCTTGCAAATGTTAAGAAGAGAGATATATAGCGAAATTGTTGTCTTTGTCATTACTCTCAACTTTTGCAGTAATTCGGCCATACTCCATTTCGTTGTGAGAGCAACACCGAGAAACACGTAGAAATTAACTAGAGTATTTCTATTTTTTGAGGACGGTATAAAACCGACTTCTTTGAAAGTCTGCTGCCTCTTCGGAACTTGAGAATTTGTTTTCTTTATGATAACTTCCAGGGCGTTTTGAGCACATTATTGTTCCAAGATTAGTAGTGATTTTTATATTTTTCTGTAGTCTGTATTGTGGATTTCTAAATCGTCCGCATAGAGAATACATTGCGATTCTGTGTTGGAAGTTATTACATTTAAACAGATCTGCTACAAACCTACTAAAGAGCAATGGGGTTAAGCTATCGCCTTGTAGTGCGCCCCTGGTCTGAAAATACTTTTAGTAGAGGTTACATACGAAAACTAGATGATGAAAAGTGGAAAAATTCAAATACATCATCGCAAGTTAAGAGGCTTTGTTCTTCTTCTAAACGTAGTTAATTTTATAACTTTTTTTTAATGTAAAGCGATGTATTCAGTTTTAATGAAACAATTTAGCTTTACTTGTGTGTAATTTTTATAAGGCTGTGCGATTCGGGTAATTCTCATTTCGATTTGATTCGATTTTCATTTAATTCGATTCGATTTTTGCTGAATCGCACACCCGTAGCTTGACTTCAGTGATCTGCTTTGTGGAAGTATTGCGAAGGTGGTATGGTCCTACATACTATATAAATATTCATTGTAGTATTTATATTAACAGGCAATTTATCAATATAATTTTTTCAAAAGGAGTTATCCTAAAACGAGACTGTTAATTCCGATGCCTGGTTGCTAAAAATCGAAAAGGTTCGATTCGCCTATTTTTATTCGATTCTATTTTCATTTATTTCGATTCTATTCCATTCGATTTTTGCTGAATCGCACAGCTTTAAATTTTTAATGCATTTATACAAAACTTTAAACAATTTCTCACCTCCACATTTTTTCTAAAACATTTCAGTGTCACCTCCAGTTATTCAGAGCTCGTTGCATTCAAGGCAATTTTGCTTTTTTGGCTGTTTGTGACGTTGAATTTTATATCTACCCTTCTTGCCTTTTCGCTGCTGTTCTGCGTCAGCATGCTTTTTATGAGGATTTTGGCACTCATCTTTCTAAACGACTTCATTTCCTTTAATGCATTCATTTCCATTAACATCATCATTTGCCATCGAAATCAATGCTTCATCATAAATCCTGCTATTATCCGACATAATAAGTTTGAAAAGTGAAAAACGAATTAGTTTATACAGAGGAATATATAAATATTTTCCTTACAAGAGGAAGCATATTTTTTCCTAAAAATTTTTTTAGTAAAAAAATGAAAACTAAAACAGTGTAAAACATGTCAAAATATTTGCTGTAGGAAACAATTTTGATAAAAATACTTTGTTAGACACCAGAAACTTCCGCTGTGTACTATAGAAAATCAAATCCGCGGTGTACACTTTTTTTTGCCCGCAACCACCGATTTCCCCATACTTAGCGCCCGCGAACAGTTCTACCGGTTAATGTCAAAAAAATTACAAATTGAGTAGGCATTGTAGCTTTGGGGTTCATTTAATAGCAACACACACAAATTTGGGCTAGAAGGGTGCAAATCCCAAAAATGGGGATTTTTGGTGTAATCTATATAAATACGGGCGCTAAGTATACGATTTTATTTTTTTATTAAAAATAAATAAGGAATTATTGCCGCTAATCATTTCTGTTTGTTTTTAAATGGAATTAAAAGTGACTTAGATATAAGTGGTATTGACAATCAGTTAGATACATGAATCAAATATCTTGTTTCACCCAAACATTCATCAACTGACAGCTCATTTCATCGTAACGAAAAGTTCACAAAACTTTTTGTTAGGAAATGAAGATAACACTATGTTATAATTTGAAATCTTCCATATAGATGTCACTACATTTCATTTATCAAATGTTATTGCTGTTTTAAAATATTGAAAATAGCATCCAATTCTAATGCTACGCCGTATATTAGAGTCATTTGCAATAAAAGCGTCATGGAGGACGGGACATATTAATTTAGGCACATTTTAGTTCAGGCAATCGTGTCGCTCGTCTTATTTAAGGTTATTCAGCAGGTCTCTGTTATTGGCTTTGATGAATCCCCAAAAATGAAAGTATTTCATCAAAACCCAGAGTTACTGTGGAAAAACATCCGTAGGATGTCACGGAAGGGACAACTTTGGCAAAAAAAATCGGTTAAATACACCAAATAATAAGCGAGCCAATTTGATCGTGTACTAATATTAAGCCTGTAATTACTAGTCATGTCCCATATACCTTCAAGTATGATTTCATTTACGTTGCAGGATTTCTTGTTCCGTCCATGACAAATTTTGATACAGTCTCCTTCGCTAAAGTACATTCTTTATTCAAAAAGTTGACATCGCACGTGAAACTATATGTTCCTCCAATCATATAAAAGACAACAGGTCGCTATTTTCAGGAAATTTAATTTTGCCATCTCTGGTTGATTTTCTATTGAAATGGCCATAAGTGGTATTGAAAATCAGTTAGATCATATAAACATTACACTTAGAGGAAGGCGTAATATTCATAATAAAAATTCGCAGTGTCTCTTTTGTTCTGCAAAGATTTGCAAAATGAGAAACCACCTCACTAATTATCATAAAACTTAACTTTTATGCAAAAATCATTTATCCTGGATTTTTACAGAACACGACACATGAAAGCTGTCATTCAGTGCAATAAATGTTTGAGGCGTTTCAAAAATATTCAAAGACATTTTCCAGAAAATTCATGTGAAGTTTACGACCTCAGAAAAATTCAACAAACTGAAACTACTATAATGTTTCCATTGGAAATTAAAACGCTTTTTGCAAAGAAAAATTAAAATATAAATCTGTTCCCGTTGATTCAGAAGAAATGGACAAACTTATATCAACATTTATGAAAGAGCAATCGGATAGCTTGGTGGCATCATCTGTGGATGAAAGTAACATTAAAACCAAAACATCAAAATCACAAAAGCTATTTTTAGAAACTGTTTGTAAGGAAACCGAAATGCTTTCCAATGTTAAAGCACTTGGGTTAATAATTGTAGAGCAGAAGGAAATGCGTAATCTAAAAGCATCAACGGTTGTAAAGGACTTAATCTTACTAAAAAAAAATTGAGTGAAGCGCAATTAAGTGAAGACTTGGATAGTGATATTCAATCTTGGACAAATATACTAGAGAAACTCAAGTCTAGTTATAATCGATCTTCTGGGCGGGAATCTAATTTAGCGCAATTAGAAAAGTTTGCTGAAGTCTCACAATTCAACATAATTTGTAAAATTGAAAAGAAATTTTGTGAAATTCTTGATAAAAGAAACGGTAGACTAAATTATTGCATGTTAATGTGACTACATTTTCGGCCATTACCACTTTTAAGTGTTACAGTTACGAATTCAGACGTCTAAAATCAAAAAATGATTTTTTAGTGAGCAGCAAAGCAAGACGGGATATAAATATGCGTCAAATATTAAAATTAATAATGATCAAAGTAAATGTATTAATGAACTTCTTGAACAGTATATAGAAGAGTATAATAAAGGATCAAATTATTTATTTTGTAATTGCATTAATTCTCATGAACATAGCATAAATAAATATGTAATAGGCGCGATTTCGAAATATTTCCCAATCGAAAGCAAGATCTATAACTGTAATCCGCACTCAATAACGAAAGCGTGGTAACCCCTTTAAACTCCAAACCTCGCAGCCCTACTAAAAAGATAGCTGATGGTGCCCCGACTGGGCACACAAAATGAGGTTGCAAAAAAACACTTTTGTGATAATGAAATTATGAATTGTCAGGCTTCTACTTTTACAGCTTAACCAATGCGCAAAAAGAAATGCAAAAATCGCTAAGCTGGGTTTTTCTAATTAGTTTACAACGTTTTACTGTATTATTTTGCAATCCCTTTATAATCTAGAATGAAAATTAAATCTTTTTTACCCAATTTTATTAGTATACATTGGTGTGAAACAATCTAAATTTAATTACTCTTACAATAAAATTATATATTTTATTAATTAAATCAAAATGCTCATAAACCATAGTTATACTTACCACTCGTATATATTTCAAAATCTATACTGAGTGCCCGTATATATTCTTCGAATTACATTTAGCGCCAGTATAAATATATATATATATATATAGGTGGGCCTCAAAGTAAAATCTTAACTAAACAAGAACTTTTAGGTTGCAGATAACTGTTTAAATATGTTCTTATTTTCTTCATTCAATTGGTAATACCATGCTTCGGTTGCGTAAATTAGTGTGTGATTTTTACTCAGTATTACTGGCAGTTGTCCAATGATTTTACATTTTATGCGATATTCCACTCCCCTATACATACAACAAGAGCATTGGTCTGCGCTGATGATTGATGTGGCAAGATAATCTAAGTTGTATCCACGACTATTATCGGAAGCAGCTAACACAATGTTGGATTTATTACACTTATTTTTTGTTCTGTCTATAGCTGCTACCAACTTTAAATTTAAGAATATGCTTATTTTGCATTTGAGATTACGAGCAAGTCCTCATCATTGTCTTCAGAGCTATTGTTAATATTTCAGTATTACCTCTTCAAATTGTAATGCTGTGTTATTTTTGCCATTTCCAATATCCCAAGATTTCCCTAAGGACACCAGACCCATGAAGGACATAGGTTTAGCATATGCATGTGCCTACTTATTTTTCTCAGCGATCTTCAAGGACGCTATCAAGGCTGTTTCTGCTAGCTTTCAAATTCCAATTACTTGATTCAATAAAATACAAAATCAAGTGCATTAACATTGTCTAAAGTTTTTGATTTCTAAGCTTTTTTATTGTGTATGTGATTAGTATTAGCTGTATAATTTTTTGATAATGAAAATATCCTTATTCCAGAATAAATACTATATTGTTCTTCACATGTAAAAAATATGAAAAGTTGTTCATATCACGGAAAAGTAAATGTTTTCCACGCGTGCCTTGCGTGATTAGACAAGCTACAATTCGTTGAGCCATTTAATGAATGAAAGTATGGTAGAATTGAAGTACGATCTCTTGAAGCAACTCACTTTGATGTCTGGTATCAGGTCCTTGTATGAACTATAGCTTCAGCTACTAACACACTCCTCTAGAAGACCAAGTCCAGTTTTAGATACCTACTTTTGCTATATGACATTGACTTTCATGTTGTTGTAGGATTGATGTGTTCCTAAGAGGCAAAAAGTCTTAAACTTTGAAGGTTTGGATTTTGGTCTTGTTTGAATTGCGTTTGAACAACCTGATGTAATGCAGTTTTGCTTAAATAGCATTGTACATCCCCCTTAACTCAAGAGCAATGAAATGTTGCGCTAAAAATTGGCTTAATTAGGGAAATCCTGTTATCACATATGTAAATTATTACATTTTCGCTTTTTTCACCTCAATACTAAAATAGAATAAATTATCATTGATAAACGTGTTAGATGTTTTTAGGACATCATGAAATTTTTCTAGAATGTTTCATATAAATGTTTTTTTACTTATTAAGCTGCAATTGTTTTTAATTATTTAATAATATATTTAATAATTATGCATCTCTACCAAATATGTAGTGTAAAAAATATAATTTCAGATTATAGGCCAACATCATAGTGTAATACTACAAGTAAGAGTAAGTAAATTTTTGTCTATGTGCATTCAAATTCAATTGATCTTTCATCTTTGCACAAATTAACTTAACATGCCGGATTTTGTCGAAGTAACGTCATGAATGACGTAATGAATGTTTGAAAATTCCTAAAACATTTTATCAATGAAATTACGCATTGTGATTCCACTAATTACTCCAATTTGGAGAGCAAAACTTTGTTTTTTAGGGGATCTAAAATTCAACCGATTTGAAAAAACTTTTTAGTGGAAAAACAATAAAAGTCAATGAGATAATTTGTGTGCATGCTAAATTATTTAGCCTTAGTTTTTAATTTTTTATATTTTTTACCGAAATGTTTTGTTCTTACCAATAAATATAAATTTTGGCTTACCATCTCCCATAGATTCCTACTTCGACATGACATTGATATTTAATCATTTGGTGATTTTATGTATATAGAATTTTTGAGAGACACAAAATGTGGGAACATTTCCTGCTAATTAGTCCATATTTTTTATCTAAAGAAGTCTTTTATTAAAATTTAAGACTCTTACTCTAGAATATGTACGAGTTGCTCGTTTTAAATTGAACCTTACCCAAAAGCTTTTGAAAGAGTTTATCCAGTCCGGTAATTGGAGAATTTCATTTTTTTTATAAATTGTGTATGAGCAGCGGCTCATAAATTTAAATGTGAAAAGAGTATGAATTATAGGTATGGTAACTTTAAGTAGTTTTTAAATTGATTTTGCAGATTTTTGCTAAATAATTTTCAAGTTTTTATTTTAGAAGCATTACCGATCCATCAAACTATGAAATATATTTTATATTCTGTCTTGATCGTGAAAAAGAAGAACTTACAAATCATTTCAAAAAGGTATTATAGTATGTTTAAAAATCTTCAAATTAAGTATGGCCATAATATATTGATAATTAATAAACCAATAACAAATTGAGTTTATGCATAATTACTTGAGTTTCTTTTCATATAAAATCTAACCAAGTAGTTTCCTGTAGTAATCCTTAGTTTATAGGATTTTTCAATTCTTCTCAATTACAAGTCTACCTTTGTTTAAGTAGTCTTCACTTAGCACATCTAAACGCAATCTAATAATGGCGCTTATTTTCACAGTACAATTGTTCACTCCTTCCATTAAATTGGTTACATTGCTTAGAAATTTGAGTGTTTTCTGTTACTAAACTTATGAAGCATGCAAAGTGTTTGTTACTCGATATAGGTAGATTCTCTTTTCTCATCCTTCCTTATTGTCTGCAAGATTATCATCTATCACTCATTGTTCCTGATGTATGGTCTGAACGGCTCTTGATTCGCTACTATCGCCTCTGAAGATGAGTGGAAGCCGTTTGGTCTTTGTCCCCGCCCACCTGGCTCTGGACTTACTCCTCCGCTTAACTCTGGTTTTTTTATTGCTCGCCCATGTTCACAGTCTTGTTTCAATTTCTATAACTTCTTGCAGTCACCTGTTGATTTTATTTTCATCACTGAAACCTGGCTTGCTCTTGCTGTTATTGAGAGTAGTCTTTTTCCTAACTTTACACTTAAAATTCTCTTCAGTATCGGTCGCTCTCGTCTCACTGCTTCTTGTCTCCATAACCTTGATGTCCACCTCTTCTCATTCAGCTCTTTATTCTTTGATTTCATTTGTGGTTGTGTTTTTGTTATATTTTTTCTTCGCTTCTCTTTTTGATGGCTGGTACTCTTTCTTCACTAAATTATATTTCCATTTATTTCTCATCGTAGGAAAAACGTGTTTCTCTTCCTTCTATTTCTCGTTCCTTACTGCATATTGATTGAACAAACTCAAATCTTTCACACAGGATGGCATCAATTTCATGGAACTCGACAAATTCTTTCTTCTGTTTAGCTTCTCGTCTTTATCCCGTCCAAGACTCTTATTCATTCGTACATGCCCTTCATGCCAAGCCCGACGTCCTCAATTTGCAATTGAACCATCTCTCTGTCCACTCCGTTCTGGAAAAAGCCAAACTCTTTGCCTCTAACTTCTCTAATCCAGTCTCTTTCTTACCTGGTCCACCTGCTGACATTTTTCTTCTCTCATGCTTAAGTATTGCAAGTTGTATAGTCCTTGCTATCCTGATGGGAGCCTCGTCTTTATAATTCATAAAACTTCCTCAGCTCCTTCCATCCACTTAGGGCATCTCTACTCCTTCATGCGCCACCAAGCTAGTCCAATTTATTCGAAAGCATCTTAGATATCCCTTTTATTAAAATCTATTCAGTTTACCTCCTTTTTTAATAATTTCTCCGGTTGTCAATTATTGAGGGCCCAGTTTTTCGTAGTGTTCCCTCAAATTCGTCATCTCCTTTTCTCAGCATGGTAACTCTTCGGGCGTTCTACCATCACAAAGTTCCTCACTCTGATCCTGGTTGCATTGTCGTTCTTGACATTTCTAAACCTTTTCATCAGCTCGCTCGTTCTATTCTTCTTAATAAGATTCGCTTATTCTGCTAATGAATTTTTCCAGGTCAATACCTGGGGTCAACAAGAGTTTAATATCATCTATTTAAATTTCTATACTTTTTAGGAAAAAGTTACCAAACTTTTTGTTCTGTTATTTATTTACAGCAATAATTTTGCTTTGAAAAAAAATCAAAATAAATAGAGCGATTCGGTAAAGTGAAGTACATGGTTGCTATGGTTACTTTGAATGGTAAAATATTCTAATATTATTATGAATGAAGCTTTTTTTGCTATGATAAATTTTAGCAAATGATTGTGGTTTTTACTTTGAAAACCTTAGACAATATTTTTCATATGCAAGCAATACTTCAAAACAAATTTAGGGTAATTCGGGGCAACACTTAAGGGTTTGAAGTCAAATACGAGTCAACTTTGAAATTATATCAAGAACTTTTCACTCAAATATGTAAGAGTACAAACAGAACTACCAAGCAAAAAATTTGAATGATCCTTACAAGAAGAAAGAGCAGTAACAGACACTTCTCACACTTATTCTTAGTGCTTTTGACAGGTATCAGGTCCATAATGTTTCATTATTTAGCAAAAAGACCAGGTACATGGGTTGGGCTTTTAGCTGGTTCATCTTTCCCACATTCTCATGTCTAATAAACTCTATTACTTACCTTGACAACTTTCTATTTTTTGGTGCAGCACGGGAATAATCGAATTAGGAAAGAAAAACGACGTCTAATGATCTATAATACTTTGACAGAGTCAAAGTATTTTCTGAATTGTGTTGTTTACAAGTTTTGTTTTTAATTTTAACATCTGCCATTTTTTAATTAATGGCAACACTTACCAAGAAACATTTCTATAATTCGAAACAATAGCGCACGCAAATACTCAAAAAATGGATTTAATTATGTCAAGTAAGAGTGATCGCGGTTTTTAGAAATGATTAGACCAACCTGCGCTCCATCGCAGAGATCTTAAGACTCCTCTTCTGAAAGTGTCTCATCTTCCCCGCTGTCTCGCTTTGCCCCCAATTACCCTATTGCCCTTATCAGTACGTCTGTCAACATTTTGTTGAATTTAATTATTTTATCCATACGTATGTAAGAAAACAGTTGTGAAACTGCTATAATTACAAATTTTATGGGACTTCTGTTTCTTATACCTACTATCGCTTGAAAGCTGGTTTAGATAGGTTTGATGAAAATCTGTTGAAATTTTCTAACTGGAAAACAAACAATATGTTGACTCTTAATTTCATTTATATTTTCGTTAATGTGTCATATAATAATGCACATATTATTATGACGAGAAACATTATAAATTGAACAAAGTTGATTTTTGAAAAACAATTTTTTGCTTGCTGATCGTTTTGAATGTAGTCTTCAACAACCAAAATTCAACAAAAATGTTTGAAATACTGCTCTTAACACCAAATACATACTTCATTATTTACAATTGTGATATTTTTTGATATACATTTTGTTGTTTAGATGAAAAACTATAAATTCTGCTCTGTGTGTATTTATTTTTAAATTATTAAAATATGAAAAAATTACATATACACATACATGATATATATATATATATATATATATATATATTTAAAGGCTTTAGTAACCAACTTAGTTTGCAATTTTTTTAAATCCTTTGAACGAAATGTTTTACTTAGGTTATTAGAATAGATGTAGATAAATTTTGGTCTACATCCAAAATAATTTTGTGATAGTATATATTGTGGTATTTCATTGCTGAATTATTTTCGAAATTCGTTGCAAATGAACATATAACGCTAATTTATCGGTTAATGTTAAGTTGGACCGTCTGGAACATCGTTTTTTATATCTGGGAATTATAGTTGACATAATTTACATTTCGTGATATTTAGAAAGAAACTCTATTAGATGCTAAAATCAGCTCACAATTCTGATTGTTAGAATAAAGTAATAACCTTGAAAAAGATGAACTTTAAACCAACTAATTTTTAGTTATCTGAATGCATGTAATGCAGTTTCTGAAATAAAATAGCCAGAGAGAGTTGTAACATAAAATTTGCGTTTAATTTTTATTGGAACTTGTAATCAGGCGTGCTCCTTGAAAATTTCGAGCGAGGGCGGTTCAATTTTTTTCCTAAAAATTTTATAAATTTACAATTTATACAAAATCTAATCATATTTTGAAAAAATGTCAATGATTTATGAGATTCTTCTCAAAACCTTTAAGGTTTATATTTATACACATGACAGCTTGTTTTTTTAAGACAGCCTTTGTTGAGGGGAATCAGAAAATGTTTCTAAAAAATGGCTACCATCGTATGATAAAGTCTAAAAATTATTTTTTAGCGCAATAATCCGGTACAATTTCATACAATGTTTAGACCGCGGCTGCTTGAAATACCCTTAGAAATACAAGTATTCACGTTTTTAAATTCAATAATTATGCAGTCCAACGCCAGTATTGCGTAAGTCCAGAACTGCGTAAACCGCAATTTCGTAAAAATCCAATACTACGTAGATTTTTCATTGTCCCAAATACTAACCTAAGCGCAATTGAACTCCAGTATTGTGTACAATTGCTGAAAATTGTATTGCTCATAATGGCAGGGTGTTGGAAAGCACTTGAAGAAATTTTCTCAAAAATGTGGAGAGAATCAATTCAATCAACAATTACAAAATATTTCAGAAAACAATTCCAATTTTTTTAATGGAAATGTACATTCTGCGTGCTTTTTTGCTCATTTATTTTTTCATTATAGAGAAGTAAATACTTTTTTCATTAAATCCAGTACTCCGTAAAGAATGTTGTGTCTATCAATATTTAATTCTTAGGTGATGCAACGCAAATATCCAGAGCCAATCGAGTCTCCACCATCTGCTTGGATCGCAGAAAGTGCTCAGGTTTCGTTTTACTAATTGCTACATGACATTCTGTGTTGTACATTATCAATATTTTCACGCAATTTAAAGGATTATCAATTTCGCCTGTCATGAAAAACATTTTTTATAAATTAAATATATATATATATATATATATATATATATATATATATATATATATATATATACAGTAGCGTAGCGTCGAAAATTTTAGTGCAGGGGCACCTGTCTTGATATAAAATTTGCATAAAAATTTTCAAATACAACCTTAATTTCATCTTAATTCAACATTATTATATGTACACCTATGTTTTATTTGCAATTATGAAATCAAGATATCTATGGTTGTGTACAAGACGATACGGTATCGCCTTGGTAATGTACATGTAAATTAAAATTAAAATAGCAATATACATAATTCGATTTTTAAGCATTAAAATTAAAATAGCAATATACATAATTCGATTTTTAAGCATTTACTATATAGCAACAATGTAAACGCCTTGGTTGCCAAAAATTTGGCAAAATGAAATTCCATGGCACTTTTCAAATTTACTTTGTTTTTGTAAATCAATGAAAATTTAGGCATAATTCTGAAGAGGTTCATAGAAACAGGAAGCACAATTAGAGTCGAGGAATTTGTAAAGTCCTTGGTCAGTCTTACATGTTTTGTCGTACGTATTTAAGAATGCATGCAAACAGGGGTGCGCAATGAATAATGGCTAAAACAATACTTGCCAATATTTCAACAAAAAGTTCTTATTTTTTGGAAAAAGTGTATTAAAATTTTAACAATTTTCGCAATTTTGTCATACCAAGATTGGCTTGCAGATGCACATTTTACGACTTACCAGAAGAAATTACTCCCAATAACTCTGAATATACAAATATTCCTCCAACAAAAAATTCTGTCAATGAAGGTGTTATCCATGACTAGAAATAAAAGTTCATTCTGAAATAATTTCTTGCAAATTTGCAATATATAAAACCACATTTAAATACATTATTTTTCGGCCGAAAAATATTAAATAATATTTTTTGACAAAATATTATTGTAATACAATAAGCACCCCGGTATCTGCATGTAAGCTGAGAAGAGACTTTACACATAATTTTTTAGATGAAAATCATAAATATATTTTACAATTTTTTACTCATATATCATATTATGAAGGCCCAATTTAAGCCAAAAATAATTGCAACATTAAATATGAACGCATTCTAAATCACAACATATTACAAAACAGCGTAGTTTACACAAAAGCGCGGAGTTTTGAATATAGAATTCTTCATTAGCCAATAATATTTCGCAAAGGGACCATCGCTAAAGGCCCCATGGAAAGCAATTATTTTTACGGAGATTGATTTCATCACACGTCGCGTTAGTACGAAGAAATGATTAACAAAATTCATATTAACCCATTAAAGCCCAGCGTATGAAATTTCATACGTAAACGGAATTCTCTCAAGTTAGTTTTTTCTTTCCTTTTATCAGTAATATAAATGCAAATGCCCAGCGTATGAATTTTCATACACTCCTAAAAATACATTGAATGCATGCAATTATTTTTACAAAATTTATAATATTTTAACTTTAATTATAAAGTTTCATCGAAATACACAAACTTTTTTAAATTCGGGCTTTAATGGGTTAAAGGGCCTAGCATCGACTGGCACGTGCTCTTTGTTGACTGGCTATTTAAGCGAATGCGTAGCAAATCTAGATAGCATTTATTAAATCAAGCTTCATCGTTTCTTGAGTTTGAGATGTCCGTATGACTATTTTTAAATTAATGTGCTATAAATTTATATATATTAAACGTAATATTTAAGCTCAATCAATATGGAAATTTGTATTATCTCTTCATATATGTAGAGTTTTAGAGATCTTTTATAAGAATCTCTAGTGGGGCCGAACCCCATGGGTCCCTAGAGACGTGACGCCATTGCATATATATATATATAATTTAACAGTGATCACTGAAATATGATACATCAGATATAATGATGCTTGCTTGGTATCGTCAAGCGGGTTTTTATGATAATGAAACTCTTCATTGTCAACGCCCTTTGCTGAATTAATAAAAGAATGAGGAATTTCAAGGAATTGTATGAATATCACTTGTATTACAGAACGCCTGTCATAAAATACAGTTAGTTTCTTTTGTTATTATGTAGTAACACTGCTTGAAAGAAGCATTTTTCATCACTGATAGTATATCGCAAACATGTATTAATTTTTTACTTGTAGCCAATGGATATTTTTCTATTATTAAAGAAACTTATAGGATGACAGAGCGAGCTGACAGTTAGCTTATTTTTTATTTTACAACTTTTTCTTCATTTTTAAATTATGAATGAAAATTTCTTATTGGTGCAATTTAAAGCATTACCTGACCTGCGTTTAGAGCCAAAAACTATTCGAAAGAAATGCAGTAGTTGATTTAGATGATGATTCCACATTTCTTGTAAGTATCTTTGAAATTGCTGTTAAAGCTCGTGTTGAATAGATATGTTGTTTTTGACATAGAATAGCAAAAATTATTTAACTTTCACTAAATATCCATTGATTTTTAGAAAGATGAGTTTATCAACAGTTTAGAATTATAGTCTAATTTATATTTTTGTAATAGTGAAACCCTTATTTACAAATGAAGATAGTCTAATAACAAATAAATTTCCTTTTATTGCAGCAAATTTCACGTGAAAAATATAATCTATTTATTACAAAGCCTGCATATTGCCCTATGTCACTCCAATATAAAATGGCATCATTTTGGTTGGCCACAGTTGCATGTAGATTTTCAATATTACTTAAGTTACTAAAGTTTAAGTTTTCAGCCCAAGACTGCGTTATTGTCTTTCAATTGTGCAAAGCAGCACTGCCGGTCACAACCGGTCAAAAATAGAATTGAACCTATAAATACAGGGAAACAAGGTAAAGCGGCCAAAACCTGTATTATAATGTGACGACCAGTAAACGGCGGTAGATAAGAGTAACTTGGGTACCGGATCGGTCAATAAAGGTCAGGGGTGACCGGAAT
>CABFPE010000321.1:221148-245370 GCA_900660155.1 Hofstenia miamia | reverse complement strand
TGAGCTAGTTGTACAAGGAAAAAGCGTTTTAGCTTTAATGGATTCTGGTTCAAAATATTCATTTTGCAGTAAGAATTTTTTAAGAAAGTTGCAAATTTCAAAATGTTGGCTAAAGTCTTGTTTCGTGTCGTTTCATTCTGTCACAGGAAAACAATTTAATCCCAAATTCAAAGTTTCACTCAATGTATTGAATGGTCATTCAAGTATTACTAATCATTTTTATATAAATAATTCTCCCATTGAAGTGCTTTGTGGTGTAGATTTAATGTCAATGTTAAATGCTGCTCTTGATGTTAGTAAATCCACAATTGCATCAATTTACAACCAAAGCAATTTGACAAAAGGAGATTACATTAAATTATTTGATGTTAAGGATGTACCATCTAATGCAATGAAATCTATTATTGATCTACTTTGGGATTACAAAGATGTGTTTTCATTAACCAATGATGATATTAGCATTACAAATCTTGGTGAGCATAACATTGTTACATCAAGAGAGTCCATTATTACGAGGCCATATAGATTAACACATACGTGTCAAATGAAACAAATGGTTGCAAAAATGGAAAGAAATTGAATTTTTGAACCATCTAGTTCTCATTGGTGATCTCCAGCTTTTTAGTAAAAAAGAAGGATGACTCAATGAGATTTGTTGTAGATTATCAAAATTTGAACAGAATGAATAAAAAAGATTCAATTCCATTGACATATATATACGATCAATTGTTTTTCATTCTTAGATCTTAAATTTGGGTTTTGGCAAGTACTTTTAACAGAAGATTCAAAGGATAAACAGCTTTTCAATGTGGTAGTGATCTTTGGCAATTTAAGGTAATGCCTTATGGTCTTTCAAATGCTCCTGAAAAATTTCAACGGCTCATACGTAAGTCATTAAAAGACTTTGATGTTGAGCCTTATATAGATGACATTATTGTTCCCTCAAAATGTATTGATTTGCATTTAAAGCAGTTGAAACAAATATTTAAAAGAATTAGAGCTGCCAATTGGAAACTAAAGCGGTCTGAATGTTGCTTCTTTAAAACTAGCGTTAAGTATTTAGGACATATTGTAACATCAGAAGGTATGGAATTAGATCCAGACAATTTACAGTCACTTCGATGTTGGCCCGTTCCGAAATATCCAAAAGATTTTCAAAGATTTGTTGATCTAATGAATTATTACAGTAGATTCATAAGCAATTTCAGTAAGCTTTTGCAACCATTATTTAGTTTAATCAAGTTTTCAAAAAAATTCTATGGTCTCAAGAAGCGCAACAATGTTTTGAAAAGTGTAAAACACTTTTAAATGAAAAAATAATAATGGTTACATCTAATCCAAATTAAACGTTCGTTCTTTCTGTGGATGCTAGTTCTACTTCATTAGGTGATGTGTTATCTCAAGATTATCGACCAATTTCATTTATCAGTAGAATATTAAATTCTGCTGAAAGAAATTATTCTGCAACAGATAGAGAACACTTAGCTTTAGTATGAGCAACAAAACGCTTCAGACATTTTCTATATGGAGTAGAATTTATTGTACAAAGTGACCATAAACCACTACTTGGATTATATAAAAAATAGATTTTCCTTATGTTCGTTATGCAGAAGCTTTATCTGAGTTTAATTTTACATTAAAGTATGTTTCTGGTAATGAAAATATTGTTGCTGATTTCTTGAGTCAACAAGATCAGAGTTCAAATTTGAGAGAAAATTATCAAATACATTCGTCAGTTGCAGGTGCAACTAGTTTAAACCAAAGTTATGGTGATCAGCAAAATGATTTGGAAATTAAAGAAGTTCTACGATTAAGTTAAGGTATTTATGGACCTTCTTTTTCTGGAAGATTAGTATCTATGTATTATATATATCCACACGATTTTAGTGCTAATAAAAATGGCATTCTCTTATATCATTATAAAGAAATAGTAGACGAAAATACAATTGAAGATCTAATACAAGATTATCATAATGATAGTAATTTTTCTCAAAATATAGTTCATGAAGCACTCTTATTGAAATATTAGTTTCCAAAAATGCGAAAACGTATTCATGATATGTGTTCTCGTTGTAATGTCTGTTCACAAATGAAAAACTATAGTAGATTAGAAAAGAACAAATGACTTGGAACCACTTGAATTTGTCTTTATTTCTTTAGTAAGACCTTTCCATTCTAATAAAAAATACGTGCTAACTATGATTGATAATTGTACTGCTCCTTTACAAAATATTAGTGTTTCAGAAGTATCAAAGGCCTTTTTAAATAATTGGGTATTTCGGTAGGGTCCTCCTACGATTGTTCATTCAGATCAAGGGAGACAATTTGAATCAAACATTTTTAAGAATATGCTCAGAAGAATTGATTCTAAAAAAAGTCGTGCAACAATATACCATCCTGAAGGTAATGCAATTTGTGAGAGTACATAGTAATCTTGCAGATAAAATTAGATGTGCGCCATTTGTATGATTGTCTAGTTTAAAAAATGTACATATCAAATAAATCGTATGTATCATAGTGCACTTGGTGGTTTCCCTATGGATGCATTACTAGGAAGTTACCGCTTTTAAGCAATGCATGCCAGTGAATCATAGATCTATTCTTAGGAATGGGAAGATTTGCAATGTTCTGTTATTTGAGTCTATAGATGAATGTATAATTGCAAGAAATTGGAAATATTTTCAAAGATTCTTTAGAGAAGCATTAAAGCTTTTAATTATTGTTAAAGAAGCTTCAGATTTAAATTGTTTATTAAGGATCTGAGATGCAATTTTTTCGCATTTAAATTCAAAAATTCACAAAATTTCACGAATTTAAATTCACAAAAATGCAAAATTCAAAAACAACATTTCTTAACTAAAATAAAAATGACTTGCATGCACAGAAACTTTTTCTAATTATATTAAATGTAATGTTCTAACTTGATAATGTTTCTGAATCTTTAGCATTGTGAACGCATAACAATTTTAATAGATATGTGAATAAAATGCTCGTGAATGATAATCAAATCAGAAATTATGTCTACTATCTGTGTTGAAAAACAATGTAACGGCATTTGAAAAATAAAATGTTGCTGCAGAATATAAATCAAAGCAAAACGTAACAGCAAACAATTTGCATTGATAAAGCTAGCCTGTTGTGTAATGCACATGCAATGCCATCTCACCATTCAAAAACACTGTTCATAGTTTTTAAGAGGCAAATGCGTATAACAAGCAAAGGTTGGTCCCCATAGTCAATCTACCAATAAATAGCTTTGGTGTACGCGATCAGTCATAATGTATATGTATATACTTTTATTGCTACAAAATGTCTAAAATGCGTAGAACATTTTTAAAAATTCTCAAAGAAGAAATTATTTCGAAAAAATTCATAAAAATTCCATAAATTTTCAAAAGTTGTATCCCAAATTTGGACTTTACTATGAGTGTTAAAACCAACTCAATTCATTTCTTTATTAAAAGTTATTTTGATTAAGCAAGGCAGCACTTACTATTGAAACAATCAGTCTTGGTATTTTTAAATAATACTTATACAGTCATTATCGATTATTGAGGTTGGTGACAAAAATTCTTACCCTACAAATCCATACAGAAATCCCCACAAGCCAACATTTTACACCCATACCACATGTGGTGACTCTAACAAAACATTCTAAACGCTTATAACCCACGAACTAATGAAAATATTTAAAATCTAAAATCTACACAAGATAGAGAATTGTTTCCTTTTTCTTTTTTGACGTAAATTCGCGACCTGGCTCTTTCCCGTCAAAGCGTGAAAACCTCTGACTTTGCGCATGGCACGATTGAACGGGACAAAACAGATTGTCTTCGGAAACAAAGTATTTCAAGGTAGTTGTTGTTCTCATTGGCAGTGTTCATTTTCACAATTTAAATGAAATCTTTTTAAACGTCGTTTAAATCAGCCGCTTGTTTAAATTCAAAAGTCAATTAAGCGATTTTGTTTAAACTTCGTTTGTTTACAGGCTTTATTCAAACGGCAGGTTGAGAGCCAGTGATGTCTTTTTAAATATTTTTCAGGAAAATTTATATTTAAAGGAAAAGATCAAAATTGAAATTATCCTTTTAAACGATTACACTATTTGGAAAGGATTAAAAACCATATATTGTAAAACATGCGAATTACAATTTACGAATCCAATATCTTAAATCTTGCAATCAACGCTAGAAGTTTTCTTTTGTAATCAATTATGTCGATTTTGAAAAAAGATTTTCCCCCAAAAATACATCAAATTTTTGGAAGGAATGCACAAAGGGAACAATATGATGTGAGATGCTGTCAAATGTGCTAGTTCAAAAATAATTAAGAAACACTGATAATGAGGGAACCGTTCGGTTGTAATAGATGTATGGGAAGACTGTTAACACAAAAGGCCACTTTTATGACTTCTGACGTAGTGTGCGTAAAATTGCATTTATTCATGTAATGAACGTTAGATATTTTTGTAAAACTTACCGCACCGCAGCATCCTTTTGGTACCGACTACTGCCGCAGAAATACAAAACCCACCACGGTATACCGCAGTGCTTGAAAGTTAAGGTGGTTACCGAAAATCGTTATTTATTTTATTGCCTTAGCAACTTAAAAGTTAATAAAGTTATACTTCTAGACATTCTTTTCATCTAAATTACAAATTCTATTAATATTTAAGATTTTATGGTTCTCCTGGAATAGTTAATATTGGTATTTTTAATAAAATTTTTTCCTAAAGATTGCAATTTACTTTCTTTGACGTGCGCATTCTTTGTCACTATAATATACCGCAATGACCGTTTTCCCAGCCGCTACCGCACCGGGCTCAACTCTACATGGTAGGTGTTTGGATAGCTGAAAGCTACACTAAATTTAGCCTGGCTAGGACTTATATGAGTCAAATATTTTCTGTAAAAAATACACAATTTTCACAGGGTATTTTAAAGGATTTCCTTTAAAAGGATTAGCATTAAAAACAAGGAACATTTACAGGATCCTTTAAATATTCCTTTAAAGTAAAATAGAAACAGACATCATTGCTGAGGGCATTTACAATGTAGTAAGCAAGCGATAACTAGCATATTTACACTTAACCGATTGCTTTTAGTGGATTTTTATATGATGAACTAAGATTTGAGAAATAAGTAAAAACATATTGTAAATTATGTAAATCTGAATTAATCAGATATTATTTTCTAGGCATATGTTGCAAAACATTGGCAGATATTCCTGCTGTAGCAACTCAAACCAATTTCTTAGATGTTCAGGTTCTCAAGATGTATTAAGCGCACACCAATGCTGCTGAGCAATGTCGCATAGAGAACTGGGCTCATATGCATTTCTATGTTACATAATGTATTAATAACAAAAAATATCTCAAACAAAAAATTTTCTTGGAAAGAATTTTTTTACCATGACACTCGTAAATGTACTGATCAAGGCTTATTTAGCTATTTTTAATGTTAAAGCACGAGGAAGTCATTTTTGACAACATTTTCCCACTATTGCATGTATTATTTTGAATACACTTTTTCATGCACAAAAATATCAAAAGATGCAGATAAGGGTGAGAGAGAATTTAGTAAACTAGACACATTCTCTATTTCTACGATTTAGAGTTTAGGATTTCAATATTTTTGTTTAATATATAATGATTTTGGCTGCATATGCTTTATTTAGTAAATTCTGTGTACCATAAACGCTGAATTTCAAACTTTTCAACTCAGTAGTACAATTTGGACTCAAATTTTACTCACTTGTTTTTTATCAGATTCAGTACTTTCTCCTTGAGAATATCCACAACAGACTAGATGCCAATCAGAAACTCCAAAAAGTTAATTGCTTAAATACAGGATTTCTTGCAACGCTTCCTGAAAAAATAGAGAACGAGTTAGCAAGAGGCGATAACTGTCCAGAATTTGTCATATGCATTTTAGCTTTACAAAATAATTTTCAATAGATATCTTAAATGTTTTAAGGTTTTCTTAGTGACTCGAGAAAAACCTTTATCATCGTAACAATTTTTAACAATGACATCATCTGTTAAAGGTTATGAAGAGCCAAATTTAATTGATCCAAGAAATACTAAAGCCTCGAGTAGTTAAAATACCACAAAAGAAATACACTTTTCAATGAAAATTCTAACATTTACATACTTTTCATTTCTAGGAAGAGAGTACAATTGCTGACAAAAAATGCAATGATGCGATCTCTACTTCTCTTTTTCCTACCAGATCTTGCAAGTTATATTTGAAATCTCATACATGTATAACATGGCACATTCAATTGAAATGCTACTCTATTTTATCAATATGGCTTCATACATGGGAATTGATTCACAGTTTGCAAATTGATTTGAATGTCAACCCATCATACCATTTTTGAAAATGTTGACTCAACCTATAACTAGGGCACTAATGCATAAAGAGTTGCGACCCCACCTACAATGTTCCTTAAATCGTGTAAATTTATTATATTTTGTAAATCTGAGCCGAACAGGGCTATGTATAATCAGACGAGCAAGGAGGCAACTGCCCTCTACAAACAAAAAATATATAAAGGACAGTCTTCTTGATCAAATGAAATTTATAATTAAAAACATTATACTATTTATTTTTTTTACACAATTTGTTGGTATTTATTGGCATGTTTAAGCTCCTTTATGAAAAAATGTTAGCCGCTACCTTAGAGTTGGAATATGTCAATTGAGCAAAATGAAAAACAAAGGAATGCACAACAAATAAATTCATTCTTCATCTGCAATAAACTGTTATTAGGACATAAAATTATATAAAAATAAAAATTGATGTCCAATATAGGTCTATTCCGAAGTGCCTTACTATGTCCTTTCATGGTTTTTACAGATCCCTGATTTCATTAAAAAAATTTGCATTAACATATGTTATCATAGAGAAAACTGCGTTTTTATGTCTTCATTTCATTTTATCAGTAATAATAATGGAAAAATAATGGAAATTTTATTATTGTAGTAAACAAACAATAAACAATTGTAACCATTGAGACATTTCAATTTCAAATAATTACTATGCATTTATGTTTCAAGCACCAGTTCTGAAAACTTGTGGAGAAATTAGCAAAGCTTCCTTCAAGTAGGATTTTAATGGGATAAGATCATCTATTCTTTTCTAAGATCTTGGCTGATCACTTCCAACAATCTTCGAATTCATTTTGATCAACTTCAAATTCACCCATAATATGATAAAGACGTTCTCTTGAAATTCGTCTCTATGATACTATGTATTTGTATGCCTTTAAAATTATTTCTTTTTAGTGTTTTAATAATCAAATTAATGTCACGACTTTCAATCTCCACTCTTTTTGAATGACATCTTCGGTTACATTTTCTATTTATCTTTGCCTTGATGTGGTGCGATTACTGATAATGAAATGAGAAAATTAAACGTATTTATTGATAATATAGAAATGTATTTTTTGTTTGATGACCTATGATTGATAATTTTAAGCATTCCTAATCCTCAGCTGTTCTGTATTAAATATTTGATGGTTTATTTAGAAATCATAAATTAATTCCACTCAAGTTCAACGTGTATAATTTTAGCAAATTTATCTCACTACGGGGCAAAACTTGATGTAGAGGACCGGGACCAAGTTTCCCTGAACTGGACTGGAACAAGGAATGAAACATTTAGCATGGGACAGGAACACTACGGTCAATTGAAAAAAATATGTTGTCTTGCAGCTAATTGCTATTCATCATTCCGTGTAAAGGAAAAATATAAATGATTATGATATTGCAGAGACAGGAGCCACAATTTCACAAGTTTCGATATGAAATGTCTTCCTGAGGATAAAGAAAAATGATAAGCTTTTGTTGCAATAGCTTTTATCAAAGCTTTTTACAAGATAAAAGCAAATTGCAATAATCAATTTCACAGGTGGGCAATTGATTGCAAAGTTAAATTCTCAATGCCTCGCAAATAATAAAAAAAATAGATACATATTAATAATTACGACTATTCGTTTGTCAGATAAGGCTAAAAATTACTACTAAGCAATGAATATTTATAAATAAACATGGGAAATTTATTTCATAAAATTTTGAACAGTAGATTGAAATTTCTGTACTTTAGCTTATGAAATTTATTAATAAAAAAATTGACCAAGATATGCTTTAAAATACTTGAATATGACTTCAATTTATCTACAGGATGATAAGTAAGCTTTAATTTGTTAAGGTTTATTAATCATTTTTCAGTATTTGTAAGAAGTTCAACAATTAGTGATCGTAAGAAGCAGAGCGTGATAAGAAGGTCCAGCTTTCAATCGCAGAAGAACCAACTGGCATTGTTCTAAGTGATTTCGTTAAGCTCAAGTGTATCGATGAATACTTGCTTTCACCACCGCCACTGATCTTGGGTAGGTGTCACAGAAAATTCGGGTAACTCGAACTTCATAGTTGAAAATTTTGACATATATGCATTCCTTCTGAATGGGTCTGTGATCATATTGACGATTGTGTAGATGGTAGTGATGAGAATCTTTTGAAGTGTCCACCCAAGCCTCCAGTATTGTATAAATGTTATTCAGATCAGTTTGAGTGCGATAACGGTAAAATTTATGCAACGGGGGTTTTTACTGTTTAATATTTAGGTAGATGTCTTGCAGATACATGCCGGTGCAATGGGGTTAATGAATGTGGTGATGGTAGTGATGAATTGAAATGTGGGCCACGAACGCCTCCCCCTCTACAACTTAGTGTTTTACGGGCATGCCCAGGCCCCCTCGTGCCCACCAAATGCCCGCTCAAATAAAGTCTGGTATAATCATGCTGTAATG
The DNA here is from genome assembly GCA_900660155.1 of Hofstenia miamia. Lineage (NCBI taxonomy): Eukaryota > Metazoa > Xenacoelomorpha > Acoela > Hofsteniidae > Hofstenia > Hofstenia miamia. The sequence continues at coordinate 236,556 of CABFPE010000321.1, read as the reverse complement.
ACGTAAACGTTTTCTGCTTTGAAATTTTTTTTAATAATTTAAAGCGAAATTAATACTTTTACCGCAAAAATATTTAAATTTTGTTGTACATTTGATGTTATAAAATGAAATAAATGCAAAACATTAATCTCTATGCATGATATTTGTAAGAATGGGATCCAGATAGTGAATTGAACATACCGGATAATTCCGGATAATTTGACTGCCGGATACCGGATAATATATTGTTCAGTCATTACTAGGACAACCAAATATGATTTCAAAAAAAACAAAATATGACCTTATTTTTATGATAAAATGTGACGGAATTTAGTTAAATATGCACTAAAATATGACCATGCATTTTTCAAAATGATCAATTTAAGCAACATAAAACGTTTTTCTATTACTGAGAACAAGATATAAAACAAATACAAAAACTCTTATATAATGAAAAGGTAATTTTTCAAACCAACTACTTTACTAAATTATAATACCAGCACATAAATGTCCAAATATTGATGTGGTTAAGATTTCTGTCATATACTAAGAGTTTTTTTAGCATAGAGAAACATCTCTCAACTGTTGAGTGACAGTTTCGTAAGTTGTTGTACAATTCCGTTTAAATGTCCATCCCCTTTCCTTCCAGTATACTATAATGATTATAGCAGTGAAACCGATATTTTCTAATCGTGACATGATATAGGTATTATTTCACAAGTATCCTTTCCAAGATCAAGGATGAGAGTAATAACAACATCTGAGGGAATTTCAACTCTGTCAAACATTGAACAACTTTGACTTTTTATGATAGCAGCCTTAATTAAAGCAATTTTGCCTGAATAGGCATGTTACAATTTTGCAACACATGTGCCTTTCAGAATCCATGCAATAATAATGTATATAGTTCCTTAGTAATTTTTTCAACTGCCAGCATATATGGCCAGTCCCAGAAATGCGTTGACCAGTAGGTCGGGTCGGGTCAGCAATTAGCTAGCAATTAAACTTCTCGGGGGTTAGGGGAGGAAGTAAATTAATTGACATCATTTGAACTAAGAAATTTATATTCATTCAAAGCTGTCATAATTCAGCATTAATTTTTTAGTTTTTTCTTAATTTTAATGAAACTATGCCAACATATTACTTTTATGACATGTTAACCAGACTAACCTTATTTTTCAAAATACGAAAATATGACTTTCTATGACTTTATACTTTCTATTTAACCGCACTCCAGGTCTGAAAACCATCAAATTTTAAGCAGGCTGCAAAATAGAGCAAAAAACATTTGACCTTTATGGTTTTTGGTTCTCCAAATTTTTAACAAAGAACAACCTCTTGCGAATGAAAATAAATAATTATTAAGTAGACTAATTCATGATATGTCACAAAAATTTGTTTCGTTGCATGACAACTTCCATTTTTTGGAAATTATCCGATAAAATATGGTAAACAAGTTAAATTTTACCGTATACTGGATTTCAGATTCCCTAGATATTTGAAAGAATTAATATATTTTATAGGAGTCGTCAGAAATTTCTCGCTAAGAGATAAATTTATATAGTACTTTTGTGCATTTTGATTTAATTTCTTAGTATTTTACGTTTTTCTCAATATATGGCCGCGGACGGGGCCGCCCGTTCCTGCCCTTTGAATTCCAACGGGCGGGCTTTAGAAGATAGACGGGCGCAGGGCGGGCACGGGCAGCGCTTAATCTAAAAATGCAAAACACTACTACAACCACTGACTTTTCGGTGCATTCGAATTCATTTGCAAATCCGATGGTTCCTGCATCCATTCGTACTTCCAACGCAATGGCACTATTGATTGTCCCAATGGTGAAGATGAACGAGGCTGTCCTTCAAAGGCTGTTCCAAAACCCAAGCCTTCTGGTATTTGCAGTGACAACGAGTTTTTGTGTAATGAAGGCGGGTGTGTCTATCATACAAAAGTATGTAACGACATTTACGACTGTGATGGCAGTAATGAAGGATTGTTTTGTGAACCAGAACGCCCACCCAAAGAAATCAAACTATTTGGTGTTAACATGTTCGTCTGCACTGACAAATCTTGCATCGACGCTGTCTCTATGTGATGGCAGAATCGTTTGCACTTCAAATGAAGGTAGCTTCTGCCCTGAACGTACAATTACGACACCTGCCCCGATTCGTGGTTTTGGAGAATGTGCATGCAAATATTATGGAAAATGTGTGTCACAATACTTGTTGTGCAATGGTTTTCCTGATTGCGGTGATCGCTCTGATGAAGGAATTTTTTGTCCTCCCTAATAACCACTACACTTGCACAAAAATGCCTTTCTTACGAGTTTCAATGTCGGTTTGGTAAATGCCTGCATTCCGATCTAGTGTGTAATGGGATTGATGATTGTGGGGAAAACTCAGACGAATACTTCTGTCCTCCATCAATGTGTAGAGGTTATAGTGCAGGGATACATCGTACTGTATTGCATGGGATCATGTTTGTGATGGGACAACTCATTGCAAAAATTGGGAAGACGAAGACTATTGCAAAATTCGGCCGTGCAAAGATGAAAATTATATCTGCAAATCCAACTTCAAGTGCATTCCCATATGGTAAACGCATTGCCTTTTATTATAGTTTATATAGTATTCTGTAGGAGCACATGTGACGGTGTTTTCGATTGTGCGAACGAATCAAATGAATATGATTACAATCAGAACCCTAATGCTGCCAACCCACTCTGTGCTTCTGGGAAATTTATGTGCACTGCGTGCCAGTAGATAGAATGTGCGATCAAAGAAACGACTGTCCAAACGATTCAGATGAAATCTCCCGCTTGTGCTTTAAATACAATAGAGTTGAATCATGAATTAATAATATATAATTAGTTCTTTTATTCAATTTTGCAAATTGGAATGTAATGTGATTTCTTATTGAAATTTTGTATTTATTTCGAAATATTTGTTCCAAATTATCATGTTTTAATGATTGAAGATACTAATGTTGCTTTCAACAACGACCCCGGTTATTGTCCCAATTTTCTGAATTAGGAGATATTTGACTTTTTGAAACAAATATTGAAATAAATATAAAATTTGGCACTCAGTAAATTTCTTCAAATTTTCTCAGCAATAATTATTTGAATTAAGCCCGGCCTCTCAAGAATAATGTTTTGTCATAAGAAGCCGATTCTCAGTTAGCAATAGGGAATTGACTTTAGTTATGCAAAATACATTTTCGTGGCAGACGATACTTTTTGTAAGAAATCTAATTGATTTTGCTTTGAATTTGTTTCATCCTTAAATAATAGGCAATTGCCAGGAAATCACGCAAGTATATTATATCAAACATGTTTGTTTTCCTTGACATCTATTCCATTTACTACATTAAAACTTCAGACTCTCAACCTCGGTTATTCGTGAGATGAAAATAAATAGTGATTGCGATTTGTGTGTGAGCAGCCGATGGAAAACCAATTGATTTAAGTGAGTGCACAGCAGTCATATTGATTAGAGACAATTGACAAAAAAAGGAAAATTGAGATCAAGCAAGTCAAAACAACATGGGCCGAGGATTTGGGCCAAGAGCTACCTAGCAATAGACCTTCTTTATCTGGGCAGTCCAATGAAATCTCTGCAGATCAGCTCATTTTCTATCATTGCCAGGAATATCTTAAACTTTCAGTTTGCTTGAGTATTAGCAATTTATTACAAGAGCAATCTGAGATTGCACAAACATAAAACAAGTAATGCTGCTTTAGTTGCCTATATCGAGATTTGTTCTTAAAGATCCATCCATTATCTTTTGAAAAGTCCTGATCTAAAGGCAGCAAAAACAATACGTCCGTGGCCGAGATAATAAAATCTTCTGAAATTTAGTTGGAGACTAGCTGTTATATTATGATGCAATTGCAAAATTTCAAGCCTAAGTTATACTTTTCAGCACAATTTATAAATTATGTAGCAGTTACTGATGTGTGTATCCTGTTAAGCGCTCTACTAAGGTTTTGCCATTTCGTACAATTTTTTCTAAAAATTCCTAGCCATTCCAAGAGGAACAAATGTCCTCTCTCCCCGGCAGTGAGCTAGAGTGCCAATGAATAAAATGACGTTGTCCCCGAAATTAAGGAAGAGTGATTATAACAAATTTAGTTAAAAAGTCAGGTGAAATTTTTGAAAAATTCTATAGTATATAAAGAATCAATATTGATGACTAACATATTTTAATGCATATTGAAAAAGTTATATCATAATTTGAAGTATCGGTAAATATATCTGAATTTTTTTTGCGAGGTGATATATGATTGAAATAAAAATGTCCTCGCATAAAGAGTTTTGTTCATTTCCCTTTACATGAACAGTTGAGATTCCGCATATCTTAATTATGAGAACAAAATATGAAACTGAAAACATTTGTATTATATCATTTCTCAATTTATTTATAAACGATAAATAGTTCACTTAAGACATCAGTACTTATCCTCTTTGATTAAAAACACTTTATTTAAAACCTATTCGACCTGGGAGGATTTCTTATCCCCCATTAATGGTTTGTTAGTTACTGAAAAACTCTTGAAATTTCTCAATGAGATTTGATAAATTTTCCTATCTTTTTGCCAGTCATAACTCATTTTATGTATGGTTTTGTTTTTCAAGCGTGGCATCTTTTTTGCTTCCCCCCACAATAACATTATTTTCATGAAACATGGAATGTTTGCTTTGAAAACATATTCACACATAACCGTTATCCTAATCCCGGGCAATTCTTCATTTACCCGAATTTTCCGGATAGTTGTTCATTCCACCAGATTTTTCTTCACCTAGTTTTAACCATAACCCTAACCTAAATTCCTATTTTTATAAACCAAAACCCTAAGTCAAAATCAGAAAAAATTATATTCCTATTTTTATAGACATAAGCCCTAAACCAAAGTCTGAAGTCTATGTTTCCTAAACTAAAGAATAAATTTCTAATCTAAGACCTTTTTATAGACCAAGACATTAAACCAGCGTTAGAAATCCGCGTTTTCTAAACCTAAATACCTAAATTAATATTTTTATAGACCTAAACACTATAAACAAATGAGACCAATCCTGTTTCCAATGCAAACATGCCATGTTATATGAAAATAACGTTAGTGCGGGAGAAGCAAAAAAGGTCCCAAGCAGGGAGTAGTCTTTCCATCTTTGCAAAATCTTGTCATTGTTAGTGTGGAAAAAACTAAGAAAATAGCAAGAAAATTACATTTGATGCGTTACGATTGAATTCTAATGATTTCCAATATTTTCCAATGCTAAACCAAAATAGAATTTATTTCAAAAAACCTCCAAATTTTAAGTTTTGATGACTTGTTTAAAAGTAATGATGGCTTTGCATTTCTGAAAACTAAGCTAAAAGTGCTGATATTTAGATTATTAGTGCAAAGTTTCGTTTTAATCCAGAGTTAGATAGGTGCCGAGGGTCACCTACCCAGGACCAAAGGGCCCAAAAAAGTTCAAGTTGAAGAGGGTTTACAATCACTTAAAGTAAAGCCTACTTTGCCCAAAAACTTGATTTTACTCGGTCAAACAGACTTTGTTATTATAATAAACACAGCTCACTAAATCTATAGGAATATGCTAGGCCTCCTTATTTATAACTACATATAACTATCATACTCTATATAAATGTAAGACAGAATTCCGATTCTTGTCAAATCATGAATGCCGCGTTAGTCCTTTACGGCTTTACAATTATTTTGTTAAGTTCTGGGGTGTGTGCAACTGGCGGCGCACGAGCCCCAAATCCAGCCCACAAAGCACTTCTTGTGACCCTTAATAACTTTTGACACCATTATCTTTTTTTCAGAGGTAATACCAATAAACCTAGTTAAAGCCCAGTCTTTACCATTTTTCAATTTCAAATGAAGTTTTGTTTGTGTGTATATGAATATACTAATACTACTACAACTACATTCTATATTGCAAACAAAGGTTAAATTAAGAACCCTTACTAATAAATACACACATTCGTATGCCTAAATAATTAAGTCGCGAAAATGTTTAAAAAATATTGTTACATGAGTGTTTATTGTGAGAATAAAGTACAAGTAGGTGACATTTTGTCCCTCCATGTGCACAAAATCTTTTAAGTGACCCTTTTACAAATAATGTTGCAAGATCTACGGTTATAAATTAAAACTTTTCTCATTAATGATTTCAGATCTCATCGGAGTCGGTCGGGTCTCGTTTCGCTCCGTGATGCGATCATTTGGAAAATCTTTGCTGGTGCTACGTTCCTGGATGCGGCAAATGCTTTTATCAAAGATAAAAATAAAACGTCTTAATAAAGAAAACGCCGCTGAAGCTCTCCTTCTCCTTTTCAAAAACTCTCTCAGTTTTACATTAGCCTCGGCCACTAGTCCTGCTCATTCATCATTCTCAGAAGAAACTCCAACATACACTCCTCTTAATGTAAAAACTCCAGATCTCATTCATCTTCTCCTCATTGATATAAATCTTTCAGACGATATCATTCAGAAAACCGCTCGCCTCAACCTCAAAATGTTCTTCAACAACACACTCATCTCAAGCCTCGTTTATCTGTAAAATCTATCAAGCCCGAAACTACCTCTCTCAACATTGGAAGCATTTTCTTGAAGTATGTCCGTTCTCACAATTTTTTTTCAAATCAAACAACAACAATTCACTCATATCCTGGTCACAACTCTCAGAAGATTCAAAATTATCCTACAACGCATATCAACTCCGTATTCATAAATATAGGCCTCATTGGTGCACTCAAATCTACCAACATCAAACAATTTCAACAGAACATCAATCATCTTGTATCTTTAATCCATCGAAAATTCACTCCGCGGTTCATCTCTTTCCTAGAAATTACTCCAGTTGTAAACATTCTGCTCTACAGAAGAATCATGTCATCACTAGATTTAATGAAGCCTTATCATGCTTATCATGTCTTTCTACTAATAAATTCAATGTTATACCAGTCTTCAAAAGCTTTCTGAATTCACCACAAAGTGTCAACTCCACCCTCTTCGCCCGTGATGGAATCCACTTACCTCGTCAAGGAATTGCTCATATCACATTCGTCTTAAAGCATTCTTCCAACCTCACCCAATTTCTCACTCTTCATTTCGAATTCCAAATGTCACCTATCTAGCAGCTGCCAATTCTTCAAATCGTCGAACTCTTCTTCCGACGCCTCCTTCATCTGAATTATTATGAACATGTCCAGAAAAAAAGTAAATTTTATTATATATTATTAAGTTATCTATGTAATGTTACAAAATGTACCTCTATGTTATATAAGTCCACATCCACATGCTTCAAAACATCTCCATTTAACAAATTATGCATATACAGTTAAATTCAGTACCCTTCTTCTTAATCACCTTAATAACTATTTTTATTCCATAAGATTACTTTTTTCAGGAGATATTAATCTCAACTAAATAACTATAAATTTGTTTAGCTCAATGCTAGAAGCCTCAATTTAAACAGAAATGAACATACATGAACTAGTAAGTATTAAAAGAAAATTGTTTGATCTCGCTCAAGCAGAACCGACAACAACTATTGGACTAATTACGAAAAATCAGAAAGGATTATTAAACAATTAAGAAATAAAAAATCTGCCTTAAAAGAAAAAGGGTTCTTCAATAAACTAAATAATACAAACGAAAAATGGGGATATATTCATAAAATTTTGGGAAAAAGTAAAGGAATTTCAACTGATATTAATGAATTAAATATTGATAACCAAACTACAACAGAAAAAACAAGAATAATAGACCACCTAAATACAACATTTATGGAACTTGGCAATTTCAATTTTCCCCATTCTAAGAGAAAGACAAATATTAATAAATTCCCAGGAAAAACACTTTTCTTTTAGACTCAGAAATGCAAATGAACTAGAAACCATAATAAAACTTTAAACACAAATAAATCAACGGCATCCTATAATCATTTTCATATCTTTAGTGAACATCTACTATTTGCATTTAACCAATGCCTTATTGATAATGAATTCCCGGATACATATTTAAGAAATCTGATAGAAGCCCTATATATAAAAAGGCGACCCTCTAAATGCACAAAATTATAGGCCCATCTGCATTGGCCATCCCTTTAGTAAACTATTTGAAAAATTATTAAATAATCAAATAAATGCATATTTGATATCTGAAAATATTGTTTCAAAAAAACAATTTGGTTTTCGAAATGGTTATAGCACTCAAGATGCAACTTTATCAATATCAGAACAAATAAAATCTAATTTAAACCTAAATAAATGTAGTTGTGTTACACTCCTTGATTTGAGCAAAGCTTTTAACTCAATGAATTTTGACATATTAAGGGACAAATTAATATATTATAACTTTGATAACAAATCTGTTAACTTAATAATGACTTTCCTTAAAAATCGACAGCAAAGAGTTATACTTAATGGTAAAAAATCAAAATAGATTATGACGGACCGTGGGGTTCCACAGGGCACAGTTCTCGGACCTATTCTATTTGCAATCTATGTTAATGACATAACTCAACAGGTAAAAAACAGTAAAATTTATCAATATGCAGATGATACCTGTCTTATAAGTACTGATATAAATGCCTTTAATGCAACGAAAAATCTCCAATATGACATCGAAAATTTAACAAAATATTTCTCAAATAATCAATTGAAAGTAAATATTGAAAAAACACAATTTATAATATTCTCCCCTAAGACAAACAGAAATCTCACAAAAAACATAGAACTTAAATTAAATAATGTACCAATAAAGCAAAGCGAATCTATTAACTATTTAGGTGTTGAAATTGACAATGATTTAAATTTCGAACAATTCTTCATGGCTAAAATTAAAAAAATGGCTTCTGGAGTTAGGTATCTTAATCATCTCAGAAATATTTCAAATACGTACCACAAACAATTAATAAATGCACTCTGCCTTTCACACTTTCAATATTGCTCATCCCTCTTTACAAATATTAATTCAAAACATCGCATCCTCCTGTCTAAAACTTTTAATTGGTCCCTTAAAATACTCAATTTTGTACAAAAACATGACAATGCATCCGATTACCGATTAAAATACAAAATACTATCTCCTAATTATCAAATTCAAGTGCATATGTTATCAATATTATTTAAATTCAAATTTGGTCAAGCCGCAATTTCGTTTTTAAAATAGTATATTAAATTAAATGAACGGTCACAAACATTTTTATGCGTGGATAAATATTTTAATAGCCTTCAGCACACAGCAACTAAATTATGGAATAACTTAAATAAAGAAATTAAATTTGAAAAGAATTACAAGAAATTCAGAAAGAAATTGCTAACATTCCTCTTTAATAGACAATGCCTACTTAATGACAATAATACACTACATTCATTTGAAAATTTTGTATAAAATGCACACACACACAACACACACACACACACACATTTTATATTATGCATATTTATTATATTTGTAAATAGCTTTTTGTAGTTTTGTAGTTTATAGTTTTTTTGTAACTCTTGTAGCAATAAATTGTTAATCTCTTTGAAGTACTTTGCCAATGAATAACTTAGGTTAGCCTCCTAACACCTACAAAAATGTAGACCTAATTTCAAATTGAAAAATTTTACATTTTTTATTGACAAAGCCCATTAACACATTGACTGCCATGTATCCATATATTGGATACATGTTATATCCCAAATTTGCCTGGTATCCATATGATTATTTCAGATGCTTTTATTTGTGGACTTTTAAAAGGCGATCAATGATATTTTGACATGGAATGTATTAAAAAACAAATTAAAAAAAATTGGGCCTATTGCTCACATCAAGGATTTGGCTGTGGCAGTCAATGTGTTAAATGATTTGAAATGCTGTGTTCAGTCTAAAAATACAATTTAAATTTTTACATAAAATTGCAGAAAAAATTTTCCTGAATTGAACAGAATATACACGTTTACATATTTATATCAATAAAAAAGATCTAGCTGTAATAGAAAATCTACGAAGCCTTCTAAACAACCCTTTTATGTCGTTCTGAACATTTAATCAGAAGCAGTTGTTAAAACCGGCAAATTACATTTCTGATAAAAATAGTATGATTGTTCAAAAGTTTTCAGAAGGTTAAATCAGCATCTGCAATACGTCATGTAGAATCGAAACCCGTGTCTGTTGCTATTCAAACGTAGCTTTAATAAGCAAAATAGGCTTCAAGTGTACCAGGAAAGTAATAATTGCTTGAAAATATTTACGCATTGTTTCACATTCAACCTGTTTTGTTCTCTGTGCATGACAATATAAGGAATGTCAGAATTGCAAAATTATCAAACAGAATGTTATTTAGCATTTTAGTATTGCTGAGTTGTCACCAAATATGTGAGTGAGGTTTTTGATTTTTTATTGTGAAAACCAAGGCTTTTTAGATTGCCTTAACCTCCAAGATGAACCTGAGATAAATAAACGGTGGTCATTGCCGACATGCAAAGGCCAGTTTCAATGCGACAATGGCGGATGTATTGGTGTTCTTTTCCTTTGTAATGGCAGGAATGACTGTGGAGATCTAACCGATGAAAAATTCTGTAAAAATGTTCCGATGTGCGCTGACGACGAGTTTTTATGCAAATTAGGTTCTAAATGTATTTCCAAGAAATGGCTTTGTGATGGTACTGAGGATTGTGCTGATGGCTCTGACGAGAAACCAAATTCGTGTCCAATGCTTCCTCCAAAACAGTCAAACTGTGCTTCTGATCAATTCCCTTGTGATAATGGTATGAAATAATAAAATATTAATTCTATATATTTTTTAGGACGCTGTGTGGCAGAAACATGTGAATGCAATGGCCTGAATGAGTGTGGAGATTGGAGTGATGAAGCTAAATGTGGTCCGCCCACTGAACCGCCTTCAACCACTACGCCTTCGCGTCTATGTGCTGCGACAGATTACATGTGCAAAGAAGATGGTAGTTGCATTCACAAGCGAGCTGTATGCGATGGTGTACGAGACTGTCCAATTATTGCAGATGATGAATGGAATTGTCCAACGACTACGCTGCCAGCCACGACTAAACGTGTTTGTGCGAAGGATGAGTATGCTTGCGTAAACGGTGATTGCATACATCATACGAAAGTTTGTGATGGCCTTCGAGACTGTACTGATGGGTCTGATGAACGTAGTTTTTGCACTCCCATTGAACAACCTCCACGAGTTGAAGAAATTTGTACGGAAGAAGAGTTCGTGTGTAGAGATAAAACGTGCATTGATATTGCAAAAGTTTGTGATCAAATCATCGATTGCAATGATGCTTCAGATGAAGGGATTTTCTGCGCTACTGAGCCACCAACTACCCCAGCGCCAAGATGCGAAATGAATGAGTTTGTTTGTACCGACAGTGGAAAATGCGTTCCCGAAGAATACGTTTGTGATGGTCGACCAGATTGTGCAGATAGATCTGATGAAGGCCTCTTTTGTCCCCCACCAATAACAACTACTGCAGCGGCAGAATGTTCATTGTTCGAATTTGTTTGTCGGGATGGAAGTTGCTTGCATCATAGCTTGATTTGTAATGGGATTGATAATTGTGGTGATCGCTCTGACGAAGGTATATGAATTTAGCTATTTCATAAATTAGTTTTACTTAGGTAAATTTTGTAAGCGACCTTCTGTTAAGCCTCCTACTGAGACATGCGGATTGACTGATTTCAAATGTCGTAACGGGTATTGCATTGATGGTGATCTCTATTGTGATGGCATCAACCACTGCACCGATGGATCAGACGAGATATTCTGTCCCACACTTCCGAAATGCACATTAGACAAATTTGTTTGCGGTAATGGCAAATGCATAGATGGTGACCTAACATGTGACCGTGTTGATCATTGTGGTGATAATTCAGATGAATCGGCTGCTCTTTGCAAATCCGCCTACAGAGATTGCATGCTGAAGGAATACAAATGTAGGAACAACGTCTGCATTCCTGAATCGAAAGTGTGTGACATGTCCAACGATTGTGGGGACTACACCGACGAATCATTCTGTCCGCCTGAAATGTGCAAAGGCTATGTTTGTAGCGATAAGTCGTTCTGCATACCTTGGGACTTGGTATTCTATAATTTGTTTTCTTGAAATAATTTTTATTTAGGTCTGTGATGGCTTAATTCATTGCAACAATGGGGACGACGAAGATCACTGTACCGTGAAACCTCCTTCCAAAATCATTTACTCATGTAATTCTGAGGAATTTTCATGCTCCAGAACTCACCAATGCATTCCTGTCTGGCAAACGTGTAATGGGAAATCAGATTGCTCGGACAATACTGACGAAACATCTTGCCACGTTCCCTTCCTTGGAGCCGGTGTTAACCCTAAATGCAATGATCAAATGTTCTTATGTACTGATAAGACCTTCTGTGTTCCCGTTGAAAGAATGTGTGATCACCGCAATGATTGTCCTAACGGCTCTGATGAAATGCCACACATGTGTTTCAAGCATAAAAAAGTTGAATATGTAATTTAAATTATAATAAATATTGCTATGTTAATTTACTACACTTCAATTTCCTACAAATATAAATTGTGACTTCCAGTTTTTAACGTACTAAATGTGTAAATTTTGTCTTAATTTTAGCAGCGTAAAGTTTTTGTTCTTTCTACAATTTTGTGCCTCTAATTATATTGCTACTTAATTACTCTTTGCAGTTTTTCACTTAACTTGCAAGCGTCAACCCGATTGTTTTACTTATTCTGTCTTAGTAACAGATTGATTTTAATTCAATGATGCAATAGAAAAAATTTGTAACCTTAGGATTAAATGTAAAATACTTAAGGTTTTTCGGGAAATTTTGCAAATCTAACTTGGAAAATTAAGTTATTATCTAATTTTTGAATTTCAAGTAGTTTAGCAATGCCTGTATTTTATAAATTTTCCTTGCGTTCGTTTTCATATGAGACTCATTACAATTAACCGAGCATGCCAGCAATTGTATGTATTTTGATTATCGTTATAAGCAGTGTTTTATCACTGGCTATCAATAGATAACAATCGTAGAACAACATGGGATGTTATAGTAAATTTCCAGACTGATTAAGCATACAATTAATGAATTGTAAATTTTAATAAATGTTTGATAAGTCTATTTCCTTCACTTCATTAACTTCCAAAATTTGAAATAAAGTTCAGATATTTTTATATAGTAACTTTACATTTTAATTGATTTCTATAACCAATATTTCATAAAATGTTGACTGTATTCAAAAACAGCTTATCGACAGATTTGTGTTGAGGAAACCCTTTTGCAACTGGCTGTACTATTTTTTAACAAATTATACAAATCTTTTTAATGGTGAAGTTGATATTTTAATATTGTTAATATTCAGTTGTGTACAAAACGCTCTAAATTCATTGGTAATTTTGTACAAAATTGATAAACGAGGTGTTTTGTGAATGCTTGAGCGGCCCTCCAACGCTTTGCTATCTGCATTGGGCAAAAGCTTTTTAACATACACTGGCAGAAAAAATTATTTGTTTATATCGGTGAATATTAATATGTTTTTGAGTGGATTGATGAATACATGACAAAATCTGTTGTCTTATTCCATCTTATTCAAAAACTAGAGTTAATTAAGATAATCTGAAGTACGATATATTTTTTCTTATATAAATGTTACTAGAAGCAAAACATCTTGTAAAAAATAGATAAGCATCTTCTCTGGCATACATGCTCTATTGTTAATCTTTGGTTCTTAATAACTGACCAGTTCGTCATTGAAAAATCCTACTAGTATGAGCTATGCAGCCAAGCATTCTTTATACGGGCAGTAGCCTGAATTTAGACCTGAATACTTTGTAATTGTTGCAAAGACTAAGGTTCTGCAGAGACAGTTCAAACAGCATACAAATTATACAATTTTTTAGTTTTCAAATTTATAATTTCATTTTACATAATTAAGTGAATTACTTGTCGAGTAAGAGCAGTATTTAAGCTTATGTACACGCTTTTTATTAGAATGCACATAAAATATATGCAAACAATATTGGCTATATCTAAGTGAAAGCTTGTATCTAACATACACACTATTAGCCAATCAACTGATACTAAAAAAAGCTTGAGCTAATGAAATTTCAATCAAATGTTCCGTTTTGGTCCTAACTTGTAATTATATTGCTGTCCATTGCTTAATCGAGAAGTAAGCCAAAAGTTAAATAGTAAAATCATGGATGGCTGACTTCAAAATTGTGTTTTACTTTTCCATAGCATGCCTTATTTTTTTTAAATTATGGAAGATTTTTGGCTGGTGACAATCGACTTGATGTAGATAAAATAGTTGTAAATCGGCGTATACACTTAAACTACATGTATTATTATTGAAGCTGAAGTTACAAATCGCTCATTAAGCTTTGCAAAATATCCCTTAGGAATTCTCACAAATTATTCAAAGAAACAACATACCATCTATAATACTACAATAATGGACTCGATTTTGTTGTAATTTGGTACTCTTTTGCATTAGGTGTTACCATACTTTGAACGTGCTTATAATATTAAATGGTTAATCAAAGAGTGTCATATGCTAAAATTGTGAATAATAATTTTACCAACGTATGATGATCAAATTTATTTCTTATTTCGTTCCTAAAATAATAAAAACAAAACATGGTTTGTTTAAAGTTTATTCATTTATTAAATATCTAATACAGCCCATTGAAATCCCATGCACAGCACGGGTAGTTTCATAGTTCTTAATAAGTACTATGAACTTTATCCATCTCTGTTTTGTAAATGTAGGCACAATATTTCAACGGAAACAACTAAAGCAGATCAAATTCAATCACTTCCAACTGAAATCGTATTTTATAAGAAACACATGCAATATATAATTTATATACATTTTGAATCCAATGCTAATCTTCAATATAATTTTTTGCATTTTATGTGGATAACTTAACTGCAATTTCAGCCCGAACTTTAGCATATCTCTTAAACCCAGCACAATCTGCTAGCTGATTCTAACCAATTTCACTTTATTTACTTTTCATTTTCAATAAAGCATTACTTCCCAATATAAGGAATAAACATGATTGTGTTCAGCCTCACTTTTATCAACAAATCTTGTGCCGCTTCAGTTCAGCTAATATGGCATCACAATACGGTGAACTACGTGTACGTATTGTAGTAAATGTTTCTTCCAGCTGTTCGCTTAGTCTTGGCTCCACAACTACATTGCAACTTTGTCTTGAAATATTATCGGCTACTATGTTGTCTTTTTCTTTCACCAGTTCAACTTCAGGATTATAGTCAGACAACATCATTTGCCATCTTCTCAATCTTTGACTCACTTTTGTGTTTGAAAATAGCAACGCAATGCGCGATTATCTATACACCGTTTAAATTTTCGGTTGACTAAGAACTTTCTGAGCTTCTCTATCGCATT
>CABFPE010000321.1:206831-221127 GCA_900660155.1 Hofstenia miamia | reverse complement strand
TTTGACTCACTTTTGTGTTTGAAAATAGCAACGCAATGCGCGATTATCTATACACCGTTTAAATTTTCGGTTGACTAAGAACTTTCTGAGCTTCTCTATCGCATTGACAACCGCAAAAGCCTCCTTTTCGGATATGTGTCATTCATAGGCACCGCGAGCAGAAAGCAAGGAGGAGGGGCAGCTGCCCCCTTTCATGTTGAGTTGATTGAATTGACTAAGAGTTTTTTCGAATCAAAATTCCGAATTTCTTAGTAATACTTGATTTAAATAAATTTAAAATGTATTTAGTGTTCTGCTAAATGTATTGGAGCATATTTTACTGCATGAAATGCATTTATTCATTTTTTAATTGCAATATACATAGGTACAAGTGAATTATACTATTAAGAATACATAAAACACGCAAGCCATTTTTAGGTGAATTTAATTTTTTTCTAGATTGTTATAAAAGATCTTTAATTCCTTAGATTAAGCAATGTTAGAAAAAATTTCGGTTAAACGAAGTATGGGGTAAATTTGTTACCCCAACTTAAAAGAGCTTAAACTGTATAAATAGGGTTTTACATATGAAAATAAGTAAATTCCTTCTTTAGCCTTTAAGCAATAATAATTTTAGACGCTTTGCATAAAAACAAAACTACATTTATTGTTATCATTTATTCACATTGATCTAGAAAATAGCTTCATTCATACAAAACTGTTTTTCATCATGGTAACACAAAAACTGTTGAACCTCGTTTTCTAGACTGCAATCATATAACTTATGAGCTCCACCTACTATATACAATCAAATAAATGCTACAATCTCAGGTCTATCTACTTACTTCCATTTAATTGAATGCATCTCTAAATGAATCAGTCCCACTAAGTTTTGAAGAGCTTACAAATTTGTATAACGAAGCCAGTCCTCTAAGATTTCATCCATAAATATATTTATAGAATATGCTGGTTTCACAATCTGTACATGATTTGGTTTACCAAAATTAGGATAAATAATGTTTCGAGATGACTCGTTCCCCACTGTGTTAATTCATTTATTGGAAATTGAAGTCCAAAATATGCTTAATGAACCCATGGCATTTCATCTTCCTAATAGCTAGTAGAACATTGAATGTTCAAAATTTTTTCTTCTAAGTCACCAACAATGCTTTCTTCAAAATTGAAAAATCTCATCTGTATTTAAGGTTTCATTGTGATTTTCAATTTTATCTAGCTCCTGAATTCCCATATATATTAAATTCATATTCCTGGAGTCTTAAAATTGAAATAACTTTTTTTCACAGATTGTCTTCTTCACGTAGCAACTAAAATATGCAAAAATCTTAGCATTCAAAAACTAAAAAGAGTTAGAATTTAACAATATAGATGTTTTTTGGGTACAAGCTAAATGGAAATTAATAAAATGTTCATGAAATCATACCATTAGGGATTTTCAAGCATGGCATTACTATAACAAACTAGCTATCATCCAAAGGCAAAAGTTTTAAGCTGATTTATTTATTACCCCAATCTTAGCCTATTTATGTTTTTGTTGAATCTAAATAAGGAAAGTTAGGATGGCTCACATATTGTGAAGAAAAAGTCTGGAAGAGTCTCAAAATATCATGTTCTATTTGATTTGAGCTCAAAATACTATTCTAGTTGTTGTTGGGGTAAAAAAATTTCCCCAAACTTAGTTTAACCGTTAAACCAGGTTAAATCTTTGATTAAAATTTGGAAAATAATGGTGTAATTTTAAAATCTACTTCGATTTGAAATGTAGTACATCAGATATAAAATGCTTCCTATTACTGATATGATAAATATTGATTTCAAAATACTTCAGTAGTAAAAAATAAAAAACCATAGGCCTATATTCTCATATTTTTATACATGGGATGCGGGAGATTAATAAAGATTCCAGCATATTACTTCGGAAAATCAAATGCTTGGAAAGTAGGAACTCATCTCTTTGTTCTCTTTCCATTAAATGATTAAATTTCTTGAAAAAGAAATAAAATATTTTTTCAACAAAAACACGTCCAAAAATTTTTTTGTCCCTCTTTTAAGAAGTTTCTCGCGGCGCTCTTGGTGTCAGTTTTTTTCGTGCCGCTGCAAGGACTTGCTGTAAAAGTAAACAGACTGACCATGTTGTTCCAAGACTGCTGCAATAGATTAATCGCTAGCATCTGTAAGTGTCAATAAACCAAAATACACTATGGGATTATTGATTAAAATCCTCCCTTTGAAAATGAAGCCTTTTTGTAAGCATATGTGCTATTGAATTAAATTAATGTCTGCTTTCATATATTTTTGGAATCGATTTTTATGTTGCTTCCATAATATTCATTTTGCGATAATATATTTCAAGCAGAAAGGCAACTGTTTGGTCTTCGTTGTTTCGGGCTAGGGTTCGGTTTTTGAGAGCAAAAGGGGTTGAAGTTGGATGAGAAATTCTTAAGGTTAAATAGTTATAATAACATGCTGTAATAGTAGTGTATATCATGCTCGGGTTACGGATTTCTCGATGAGTTAGCAGCGTCATTTTTCCGGGAACACCGGGTCTTGTGTCACCTTTAACAAGTAAAGGAAATAAACTTACAAAGAGGAATGTATCTTAATAAAGTTCATTCAGTATTATATAAGCATTAAATAGCACGAATGCCATTTGAAAGACTTATAAAGTTTTAACCTTAAACAGCTTGGTGTTCCTTTAATTTTTCACATCTTCAAAGTCTATTTCTAAATTTCAAAAAGAGGAGAGGCTTGTTTCTCCTGTGGTATCTTAAGTTCTTTATTTCTTCTTAAGCTATAGCATAACGATGTAAACAATTTCGAGAATGGCTTCAGAAGTCTATATTTTAATTTTCGTTTGTTTCTCTAATAAGCCATTATTGCGAATTCACTTTTATTATTTTGAAATCGAATACAAATATTCAGGCTCTGTAAAATCCGAATCTAAATTCTATAATGCGGCTAACTTAAAAATTTGTATTGCAAAAATACCTATTGTTAATAGATCTTGTTAATAATGACTTCGAAATGAGAAAAAATGGAATTGTTATTATAAATTATTAGTTCCTTCCTGCTCTTTATAATGATTTGAATTTGATTCTGAATATTAGTATTGTTTTAATATTTAATTGATTGACATTAAGTTGAAATCTAATTCGAATTTTCACCTAGAATATAAAGTGATTATATTATTAATATAATTTAATACAGCCATTATTTACTGAGGATTTGAAATTTGTTAGAATTTTTAATTAATTTTAATTAATTAGTTTTTTATTCCACATCACCAATTATGAAAAAAAATTGTACATTATTTTTAAAATAAGCTTACGTCTTTATAGTAAGGTGTATGGCATTCAAATATCAGTGATCATTAGCGTGATTTGTACAGGATTGCCAATAAGACACTTTACATTTTAAAAACTAAAATTTTTCATAAATTTACAAAGTTTAGTCTGTAAGTTAGTTCTGACTTAGTTATAAAAGGTAATATCTCTAGATAGCCTCCATTCTCGGCTTCACAAACTCAAGTTCTTTCTAGGCTATTCTCCATGAGAGTTCTTAACATCTGAAGTTGTAGGGAAAGCATTAGGGTCAGTATTTTCACGAATACGTACTGAACGACTTCGTCCACTTCTAGACCTATCACTTACAGAGCCATGCTCTTGAAAACGCTTCACTAAGTTCATTATTGCAGGCCTACTAGGGGGATGTCGCATACAGTTATACGATATTTGCGTTGCAAAAATTGACCTACTATTTTCAAGGAAAAATTCAATTTTCTTCACTCGTTGTTCTGCTGTAAACTTATCCATATCAAAAAATTTTCAAAGATATTTTATAATTCAGAAAAGGGAATTAGAAAAATATTCATAAAAAAATTTGTTTAATTTTTAAAATGTAAAGTGACTTATAGGCTACCCTGTATATGTAAGTATTCTGTCAGCCAGTGGCGGCAGAACCATATCGCTTGGGTATGCAGTTATATATCCGACAATTTTGTTGGGTACCCAAGGCAAACTTAAAATATTTTGATATATACCATTGTGAAATTTTCGTTGAATTTTCAGCCAGTGCAATTGTTTTTAAGCTCTTACGTCTAAATTAACAACGCCAAGACTCAGGGTCAGACAATTTTATATGTCAGGTAAGATTGGAATTGACGCGGCAATATTTTGTCATCAGTTACATTTATATAAAATTAAAAATTTTTATCATTGAATTTGGATAAGCATTTTTATTCTTCCCAAATAATTTAAAAATTTTTTTACATTGCATTACTAATAAACAAATTAGTATTAGGCGATTATTTTTTGATCACAAAATTGATCTAAAAACTTAGTAAGTTTGAACTCATTTCGATCTAAAGATAGAATTAAAACGAGTATGCATTGCTCAATACGTGTCATAAAGAGCTGTTTACATATGAAAAGTACAGTATATGGTTTTTTGCTAAAAGTTTACTAAGCTGAGAAAAATTTTGTTCAAAGAATGGCAATTGAACAACTAACTTACCCATATTTTCTCACAAATAAATTCATAAATACATATACTAAAAATAAGTGCTCTATATATTATATGTAAATGAGCACTTAACAGGCTCGGTTTACTGCAATCGAATTAAACAATATTTTGCATAAAAATTTACATGAACCTAAGAATGCGCTTCACAGGAAAGTCGTATGAAATAATTTTCGCAATCAGCATTTGTGTATCTGTTTTCTGCCATTGATAACTAGAAATTTATTCAGTGTTGTATTTGTAGTATTCTACCATGTTTTAAATATTCAATCAGTATATTTTTGCTAAGAATTAAAGCATATTAGAAGGGCATTACAATATTTCTACGGCAAAAGCTTGATTTAGACTCTATCTGACATTCTCATCCAATGATCTTTTGATTGAGAAGAACATTTGAAAAGTCAGTGTTAAAATGTATTAGAAGTATTTTGCTGTGTAATTCGTTTGGTAGCACTAATTAAAGTTGTGATCTCACAATAATGTATGTAAATGCTCTACCATAAGCATTGACCAAGTTTTTTAAGTCGAAGATTATAAATATTCCATTAAAAAATTTTAGCCATTGACATCATAATGTCATGCTATTAAGACGATCATGATTATGATATCTCCTAATGAGTTTGCACAAAGCAAATGATTGCACTTACTATATTAATATTAATTTCTTACTATCCCTGTTTGAAAAGAGTTCAACATATATCGGATTGCTTAATGAAGAATTCGTCAATTGAAATGCAATGAACTCAAATCTTACATTTTCCCTTCAATTGTAATATCTACATGAATGCTCTCAAGTCTTATGTCTGTAATATTTTCAAAAAGACATTCAATTGTCCATAAGCTTTTTAATCCTGTTTAATTATTAAAAAGATCTGGACTGAACACTGAAGATGCATGAAATCTAACACTCAAAATTTTGAATACGTATTATGAATTTTATTTTTTCTTGTAGTTCGCCGGCAACAGCTAATACAGGCCAGATTTGGCTGGTAAGTTTTACTCCATTAATTATAGATATATATATATATATATAGCACATAATGAAGCAAAAATAATATTGCACAACACAAATTTCGAACGATTATAACTATTTATAGTAGAACACATTTATATATTTTCTCTATCAATACTCTATCAATTTGGCGATGCTCTTTATCGTCCCAATTTTTGCAATCAATATTCCCATCACAAACCTGTTTCCATGCAGTACAATTTATCGCTGCACATATAGCCTCTAAACATTGATAGGGGACAGAAGAACTCTTCTGTGTAATCTCCACAATCATTCACCATGTCACAGAATTTTTACTCGGAAAGGCAAACATCATTTCCACATCGATACTCTTCCTCCTTGCATTCGCGGTAAGCTAAAAATACAGCAAAATTTACAAAATTTAAATAAAATCACCTGTTTCACATAAAGATGCAAGTTCATCACTGCTGTCTCCAAAATCGTTGTTGCGATCACAAGTGAGGGAACCATCGATGCATTTGCCGTTTTTGCAAACAAATTGATCTGGATAGCATTCAGGTATAATTGGACAAAATATTTCATCTAAGTTGTCCTCGCATTGAGAAGTGCCATCACAATAAAACTCCTTGAATGCATTCGCCATTGCGGCATTGGAAATCAGTGGATCTACAAGTTTTAGTTGGAGGATGTGGCGGTTTTTTATAAAATGAACCTTCATCTGTGTTATCCCCACAATCATCAATCCCATCACACACTAGATCGGAGTGCAGACATTTACCAAATCGACATTGAAACTCTTAAGGCATCTTGGGGCAAGGGTGGTGGTTATTGGGGGAGGACCGAAAATTCCTTCAGAGCTATCACCCCAATCAGGAAGCCCATTGCACATCAAATATTTTGGGGGGCAGGTGTTGTAGTTAAACGTTCAGGGCAAAAGTCACCTTCATCTGAAACGTCAGTGCAATCGATTCTGCGATCACATACGGAAACAGCCTCCATACAAGACTTGTCATTGCAAACGAACATGTTAGCACCCCATACTTTGATTTCTTTGGGTGGGCGGTCTGGTTCACAAAACAATCCTTTGACATCAGTCATAAACGTCGTTACACACTTTTGTATGATAGACACACCGGCCATCATCACACAAAAACTCGCTGTCACTGCAAATACCAGAAGGCTTGGGTTTTGGAAAAGGCTTTAAAGGACAGCCTCGTTCATCTTCACCATTGGGACAATCAATAGCGCTATCGCGTTACAAGTACGAATGGATGCAGGAGCCATCGGATTTGCAAATGAATTCCAATGCAGTGATCGGAGGAGGAATCGTTCGTGGCCAACATTTCAATTCATCACTACCATCACCACATTCATTAACCCCATTGCACCGGCATGTATCTGCAACACATCCTAAACATTAAACAGTAAGCACACCATTACATAAATAGTATCTTTATTGCAACCGATCTGATTAACAACTGTACACAACGGGTGATTGGATGGACATTTCAGAATATTCTCATCACTACCATCTACACAATCGTCAATATGATCACAGCGCCATTCATAAGGAATGCATTTGTCACCAAGAGCGCATTCGAATTCATTTGGTTCCTTGATTTTCCATTACAATATTCTCCACAATTGTTTATTCCATCACAGAGTAAAGTTTTGCAAACGTTGTTAGAACATAAATAAGGGCAACCAAAACACCTTCCTTCTCTAGTTTACTTTCAATTCTAAGTGAGCGATTTGCAATTGAGCCCACTAATAATAGGCATGCGCTGAACAGCAGATGAGTTTTCATTGCTGCTAACTTGAAACTGCAGTGTTCCCCTGACTATATATTACAGTTTTCAGTGTTTTATTTACAAAATTGACGAGTAGTTTCAAAATGTTTACTAATAAAATAATATTTAGAAACATCAAATTTCGGATTCTAGTTTATTCATGCTTGGTCTTAATAAATTACAATACAATTATTTTATATCACGAATTTGCTATTAGAATTAATATTATAAAATTCAGATAGAATTTCAAATTTGTATCGAATCAAAGTCATGCAATGCACTTCCATTGTGAAACATTAACTATCAAACTGCTTATTTTCATATTGTCAAAAAAATACTCCTAGAAGTAATTTTAGCATTGTAAATTTCCAAAGCATTCCTTTCATATAATTCATTCTCAAATGTGAGAAACTTTGAAGTATATTAAAACCTTAAAAATCATACAAATTAGCGAAACTGTGGCATACATGCGAAGAAGATGCTTAATATACTCCCAATATACGAAATTTTATTGAAATTTTCAACAGATTTACAGAGATGAATTTGTTCAAGATATCATTTGCATGCTTTTCGTTGTATTCCAATTGAAGTGTGATTTGTCAAGAGAAGATCTTAGCCTTGATCAAAAACATATTAAAATGTTTATGAATACATACGAACTAATGAGGGTTAACGACTTTAAGGCTATTCGAAAAGCAAACATGTCAAGGAATGGCTTGAAGGCTTCCCATCTACCAACATAGTGCTGCTAAAACTAAATAAAAATATAAAAATCAAACTTATTTAAAACCTTTTGTGCATTATGAAAGAAATTCAGTTTATTTTTGACAGAAGGTATCTTTTGAACCTGGTACTATAAATCCAGAAGTATTGCAAAACATACGTCACTTGAAATCAGTCTAAGTACTAAATACAAATGCAATTTAATGCAATAAGGTCTTGAAGAAATTTAATAAACAAAAAATATAATTAAACAAAGAAAACGTTTGCTTCATTTACATTTACATAATCACGGAATTGCTAGCACATGCTAAAATACAAATTTTCGTAATTACAAATGTTCAATTAATTTATTAAAAGCCCGGCTCTGCATTATTCATTGGAATACTAGTTTGCTTCTATAGAGGTTACTACCCAAAGAGCAAGTATTTTCGGATAACGAATGGTCCATTAATGGGATTAACGGCCAATAATGATCATTCATTTGCCAACCATAACCAACAAAACAAAAAGTTTGAAAATTTTAAAATTCCACAATTTTGTAAAGATATAATAATATTATTGCATATAATATATGTATTACATTAAAGTTTAATTTCAATTTTCAAAAAGTATTATTTATCAGTTTTTTATTTAAATTAATGGTGCGACAATGGCCCATTAATGGCATTACTGGATCGACCTGCTATATAGAGAACAAATATTATTTATAGTGATTTACAATTAAGCCAGATCAAATGAAATTTTCATAAGAAATAAAATTATTTACCCCTCAATAGTTGATAACGCAATCTAGTATTCAATGGCTTGCAGCAAGCTTTTCAATCATTAGGATAATATGCTATACACACTTCCAACTGTGCTCTTACCTCAATAAAATTATACCAAGTTACGAATTATAATTCATAATATACATTGGCCATCATCAGTGGACACCTGGTGGAAAACATGCGGTATTTGTGACCACTGATGCCATCCAGTGCAAGCCCGTAGCCAATCTTTTTATTCAAAGTATGCATTTTATCAATTTTAACTCACAGATATGCTATGTTTTCTATAATTAAAAAAATACATAATTTCAATAAACTACATATATAGACCTACATGTTTTGTATAAATTTATTTAGAAGATTGATAGAACAATAATTTATTATACTAATTATAGATCGCATAATTAAATTAATTGAAACATTTTCAATCACATAAATATATAAACAAAACCCAATCCAAATGAAAAAAAGTTTAGAAAAAAGTCTTCTTGGCTTGCTCAGCTACTCTTTTTGAAAATCTTCAAATCTAATTTGCATTACAATGACTTTTTCAAAATAAATATGAGTAAGTTGGCATTCCCTATAGGGGCATTGATTTTGTCTTTCACGTGCATCAACGTGCGTCATTGCAGAGAAGAGGCATTCTACTCTAGCAGATCCATATCCACAAGAAATGGCAACTCGATATAATAATATCAAACAGTAGCAGTAGTAGCATACTCATTATGCAGGAATCTTTTAATGAACTACAATTACTTCCAAATAGCAATTGTTAAATATAATATAATATGCATATAATTGTTCAAAAATAAAAAATTTTTTATTCAAGGTAATGAAATGGCGATTACTATTTAGTAATCCATGGTAATGCTAATAATATGAAACCTTCATGCTTAACACTTGAAATTTTATAATTTTGAATCAGGAAATCAAATTAACAAGATGTTTTGTAAATGAATGTCGAATAAGTTTATGACAGCTTTAAAAGTCTGTAAACATTCAGGTGGCTTATATACTCGCTCTTCAATATTTAACACAATATTGTTTTAAGAGCAGTTTGCAAAAGTTTACTTACGAACATGAAGTCCTATCAATTTACGTAATTACCTGTATTTCAAATTGTTACAATTTTATGGCTAAGTTTTTTTTAGATTAATGATTTTTTTTATTATACTTAGATCTGTATTATAAATGTATGTTCCGTATTCTTGTCAACTATTCACCGGTTTTTAGCTCAGCTATCAGTATATGAAGAAAAACTCCGAGATGTTTCTTCATGGTTGGTAGAAATCTGACACATAGAAAGCTTAAAAGAATGAAAAATTTATGAATTTATTGGCGCAGCTGGACTAACTACATCTTAGCAGGTCCAATGCAACTTAAGCGTTTTTTGGATGTTCCAACGATATGTGGTTAAACCAGTTACGCCAAACTACTTCCTTGCAAATGTCTTGTTTATTTTCAAAGTTTAATAAATTTAGCTAGAAAAACGATTTTCCAAGTTTCACATCTTTATAATCAGTCGCAGTGACTAATATAATATGGAAAAAATATGTTGAATTCTTTACCCTGTACCAAATTGGCTGATTCAATACTTGACTCTATTTCAGAAATTGCCAATTTTGACGTTATTTTCTAAAAGTGTTAATTTTGACCATATTCACCAAATTGACTTTCCGGTCGTCTAGTTATGAATATATAATAATAATACAGATTTATTTGAAGTTGATTTATATCTAAATTTGACATAGATTAATTTGAACTTATTTTAGTTTAATGTGATGGTAAAAAGTTGTAGCATAAAGTCTAAAATTTTGTAAGGAAATCAAATGAATTTCGCTTTTTCGAGTAAATATCTACGATCTGTAGTATTATACTATTAAGTGTTTTGCCGAATTTGTCCACACATATGTTCTTTGAAAAAAAATAACGCGGAAATATAATCTACAAAAATTTCTCTTTATTAAAATAACTTAACACAAATTACACCGTGTTGAATATTTCTGCTTTAACTAAATAATTAATTATGCACTTTTAATTAACTATTAATTAACAATTAAATTTACATAATTTTGCAACCAAATTTTTTTTAAATTTAACTATTTTTCTGAATAATGAAGCTTGCTAGTGTCATACTATTCTTAATACTCATCAGAGTTTCAAATTCATTTCAAGTTATAAGTGAGAGCAGTGAAGTTCAGATAAAACCTTCTACTGGCATTTCGAGTAGTGTTTCTGGAAAAATTGCATTAGAAAAGCGGGGGTTATTTTCTAAGCTACGAAAAGCCAAGAAAAAGCGTAAAGCTAAAAAAAAAGCGAAAAAATTGGCAAAGAAGCGGAAGAAAATGGCGAAAAAGAAGGCAAGGGCAAGAGCAATGGCAGGAAAGAGCAATGACTTTCGTGAAGGTGGACCAAGTAAAAACAGAAATGATGACTATCAAGATAGTCCTCCTGAAGAATATCCTACGGAATCCCATGAATATGGCGAAGATGAAGGGGAAGAGGAAGGTGAGGTCGACATTGAAGATGAAGGAGAAGAGGAAGGTGAGGTCGACGTTGAAGATGAAGGCGAAAACGAAGATTATTCTGATGGATATTGAGTTTAACTTTTTCGATTAAATTACAGAAATGTGGTGTTTTTCTTTAGGTAGAAAGCTATTAAAAATATTTTATAACCTTATGTATTAGTGCCATTGAAATTCAATGTATCTTTTTTATCTTTAACATTTATCTGACATCGAACTCTATAATTTGTTCATTAGAAATCTCTTTGCACATAAATAAGGATATATAGAGAGTGAAATCTTGGACCTAAGTTCATAAAAAAGAAAATATTAATATTTCTAATTCATATGCAATATGAATAAAGTTTTAAATGTCGTATATTTTAAACGTTTCTGTCCAAATATTCTGAAAAATAGTTTGTTTAGAAGTTTGATTTTATATATATATATATATATATATATATATATATATTAGGTCTAACATTTATTTCCGCTTTTTCTATGTCATCAAAATAAAATTTATTTTATATAACGAGTTTTATGTTATAATGCAGAGGTGGATACAGAAAATTTTTAGAGGGGCCCAATGTAAAGTGCTAAGTGCACAACTAACTACTAGATAGTACTGAATTTTCAATTTTTAAAATTCATTACTATACACGCACTTCACCATGTACTGACTCCAAAAATGGAAATATAGAGTTTGTGCAATTTTTCAAGACTCAGCCCAATTTTTTTCAAATTTCAATTTACGCTTTAGTAATAAAATTTTTTTTGATAGAGTTTTTGCATTATGCGTTAAAAATTAGACGAATTTTTAGTCTATTTTCAATGGCATACGATTAAGCAAATTACAAAATCTTCTCCTAATGGTATGAGTGTGCTTAGGCGTCAAATTAAATCAATATTGTAAACTATGTAGTTAAAATTCAAGAAAATCAATCAACCCAAAAATGTAAAGCTCTTGCTAGAATCAAGATATTTTAAAGTTAAAAAGTATTGGTCAGGGTTTTTTGAGGAGGTGCATGGTGGTCAAATATGCGCATAGTATTGAATTTAATACAAAAAAATTGACCAACCTTATTAAGTATGGTAGACAAAGAGCAAATTTAACTTAAGTATTACTCATGCTATTATTATTATTTCAAATTGTTCTTTTTGCGTATAAATTCATCACCCTAGGTTTTTGTGCCATAGGATAGACTTATCTATGCTAGTCTAATTTCATAAGCACATATATAGTAAAATCACATTTTTTAAAAGTAAAATTATTAGAAATGTTATGATAAAAAATTAAAATCCCCACAAAAAATAAAGGAATCTTAGTTAAAGAGTCAATAACTTTCCAAATAAAATATATACATGTCTATGTTTTAAAGAACATTGAATATTTTTAATATAAAAAATATATGAGTTTGTGAAATAAAAAAACGAAATCTATATTCTCGTGGGATGAATAGTAACATCACTGAGTGAACAGTTAAGCAAAAAGGTATCAATTTATGAGTCTAAAGAAGATGTTGAAGACAGTCAAATCAATTTCTGTGATGATTAAAATTTACAATAATAATGAATATCAAGCTTCATTTCAGTGTTTTTAGACAGACAAGGAGATACTGCATCTTTTTCATTTTCTGAACAGGAAGATATCGGTGCTTTCAATTTTAATTTGATTGCTGTATGATTTTCTAATTTGTATATACGCAAGGCTAACTATAATTATGCATTTTTATACACCTTTGCAATTATTTAAGCGCCTTCATTGCATCTTTGCAGTCAATAGAGAGCGTGAAAAGCACATATATAGTAAAATCACATATGTTCATATTCGCCACAATTCACTTAATTTGACAATACTAAGGAATTTGTAATTATCATTGCACAATTTCAATAAATTTTTCGTATTTTAGAGGAGCCCGGACCCCTCGGTCCTCCTCTGTATCCGCCGTTAGCATCAGGCTATGTAACAAATCCTGGCAAATATTTACAAATCCATTTTCATGCCGAATCAGTACGGGAAAATGGAAGCAATTAATATATAGAAAGAATTTAATTTTTTTTCCTAACACTATATTATGTGAACTACATTTCAGAATTTTTGTCGACTATGCAAAGATGATCCATGTTGTTCTTGCTTATATGATTCAGCCTTTAAAATTGGTCAGTCCTTTATAATTTGTGTTTTAGCTTTGTCAAAATTACAGTCGACAAGCTCTAGTTATTCTTTTGTTTTAACATTTAAGATGCAGTAAGATCCACTTCCACATACATTTATTGTTTGCAGATAAAGTTCTGGACTAAATTGCTCATCATACTTAATGACTTGAAAAAAAATAATTATAATTCAGTATGTTTTGTAGAAAACTTCGACTGAGATTTATTCAATGCTTGAAAAAACTTGTGAAGATAACTCCTCTAATACATTTGATAAAGTTTAAATTGATTCATTACCTCAATTGAATAAAACTGCTATATATATTGTTGTGTACACATGCAAAATTTAATGCAAGAGAACCTATTTAGGCATAGTCATAAATTCACTGATGCAAGGGATGGTCTAGATGAGGACACTCTTAGCTACACCAATTCCTGGAGCAGGGGTGGATTAAATTTCTTTGGTATTCACTTTTGTTGCATTATTGCTGAAATATTTTTTCTCAAATTAAAATTTTACAATGAGTTGCTACGCAAAAGTAATAGTGGAAATTTGAGACTGCTTAGTGGATTGTTACCCAACATATCCTTGGTCTTTTAGTAGTTGTGAAGTACAAATGTATCACATTGTGCATTTAATAATAACTATAATATTTTGGAATAATATACAAATGACTTCAAAGACTGTTCAAATTACCACACTAGAAGTATTGAAAAATCACAGCCCACTAACCTAAAATAGTTCAAACTTTGATTTTATCATTAATTTGTTATAATAATAGCTTACTGTATATATCTAGTAACAAAAATGGGTTTTTTTGATTTATTTACATAATTTTAAATATTGTCGATGTTTATTTATATATATAT
>CABFPE010000321.1:182099-196220 GCA_900660155.1 Hofstenia miamia | reverse complement strand
TATATATATATATATATATGTCTTATCAAAAATAAGATAGAAATAATTTTTTCTACTTACTCGAATAAATAATAATAATAATAATAATAATAATAATAATAATAATAATAATACCTTAAAATATGCATGAATTGAATATGAAGGCTTAAGCGTTTCTATACCGAAAAGGGGAATGTTGGTCACTCATAACATAATTGCTTTCACTTAAAAAGAATTTTAGGTGCATCTATATTTTGGTTTTTCATTTTCAACAATTTCCCTTACTAAAATAACTTAATCAAAGGTTTACGAATTTTCAGTATTACTGATTTAACTAATTTGTTAATTATACATGAAAAGTGATTGAGTAAATTATCGCTCCAAAGTTTACGTCTAATTAATTTTATTAATTAACGCTTAAATTTTATTTAATTTTACAACCAAAATTTTTGTGGGAATTTATAATTCTTTTTTGAATAATGAAGTTTGCTAGTATTATTCTGACTTTCATACTCATCCGAATTTCAATTGCATTTCACGTCAACAGTGAAAGCAGTGATGTTAAAATCAGACCTACTGGCATTTCAAATAGAGCATCAGCAAACATTCCATTAGAAAAGCGGCGAGAGAAACATTCGAGGTCACATCATGCGAAGAAAAGACACAGACCTCGGCGCAGGTTACCGAGAAAACTAAGTAGAAATTCGAAAAAGAAAGCAATGTCAAGAAAAACTAAGCAATTGCTCGACGGTTCCTCAGAAACTGCTCCTGCCGCAGGGGCAGCAGACTTGGCAATGGGGCATTTAATTAAAGGTGAAAACCACGATTACGAAGATAATCCACCTAAAGAAGATTATGACAATGAAGATGATGAAGAAGAAGCGGAAGAAGAAGACAAAGATGAGGACGGTGAAGACTGTGGAAATGAAGAAGATGATGAGCTCTTAGATGACGATTATTCTTATAATGTCTAATCGAATTCTTTAGAAACTCATTACATTACATAATCTATACACTTTCTAAGCTTTATCTTTAATGTTGTTTTTTAGCATAGTTTCTAAATTAAAAATATTTACTAACTTTATTATTGAAGCCGTTGCTAGCTCATTCAATAATGAATACTTCAATATTTTTCGATTAATTAACTATTTTTAAAAAAATGAAAGGTTCATTTTTCTAATTTTACAGTATGTTTCCTCCAAATTTCATAATTGATTTTTGTTAGTTTAATATTTTATTGTAATGTAATTTAAAACAATGGCTTGTAATTGATTAATAAAAATCCATTTTCATAAGGACGACCTGAAGATGTACGCTAGTTCAAGGAAGATGTTGCAGAAGCAAGTGGAGACATTGGAGAAGGCAAGCAGAGATTCAGGGTTGGAGTTTGGATTAGGAAAGTGTGCAGCAGTGACAATGACTAGAGGCAAGTGTAGATGGAAATTGCTTGAGGACGAGCAGTAGGGATAAGATTGATTAAGTCAAAGAGGGGTACAAGTACTTAGGAGTGATAGAAGGGGACAGAACAGATCATGAGGGATAAGAATGTACTGAGGGAGTTAGACAGGGAGACAAGGAAAACACTAGCAGCAGAGAGAACATTAAACTTAAATAGAGATGTAGATAGGCTGTACATGGCAAGGCATAAGAGAGGGTACTGCTCAGTGTAGAGGAAATACTAAGGCTAAAGGAATATGTATAAGAGCAAACTAGAGCATCCCGAATAGAGGTCACTAAGGAGCTAAGGAAGATAAGAACTGAGAGTGAAGGAAATACAGCACATCAGAGTAGGATGGAGTCAGTGAGACAAACAAGGTATAGCCAGAAGGTGATGTATGGAGAATACTGGAGGAAAACAGAAAAGTGTGACAGAGAAGAAAGCAACAAGTGGTTAAAGAAGGCAGGACTAAAAGAGAAACAGAAGCACTGATAATGACAGTACAGGAGCAAGCCATAAGAACAAACTGGGTGAAAAAGCATATAGCCAGAAGAGTAGAAGTAATTGGTAAGTGTAGGCTATGTAAGAAAGAGGCGGAGACAGTAGATCATCTGATAGCAGGGTATAAGAGGTTTGCAAAGAATGAGTATAAGTTCAGGCAGGGCAAGATGGGAAGAATGGCACACTGGAGTTTGAGCAGGCAGCATGGGTTAGAACAGGGCGTCATAGAAAATAAGAAGGTTAAGATACTGTGGGACTTCAACATACAGACAAGCAAGGAGATAGAAGCACGGAGGCCAGACATAGTAGTAGTAGACAAAGAGAAACGATTGGGAACAATCATAGACATAGCAGTACCAAAGGACAGGAATGTAGAAAGCAAGGAAAAAGAGAAGATAGACAAGTATAGAGAGTTGGCAGAAGAAATAGAAAGGCTGTGGAAGTTAAAGAAAGTTGAAGTAGTCCCGGTAGTTGTAGGAGCACTAGGAGCAGTAAGTAAGAAGCATAAGAGATACTTGGAGGAGTTGGGAGTTCCAAAGTGGGGAGGAGTGGTAGCACAGAAGACAGCATTGTTTGGAACAGCTAGAATTCTGAGGAAAGCTCTCAGACTCCCTGGGAACTGGTGAGTTCCCTGAGCTGAGACGGATACCAGCATGAAGCTGTGAGAAGTAATGAAATAACAATAATAATAATGGCTTTAGATCATGTTCAAAACAATACAATTACTCTTCACATCTATAACAAAACAGAATCTCAGCATCGCAAATATCAAAGAACAAGCGAATTTTCTGATTTTTGCCGCATAAAATAATTGCTCAATGATCTCCTTAAGCCACTTGAACTTGATAGATTAATATTTTTACAAAGCTTTTCAGACATTTCTGACGTTCATTCCTGTTATAAATTTTCGATCTTTAGATCGTCAAACTTTTCCTCGCACTATCTCTTTTGAGTTCAAATCTGCTACAAAAGGCTTTGATATTTGCTCACTTTTTAACGAATATTTTGCCTCTATTTATTCTCCACAGGATGAGATAACTTGTTCATTTGATAATTTTGACTTCAATGATATATCTATCAAACTTGATGATGTTATCCCTCTATTAGCTAACTGTAACTCCAACTGTTGATCTGATAATCTCCCAGGCTCATTTTTAAAGCAATATTCATCGCAATTATCAGTTCATGTCTTAAATCTGTTTCGATTTATATTTATTATTGATTCAGTTTATTACTCTGATTTATGGAGGTAAGCTATCCTCAGACCATTATTTAAATCAGGTAATCGGAAAAAAGCAAATAATTACCGTCCAATAGCTTCACTTCCAAGACTATCACTACTGTTTGAAAAATTACTTTTTGATCAATTTTACAGTTTTGTACGCTACAAACTTAATAATCAACAATTTGGCTTCATTAAAGCTCGCTCTGCAGTCACCCAACTCCTATTATTTTGAGATGACATATAAAAATTATATGAAGATTCTCAGTTTTCTTATGTGCTTCACCTTGATTTTCATTAAGCGTTCGACTCAGTCCCACATGGACTTCTATTACATAAGTTGTTTAATTTCGGTATTGGTGGGAAAATTTTTAAAATCCTTGCCTCTTACCTGACAAATCGAGTTAAGTGTGTTAATATAACTTCTTGTCTATCCAGTTGGTTACCTGTTACCTGTGGTGTGCCCCAGAGCTCAGTGTTGGGACCATTATTATTTCTCATATTTATAAATGACATTCCATCTTATTGTCTTAATTGCACCCCATACTTATTCGCTGATAATCAAAACTTTTTTCTTCATCTTTACGCTACATTGAAGATGACTACTCTTCTCTCGTAGTTTGGGCAAAAAATAACAAAATGATGTTTAATAAGAAAAAATGTGGGTATATATCTTATCCTATATCTGATTCGTCTATTCAAATTGAAGGTTCAATGTTTAAGCCCATTGCATATGTTAAAGATCTTGGTGTGTATTTTAGTCATAATTTAGCCTGGACTTTACATGTGTCTGAAAAAATAAAAAAGTGTAATCATTCTTTTATGTTATTAAAGAAATCAATTCTCTTTAATACTTCATACCACGTAAAACTTACTCTTTACAAATCTATAATCCTGACTTCCTTCATGTATGCATCTCAAATTTGGTTTCCATCCTCAGGTGATGTTGATAAATTAGAACGTTTACAGCGTCGATGTACTAAGTGGATTTAAAATATCGGAAACTATAAAACTAGACTTCTTAACCTCAACTTATTTCCAATTCCTCTACTATTTCAATTCTATGATTTGCTTTATTTAAACAAACTTTTAACAAACCGCTTGGATCTCAATGCTTTGGATTATTTATCTTTATAGTACCCAAACCGCCCAGGATTACGTTCTAAAAATATTAATCTCTTTCAACTAACACATGTGAAGAAGTCGAAAACAGCTTACTTCTATTTTAACCGCATCATTCGCTTGGCTAACTTTATTCACACGAACACAAATATTCATCTATTTGATGATTACAGCATTGTCAAACGAAATCTTCTAGTTTATTGCAGATTACATCTAAACTGCTCTTTTAATATTGATATTAGATGCACATATTATCTTGTTTGCCCATGCAAATCATGCCAATCATCTTTCAGTTCATCAGTTCATTAAATGATTTTTGTTGAGTGTTTAAAATATTTGTAGACCTGTATTAAGGTAGTAAATCTATTTAATAATAATAAAATAAAAAAATGTTCTGAAAAGAGGAATTTCTAAAAATAAAAATAAAATGTGTCTACAAACTATATATCATCACTAAAACTGTACAGACGCAGAATTTGCCTAAGCCTTATCTTAATGCGCCATATCTTGTTAATGGGCTTTGGAGTAAAAAAGCAGCACAATTTGATTGAAAAAATGGAGTCATAATTATCAATAATTTACTAAAATGTTTAAAGTAGTTTTTGTAGCAGAATTTCTCCACGTGACGACCATTGCCCAATTCATGTGTTCCACAGTATATTTTTCTCGCTGTGGGCTTAAAATCGGCTTCGAATAGGATAAAATTCGTATGTACACGATAGCGATTCCTGTGAGAAATGTATCAGTAGATTTCGCAATAATTTACAATGATGTCTCTGGAAATTGGTAGAGATTGAATAAAACTTGAGTCAAAACATGGAAAGCGAGTCTACGCAAAATTATTGAGTAAAAATATTAAAATTGATTGAAAAAATGAGGTATTGAGTGACTCAATAAATTCGAAGCTTTCTTATTAAAATCATTAATTAGATTTTTTTAAGACATTCGTCTTTTATTTCCACTACAATAATACAAAAATAATTAATATTATTTTTTAAAAAATAATAATATTGTAATAAGGGCAATGTAGGACTCAATATAATATATTAAAAACTAAAAAATCTTATAATGTAATATAATATAATTATTATCGTTGGTCAAATTATATATGGTATGTGGAGGGATGTATATGAAAAAGTGACCATTTTGCTTATAATCACTGAAATAAATTACTAAACAAAAATATACTTGTAATTCAAATGAAGGATATCCCACATCAAGTTCAATAATCAAATAATGTCATGTTTGATCAAATTGATATAGCACAAATACGAGATGCAGAAAGTTCCTTGTGGCTTAAGGTTCATGGAAGTCCCATGTTCACATCTCATTTAATGAGTGTTTTTATTCCTTTTAGTGCAGAAAATAGCTGTTCTTAAAAAAAGTTCGATTTGTATGTCAAATACACTCAGTACATTCTGTCTTAATTAAATTTTCGATCTTCTAAAATCATTGAACTAGTTAGCATTTATATGCTTTGTTAAGAGAAATATTGTCATAAAGTTTGAATAACTAGGGTAGCTGCAGTAAAATGTCCCCTATGCATAACTTTCAGAGATGATACTGGCATAGCGCTTCTAGTTCGTAATTATTGCTATATAACAATAATTTGATGTTCTCTTCATAAAGATCACAGAATTTGCAAAAAGAGTTACAATTTTCTGGAAAATTGGAAAGTGAAATATTTTATGACCATATTTTCGTAATGATGTAAAATTATGAACCCTCTAGGTCTGCAAATATTGAGGTAACGTTAGGGTGCAGGTTATTCAAAGTTGATCGCGTAAACGCATGTGAACGTATAGAACTAATAAAATTTTGGGTTATCCCCCACCCCACTCAAATAATTTCAAAAATATGCTAGTTAATAAATATAATAATTATATACCTAACCCAAACCCCTCCTCCAACCTTAACATTAACCCAAACCATGACCCTAACCCTAAACTAAGCCAACTCACCCTTTGTCCTAAACATAACCCAAACCAAATCCCAAACAATATGTTGAAGGGATATGCAAAATTTATTATTAATATTAGTAAGTTTCAATATGAATTATAAAATAATTATCATATACTACTGTTAATATGAGGCGCCCAGAGGCAAAAGGGCCAATCCACCATTCGGTAGTTTTGAGAAAAATAGCTTTAAAGTTTTACCATTTCTATTTTATAACAGAAACATGAATATTTGGTTTATTTTCAACCTTGTTTTACCTATGTATAAAGCCGAATATTGTGACAAAATTTTTCTACTATCTAGGGGAAGGTTTAAAATTTCGTATCCCACATCTAAAAACTATATCGTCAATTTGCCGGATTGGCCCCTTTGCCTCTGGGCGCCTCATATGTTAATTAGTAGTTCAACCACACGGCTTTTGTTTGTTAGAAAGAAATTATAGGATTTGGCAATGTTTATTCAATCAACGAGTGCATTAGTACTTTAAGAGTGCATTAAGCACTAATACGCATTTTAAAGTCTTTGCAAGTCGTTGATTTCTATAAATGTGCTTACAGATGTACATTCTAAGATAATAACGCGATGTTTTAGGATATGAAATTACGATTTTCTATTGAAGAACTTATATGAAAACATGATATTATTGTAAAAATTCTATATTAATTAAATGCGATGTTACTATTAAGCTTTAAGCATTTTCATGATGAAATTCAAATTTGTTTCCATTTTGCAATATTTACAAGAATTCCTTTACTAAACATTAACACTGCTCTTAAGTCTTTGCAAGTGCGCATAGTTCTTACAAAGTGCATATTTCGCGTTTAAATTTATTGACTTTTCACGTAGTTACTTTGTTTCAAAGTCTTCTTAAAAGGCTTTGCTTTGTTTACTAATTCAAAATGAATATGTTTTCATTGATGATGAAGAACCTAGTATAATGTTAGGTTTATTGTTTGGGTAGGATTAGATTAAAGTTAATCTTATGCTTAGGGTCATGCCTTGAGTTGGAATTTTGAAAAAGGTTGTGTTGCAGGTAAAATAGACCAAGGCATGTTTGCGATAAATACCCATAATGTAGAATCCTATAAAGTTACTGTTTACAAATGGAAAATTATTGGGGCCCTATTTTTTTACAGTCGAGTCTGAGTCGAGTCCTAGATATATAGTGACTTGAAAATCGAATCTCCTAGTCTGAGTCCTAAGCCCATGCTACACGAACAACTTTTGTCGCCAATTTTCGGCACCAATTTCTGTCGTCCAAATGAACAACTTTTGACGCCAATTTTTGTTGTTGATTTGGTATGCTACACGAACAACTTTAGTCATTTAATTAGTTTTAGACAAAAGTTGGGGAGGGGATGCTACATCAACGATTTTAGTTGGCAACAAAAATTGGTGATGAAAGTTGTTCGTGTAGCATAGTGTTACAAACACTTTTTATATTTCAATTACTTCATTATAAACTATTTTAGAAAGAATTACAAGAATATCCGAATATGCAGAAATATTTAAAATAAGAAATATTAATATTGCTCATTTAACATACAACTGTTGAACTAAAATGTTAAAATATTTTTCAATATTAAATTTTTGGAATATGCAGCAGAAACAAGCTATTTTATGTTATATTTTAATGTCTTTATTGCAGCAATATGCAGGGTGTCCATAAAGTCTGAACACAATAAAATGTCATATTTCGCCACTATCTAAATAAGTGAACTTCTTTCCGGATCAAGTACATTAAATATCTAAATTAATTAAGCCTTCGTAGCCACTGAGAACATTAAGTTTAAGCATGGATGCAAAAAATATGAATAATTTTAAGCCTACATTGAAAAAATAGTTAATGTTCCTGTGTCCGCCTTGAATTTTAGCGGCAAATTGTATATTAGTTGTGATTAAAATTTCATTTTTTGTTTGCTATTAAATTTTATGTGCGGGTAAATAATGATCGTTTGTTTGCAAATTATTTTTAATCACAACCAAATATCTTAGAAATTCCGCGTGGAAATAATAATCGAATTGTTTCTGGCCCTAATTATACGTTGCTTTGATCAGTTGAATACTAATCATTTTTTAATCAAGTAATTTCATCAGGGGCGTAAGCAGGATTTTCTGAAGGGGGCATCTTAGTCATGACCCCCTTGCGTATGCCACTGAAGTTCATTGAAAATAATATGATAGGACTCGGGACTCGGAATTTATTTTGTTTCTATTGAATCGGAGTCCAAGACTCGCAGGGCTCTTTGTTTTTGAAAATTATTTTTGATTTCATATTTAATTCAGTATTTAGCAACTTTTAATTGAATTCTTAATTCATTATCAAGCGCTCAGTTTCCGTCCAGTCAAAATCCTAATTTAGTCATAACTTATATTATTTAAAAAAAACGCAACAGCCAATCAGAATTAAAGGCTAACAAATTGGCTCCATAGATGGGGTTTGAAAACAATCGATAGAAATATAGCTACTTTATTATTTCATTATAATTTTTGGATTGCACAATTAGAATGACAATCTTGTTGAAAAATATTGAAAGGAATCTTTTTAAAGGATTCTGCTGGATTCTCTGACCATGGAATTTACTGATAGCAGCTCCACGGGGCTGATATAAAAAAATTCAATTCAATTGGAATATAATAATATTTCTTAAACATTTAAATGTAGTTCATATTTAAGTGAAATTATTATACATGTAGATGATACATGTATTTTTATACGTTAGACGTTCTTTAGAATACAATTATTCCATATCAAACAGTTGTTATTCATTTGATTGGAATTTCAATTCAGACTCGATGATTGTTATGATTAACATATATGTATATGAAGTTTTAATAGAAATATACTGCGAAATTAAAGAAACCACTTCCATAAAGCTATTATGGCAAGGTTTCCTTTTATACCGGTATAAGAAATTTTTGTGACCCTCGTTATTATTCAGCTCAAGCATCACGAGCACAATCAGAACGTGATTTATCTTCATGAGACTGACGATCAACGACACGTCTTTCAACAGAAACACTTGAGGCCATTGAATTGCTATACTTTCCAGTCAATCTACAAAAGCACTTTAAATTTGTTACTTTTATCACAAAACTTTTTAACTGTTTTTATAGACAGCTGAACTATTTGCATTCTAAAACGCGGTCGTATAATTTGGTAACCAAATTCCAAAAATTGAGTCAGATTAGAAAATCTAAAACCCAATGGCAACTATGATTTGTATTAGTTATTAGGCAGTCTTCATCAAAACACAATGGAAAAGAATGTAAATGTTTTGTCATTTTTGTTTTTTGATGTTTTTGTAAATATACAAATGTTTGCTCCACTTTCAGTAAATCTACTTATTATATTACCCTTAGAATATAGGGTATAGGACTAAATGGGATTATAGGACCACAAAATTTCATGGTACAAACCGAATACAATAGAATTAATTGGAACAGATCCCAAGAAAGTCCGCAGAAAACTAATTTCGACATATACTGTTGTTTTCCATCAAATTTCAGTTACATACAATCTCCACTGCCATCGGTTATACTTCGACAATCTTTTCAACTTCTTAAAGAACTTAGTAGACAAAGCATTCAGACTTGCGGCACAGCACAAGAGAAACATTTCTCTTTGAAAAGTAGTGGTACAACTCCAGAATTGCACAAACAACCTCGTGAATCCATGGAAGATGTGATATCAGCTTAGGTGTAATGATAACAAGGCTGTTATTTTCACAACCAATTACGTTGGGCACACAATCAAGGGTAGGACAAAGGGCAAATATACCAAACCCTCGTTCTGCCAACAAAAAACATAGGGGAGGTAATTGATTCCTTTATAAACAGATTGATCATTATCATATTCGTCTTAGAAGCAAAAGTGATATTAGCGAATCATTAACAACATCATTTAAGTTTTTTTGTATAATTCATGGCGTGTACATCTACATGGTAATGGTATGCACCTTATATATAATCACAGCTATGCAGAGCTCGGTTGTATTTGCAAAATCTGTTTTCACTACATTACAAAAGAAACACAATAACGATATCGAATCTGCAGGAAAAATTCAACATTTGCAGCGTAGCTGTCTATCATGAGAACTAAATTGTGCGTTTTTTCTAAGAACAATTTATATTACCAAATTTTATTCAGATAATTTATCCATTTTTCTATAGTAAACTTAGTGCAAATGATCATGCTGATTTTGCGTGAACATATGCTCTGTAATCTAATTATATTATGCAAGAATCTCAGGAAAATGTTTTGATTTACAATTTTCATTAAATTAATATCATATTAATGCCCAGTGATCCAGAGATGAGCACTGCTGTAAAACACAGTACAAAGTATTTTATCCTTTCTAAATAGTGTAATCCTTTAAAAAGGATCCTTAAATTTTTATGTTTTCCTTTAAATATAAATTTTCCCGCAAAAATATCACTGATGCAACATGTTTACTATATTTCAACCCTATAACCACCAAGCAAAATCGAAACTAAGAAATATGTGATGAAAGAATCGAAGCTGATTAGTAAAACAATATCTTACAATTTATGAGCTATTCTGTATTTTTGCCAAAATTATTGTAAATCCGAATTTTTGTTTAAAAATTCAATAAGATTATAATGAGTAAAATTAAAGTAAAAAGAATTTCATTCAAAATGAAATTATTTACACAAGATGGCGCACTAAAGAATAATCGACTGAATTGTTTCATAAAATGTAAAAAGTGAATTAATGAAAAATGAAATTATTCTTTGAAAAATGTGCGGCGTAACATTGAAATCTATAAATAGATATACTTAATTGAAAGCTTCACCTGCAAAGAGTAAATTTTGATTTTATACAAACTATGGTTTTCAAAGAAAATGCGAAAATATCTAAAAGGAGCCACTGTTTGAAATTGCTACGCTTTCTTAAAATTCTTCAATCTGCCAGATGTTTATTTTTTACTCTGTGGTTTACATTGCTGGCGTGTCAAAGTATGTTAGTCAAGCGATCAAAGCTTTATACTTTACTAGGAACTATAGGCTAATAGTTTATTTTTCATTATAAAATAATTTTATATCTTTATGTTTTCGTCTTCTATTCAATCTGTTATTGAAACATTAATAACATATTTAAATTATAATAAAAATGTAAATATAAATTTAATAACATTTTGCAGTTTTTTTGGTTGTGGCAATGTTATCCACAAGCAAATTCCTTTCTAGAACGATGAGTGGAAATGTTCGTTTTCAATGAGAAAATAATATACAGAGAAATAAGTCGTATTCAAACTGAAAAAGCTGTTCCAATACGTGGTAGATTCAAATTTCATAAATGCCTCTGCAACAAATCACCTCTTCAGCATGCTTGCTAAAACATCAGTTAAATTGTATTGAAATTGGTTATATTCATCATGCCAACACATATAGAACACCTAACCCTAATCCTAACGAAAAATGTATAGCCATCATAGTTATGCAAATTTATTTTCAATATTCACACTTTTTCCACTGGCCAGAGTTGCCTTACTAAAGACCTTGGTAAAAATGGGTGCCAAGTGCAGCCAATGCTAAAGTTTTT
Organism: Hofstenia miamia; assembly: GCA_900660155.1. NCBI lineage: Eukaryota > Metazoa > Xenacoelomorpha > Acoela > Hofsteniidae > Hofstenia > Hofstenia miamia. The sequence goes on along the minus strand of CABFPE010000321.1, from coordinate 184,433 downwards.
ACAAATTGAGTAAATTTTCAACTTAGGTTCTTTTAGTTCAAAATTTTTTAAGCGTTAGAAACAGTAAACATTAATATTGCATATTCTGAATTTTTACTATCTTCCGGCATGGCCATTAAAGAAATTAGACCCCGAGTAGCTTGACTTCGAAGTAGACCATATCCTGGACGCAGATATAACCCGCGTATATTCGTAAGCAATTTTACTAAACAAAATTTCCTGATATTTTCTAGTTTAATACTAGAAATCAAAATCGATAAATAATCTACACTAAATTTTTTCCCACTGGACAATGTCAGTAACTGCATTGCCAGAAACGACTCAATGTGATGGTTACTCAATTTCCAACTGCCTTTAAAAATGTAGTCAAAGGTTTTTTCATATCATATAAATACCAGTCATCTGATCACGTGCCTCTTCTTGAAGAAGGTAGAATACTACTAAATAGTCGCTGAATCATCGCACTTGCTCAGGGAATAGATAATGTTGTATTGACATTGAGCACCATTACAGTCTCCACAATTACTTACCCTACAAACTGCAACGAATATTTGTGACAAATTTTCAAGGTATTGGTCAGAGATGGACACGGCCGGGCCCAAGATTTAAGAAGTTACGGACAAAAATGGACCTAATAAAATGAATTGTAAACAAACTTGTAAATATACATTTTTACAATCTCAATAGAAGCACCTTTCCAACTTTGCGTAACGTTGCATTGAAGATGGATGCAACCCAAGCAACTTATATAAAATAAATCTGCTTCTGTTGTATTTAATATAAAAAATTTTGAGATATCTGAAATCAATGAGAAAGACTGTTTTGAAGACTTAAGGGATTCCATTCCATTTTGGTGAAGTTTTTAAACTTAGTTGCTCTCATAATGACAGAGTAAATTTTTAAAAATTCACACTCACTTAAAAAAAAAATAAGCTGATATCTCTTATGGATATGGATTTCACTTACTACATATCTTGCCTTTAACTCAGCACTTCAAGAACTCTCTTATGCAAATAAAATGTAAAATTTAAAAAAGGGTAAAAGTTTGTTTGACACCAAATGAAATATTTGGTTTTGAATAATAACAGAATTAAACTTCCTTAGCATCCCTTGTAAGTTTGGCTGGTAAGCATAGGTTCGTTTTGCAAAATGAATAGCCTTTGCAATACTATTCTATTAATTTGGTTAAAGTGGATAGCTGCACATGAATGTCCGCGTTTCCTTGCAAATGGAACTACCATATCTTGTATATGCTGGCATACATTTTGTGCATAAGCTGTAGAAATAAGTATAGCACAAGCACACGGATTTGCCAATTTGCGAAATAGTCAAGATATGTTCGTCTTTTCATAAATAAACGGGGGAACAATTTCTCCAAGTTGCGGCAAATTTCCCCCACGAGACTCCAAAGGAGGAGTTAGTTGCACACGTATTTGAACGCAGGAAGTTTTGGCCAGGAGAACATAAAAGTTTGTTGAGTTGTCTATAGCTTAGATTACAAAAGTGCAAAATTGTCTTATTCATATCTAGTCGAACTTTGAATTTGATTCTTAAGGTGAAATAATTTCAAGGGTTTCTTCAAGTTAATTCACAAAATTAATGGTACTTACAACTCATTCAATAATCCTGACAAATTAGAAACCATTGCTGCTAATTTCTAAACCTTCTTCTCAGGAAATATATGTGCAATATTTTCGGATTTGAAGAAAATTCTCGACTCCTGAATTAGATGCAGCAGTTAATATTCTCTTTCTCAGAGGCCAACATTACTTACGTCGTTTGAATGTCTAAGACTAGATGAAGTCAAAATTGTAATTATGCGATTATGCATTTTGATTTGATCCCATTCCAAAATTTCTATTGAAAGATTCGGCTGAGCTGCTTAGCATTTAACAGTGGTCTTGGTCTCGACATTAATATATCTCTCCATTCAGAACGGTTTCCCTTTTAATACAAAGGATGCATTGGTGAAACAACTGTTAAGGAAACAAAACGTGAACTCATCGAATTTATCGAATTATAAATCTATTTCTCACGTTTGTTTCCAAATGGAATCAATAATGTCTCTATCTGTTTAACTAATTAATATCTTAATGTATTTGATGACCTTCCGCAACTTCAATCAGGATATAGAAAAGGTTTTTCTACAGAAACTGTGGATCACAGAAAGTCAATGATTTTAATATTTTTTGATCAGACTGCGGCTTTCGACACTATAAATACGAGAATCCCGCTAGAGTTTATCTCAAGAATGGAATTGCAGGTATTCCGTTGAAATGGTCCAAATCGTATCTCACAGATCGGTCTAAGTTTTTTGAAATTAATAGAATTCGC
>CABFPE010000321.1:145152-182078 GCA_900660155.1 Hofstenia miamia | reverse complement strand
ACGAGAATCCCGCTAGAGTTTATCTCAAGAATGGAATTGCAGGTATTCCGTTGAAATGGTCCAAATCGTATCTCACAGATCGGTCTAAGTTTTTTGAAATTAATAGAATTCGCAGTGATACCTATCCGACTGATTATGGTGCTCAGCAAGGTTCTTGTCTATGTCCGACTCTGTTCACTCTAATAGTTTCCTTGGACTCTTCGTGCTAATCATGGTTACCAATACACAAATGATCTGTAAGTGTATCTTTCACTTGATGTTGCTGACTCGTCAATATTTAATCTATCCGCTAAATTAGATGATCTTGCCGAATTAATATAAAAATTATCCGGCACTGTTTGACTTAATGTTCATTGAGAAAACCTGGAAATTCTGGTATTTAGTAACTCGTTCAAGAATGAAGTTTTTAATCCCTGCTCACCTCCGACTTTCACAGGCTCCCTTTGTAAATAATTTTTATCTGGGAAGCATAAAATGGATTCAAAATTTGTTATCAGAAAATAATTACTAAATTGCTTATTCACGCACTAGTTACTTGCCGGCTGGATCAAAACAATTCCCCTCTTTTAATTCCCAAGAATTCTTTAAGAAGCTAAGAGTGGATTAGAATAGATTAATCTAGATTAATCTTTGTTTTGAGACACTGGAATGGATGTCTTCAAATCATTGCATTGGCTCTCAATAAAGCAAAGAATCGCTTATAAGCAATCCTTAATTATATGGAAATGCCTCAATTTTAGAACTGAACCAAACCATCTCAAGGAACTTCCAACTTCAGACCCCACTCTGAAAGAGTTTTGAAATCGACGGCGGATCAATTGTTGCAAGTTCCCGTTGTCAAACAAAATTTTGAAGTCATTCTTTCTAATTTTCAACGCCTAATACATACAATACACTTCATACACAAATAAGGAATGTCTCAAGACTGCCTGCTGTTAAAAAAGAGCCTAAAACACATTTATTTCCTGAATTTGTACATATCGTGATTTAATACTATGTGTTTGCGCACTTGAATATCCCAGGGTAGATTGTTGAGCGGTATAAGAATATACATTTATTTATTTATTAATATTTACATGTAGTCCTTTACTAATACATAAGATTACTGTTCGTCAGTTATCGATTTGATTTAAATAAAAAATATTTACAATATTGAAGAGATTAACATTAGTTGTAATTCGATTTAATTGATATTGTGGAAAAGATAAATCTAAGACCAAACCGCAACTCTGTAAAAGTATTGATATTACAGTGAACAGTTTTCAGCAAAATTGTTTTGATATATTCAATGGATTAATAAACTATTCCTACTATTCGTAAGTTTTTAACCTTGAACATAAAATAGACATATTGAAATATTCAAAATCATTTGCTAAAAATGAACGTAAACAAATTCGCGCTCTTTGCAAAGATGTTCTAATGCTTCAAATCTATTATGTGCTAAATACATATAGTTGATAAAAATTCATTAAATGTTATCTGCGCAAATGAAAGAGTTGCAACAATGAAGTTTCATTGGCAAACAATAAAGCCATAGAAAGTTCACCGCCCATCATCAAAGGTAAGTGAAGCATCATCATAATGAGTAAATTTGAGAATCTTCCTCGTTCCCTCCTACAATGCAGACTTTTGGATGTTAACATTATTTACGAAGAGGAAAATATATGTAATTTAGCATAAGCTAGAAAATAAGCATAGCTAAGTTCAGAGAGGACTTGCCAAACGGTCCCAGCTATCTAGCAATAACCTCAACTCCATCCAATCAAACAAAAAGTACTAGTATAAAAAGCACTAAAATGTTTTTGATTAATAAGTATAGAATATAAAAATTCAAAATCACCAACAATACAATAATTATTAAATTTTTAAAAATGTCGAAGATTGAAAATGTTTGGCATCCTAAGTTGTTCCTTAAATCTGTCAATGCTCTCATAGTCGATTATAATTGAATGGCGAAACGACAATTCCCGATCCATCTAAGAATGACCTGCAACTCTACCTGTTTCCCACATTTGATATGTTCTTGTAGTGATTACCTAGAAGTGGGTTATACAATCTTATTTTATTTTTTAACATACAATTATTTTTAGGTACATTACTATGTCTTAGAGATGCAATGCAATCTACGTCATATGTTAATTCTGCTATCTGCTGCTAACATGACATTTCTTCTCATTTCGCGCAATTGCATCAGCATTGCCATTGTTTCAATGGTCCCAACTCCAGAAAATACTAAGCCCTTAAACTACACTAGAGAATGCGGTATTTCAGCAAATCTCAGCAAAGTCAGCAGAGAACAGATAGGAAAAATTTTTCGCTGGACAGCATGGGAGACAAATATGATTTTGGGGTCATATTTTTATACATATGCTTTCATGCAGATACCAGCGGGTGTTCTTCTTGAAATGTGTTCTCCTACTAAGCTTCTTATCGTAACAAAGTTGTTACACGCCCTATTTACGTGTTATATTCCTGCTGTCTGTGAATTGGGGGCTGGGTATCTAATATTACACCGATTTATTCCTGCTGTCTGTGAATTGGGGGCTGGGTATCTAATATTACACCGATTCATAACTGGAGCGTTTGGAGCATTTTCATTTCCAGCATCTTTTTTTTTAATTAAAAAATTATCTGAACCAGATGAGATAATTATATCAATTAACTTAATAATAGTATTTGCTGGAATTGGTTCATTCCTCCAGCCTGTTATTACCGGATATCTTTGTAATTCTGCAATGCTTGGCGGCTGGAAATCCGCTTTTTTCGTTTGCGGATTGTTAGAATTCTCCCATATCTCCATTTTTATTGTTCTTTGTAAAGGTTCTACCTTCTCAAACAGAATTATGGAACCCAGGAACAATGGTCAAACTTCAAGAAGTAATACTCTAACCTCCCTTCAAGGGAGTCTAAGTTTACTCTATGATTGGAAAGTTTATGCCTATTCATATAGCAGGTTTGCAGCTATCAATGTAGTACAATTACTACTCCTAAAACTTCCAGATTATTATTCTTCTGTCTTGAACTATTCTATGCTCCACAATGGTTTACTAAACTTCTTAACAATGACAGTATTTATTGTTATGCCGATACTTTCGAGCTTTGGAATGAGCCAACTTGTTAGAAGACACGGTAACCATACAAGCAATATTTTTTCTTATATTTATACATCTTGCATGGTCCTTTCGATCTTTTTAACATTTTCATCAAAACATTTTAGGTGTAATGGTTTTCTTCCAGCAATAATTTTGAGTTTATGGTTGATCTTGGCTTTGACTGCAGATTCGGTCACCATGCCTATAATATCAAATTATTCTAAACACGTTGCTCTGTCTGCTGGAGTAGCTAACACTTTTGGCAACCTGGCTGGATTCATTTCCCCTTTATACGCATACTATTTTACACGTGAAAATGTATATAGTCAACAAAATTGGTTCCATACATTTCTTGCTGGCGGAATTATTGGATTTTCGGGAATAATACCCATAAATGCAATGATTTGGTTTAGCAAAGCGAATTTTAGTGAAAAACGTTAATAGACTGATAAAATTTAATTGCTCAAATGTGTGCAAAATTTTTGAAAAAACTCATTTTTCGTGTAATATGTTATTTATGTCGGAGTTATGCATTTTGCAACTCCCACCACAACGTTTGATCAATGCAGATAATGAAATGTACTGTTTCGTGTAGAAGTTCTAGTACATCTCTCTAAAACTGCATAAATGTCCTAGCATAGCCAGCCTGTTAATTAATTCGGGCATCGTTTTGAGATCCAGTTATGTCAATATAGGTACTGTTTATACTGGAGGTTTATATATATATATATATATATATTTTGCCCAACTTATAAAATTAAGCCGAATCATATGTTATATTAATAGTATTATCAATGTTTATCAAATTACCAGTATTAGCAATTAGTTAAAACTATTTCTGAGCTATATAATATCGAGGACTACTAAACACTGTTAAGTAGTCCTTGATAATATTTTGGAAAATATTTATTATCCACAATGATTAATTTAAAGATGAGTTGTCAAACAGATAACAAAGAAAACTAAAGAAATATCTAACCAAAATGTATCCAATAAAGATTTCATATCCTGAATAGAATAGAATATTTAATAAAAACTATATTAATATACTGGGAAATTAAAACTAATTTAACAAATATACAAATTTGTTCATTTCTGATTTGATAAGAACGAGCAGAATGGAAAAAACGGATGCTTTTTTCGTTTTTTTATATGCTTTATAACAATAATGACCAGATCTAAGTGAAACTTTAGGAGTCATTGAAATGAGTAAATGATTTTGTAAAAAGTTCTTCTCAAATAGAAGCAATGATTGTCTATATCTGTGTTCTTTAACAGTTTCGTGTAAATTAAAATCTCCAAATGTTGATAAAATTTTTTCTGCCCATCGTTGTACTCTCTGTAGTTTCAAATCAAGTTTTTAGGAAGATTTGCAAATGCTGGTGACGCAAAATCTATGACACTTTGCACAGTAGCATGGTCCCATACTTCCAATTTAGTTTTACTAATTTTCGTTCTAAGCAGCTTCATACCATATAAACGGCTACTGGCTTTTTAATTATATTTGTAATATGATGGACCCAACTTAGATTATCGTGTTATGACGACAACCAAAATTTGATATTACTACATATGGTTAGATCAGTTGTTTTGTTAATCAATGATTTTTTTTTCAGAAAAACCAATTTTTGTAGATTTGGTTTGGTTTAATTTAATAAAATTAGAATGACACCAAGAAACAACATTATTGAATTCAGATTTAAGAATATTTCGAGAGAAGACAGCTGCCACAGTACAAACATTATCAGCGCAGTTAATAATCAGTTGTTGCCATACGAGATTTGAAGGTGACAAGAAAATACAGATCCCTGTAATACACCACTAAGAAAACTAAGCAAGCAACTATCTTGTGATGCCCAAATTTGACCTGCTGTGATCTTTTGATCAGGTAATCTCCAATCCTTTTAATAATTCCTTCAGGAAGCTCAATTGTGATAGTTTTTTAAGAAGAAGTTGATGAGGTACTGAATCAGATGCCTTACTAATTCAAAAGATTGAAGTAAGACTGCATCTACATGGTTAGAATTTAACAATTTGCCTTTTTAATCAAGTAGCTTAATAAAAGCAATAACACCATCTCCACCACGTTTGTATGCAAACTGAGAACCATTATCTATATCAGTAATATGTTGCGCAAAAGACTTAATCGCAATTTTTATAAAATTTTAGAAGGGACACGAAGCAATGATGCAGGTCGAAGTTCTTTGAAGTTGGCTATAGAAGTTTTGTGCATTGCACTAGCGCGTGAGAACTGTTTAAGTATGAAAGACGTGCAAAAGTATTACAAAGAGGTTCACCCAGAATGAGAGATGCAGATTTTTAGATAGAGGTAGGGATTTCATTACTATCACATTACTTTTTAGGTTGCAATTAAGCAAGGTGTTGGAAAACATTAAAAGGTTTGCTGCGCATTCCCATATTGATTTTACAGTATTAAGATTAAATAATACATCCGATTGATTAATTTTTGCTCAAATTTATATGCAATATTATTCAGCAAATCAGAGATGTTTCCATTAGCACATATGGTTAGCATTATCATTTCCAGCAGATTTATGCTGTTACACATAATCTCTTTTTTGGATGGCTAATTTCAGACTAGGCTCCTACAGTTTATTTTTATATAATGTTTAAATGCTATCACATCAATTGAGTAGAAGGCATGACATTTCTTGTCCAATAATTAGTTTAATAGTGGGAGATATCCAATCTTGGTCACCATTATTGATTTTTACAAAATTGACTAGGATACACGCAGTAGCTTTAGCCAATGAATAATATAAAAAATCAAATTTGCATCAATGTCATTTAAGTCTTAAATCGTTGTAAAATTTACTTGTTGAAAATTTATAAGAAATCTATCTAAGTTTTACTGTCTTGATTCATAAACCTAATGTATAATGGAAATAACTGGCGATGGAATCTTAAGAGTAAGTAGACAACCTTTGTGCTTTGATTTCCCAATAGTCGGCAGAAGTTAAAGTTTTCAGTGGTTATCACTAAGCGCTTCATCAAAGAGGACAAGATCAATTGCTGATGTTGAGTACTTAGCATTCATCTACATTTTCAATACATTTAGATCATTATTAAGATTAGTCAGATTCCTGCTTACACATTCATTATTGAAATCACCACACAATATTATGTCATATGTTGGATAATTGATAATAGCATCATCTAATGAAAAAATCAAGAAGCTCTGAATATTACCATTAGCACTAGGAAATTAATTAGGCGGGATGTAAATCCTTTCCAACAAAATTCTAGACTGTTCTAGCAAAAAAAACATAAATTCCATGTTAGATAGAGTATTTGATACTCTTATCTGCTGAACTTTATCCATATGATAGCTTATCCAAATGCAAATGCATACACCGCGGCATAGGGGAAAATAATCCCGAAATTTTGCTTGGAAATTATATAAACCAATAGTTTGATTATCAATAGTGCTAGACAACCAGATTTCAGCACAACAATAATATCAGGAGTACTTTTATTAGCCAACACTTTCAGCTCATCCGGTTTGTTTTTAATTGATTGTGAATATAGTGTTAAAATTTTAAGCATACTTCTATATGATTCATGTTATAGATTTAGGCAGTCAAAATTTATCTCAATTCCTTCATTAAAAATTTCAAATCTGCAATTCATAAGTATTCTTTTTTAGCTCCGCTTTGAATGATATTGAAATATTAAAAATTGGCTTTTCTATTTCATGTTCTGTAGCAACGTGCAATATAAATGCTTCTACCAAGATTTTTCAGTTTATACGAGTTAGCTAGCAGTTTCTTAACATTCCAAACTCAATAGCTATTGTACGCGCTCGCGTATGCGAAAATTTTTCAATTCTCATGATTAGTATCAAGAAAACCAAAAATGTCACTTGCTTTAGACTCATTAATTTCATTTATTCTTAAACATCTAGAATAGTTGTTCATAAAAGCACCGTTTTTAAAAAATGGCATCCATTAACTTCAAGCTCTTTGATATTCTCATCAATCAATTCAGTTTATGTGAAATTCTCAGAATATTTTTTATTTCTTCCCACAATCTATACGAGTTTTGAATTTAAATTCTTTAACACTTCCATTTTAATTAAAGGGCATCAACTGAGCATTGTGTAGTGTCACATTGGACATCAATTGTAATTGAATCTTTTTGGCCATTTTGAACACATTCATTAAAGAAAAACAGAAAATTGTCTTGTACATTCTTCAATGATTCCATTAGGGTTTCCAATAGGATAAAAATGTTTTGTTAATTTTGCAATTGTGCACAATCTTGCAATTACAGTCTATTCTTATTATGTGCACTATTAGTAATCATACTAAGATTAATAAACTTTTCCTACTAATAAGATCATTAATAAGATAACCCCCCCCCAACGGGGTGGACTGGGACAGTTTTATATTTTATTTAAAGTTAAATTATCAATCATAATTTATCATATTAGTAAATTATTTTATGTTTAACATATTTGGACATAAAGAGTCTTTGTTGATGGAAAGTATGAATTATATGACATTTGCTATTAATAAATTATAGCAAAAAAATGAAATTTGTCCCAGTGCACCCCACTCTCCCCTCCCCTAAATAGCAATAAATCCAGTTTTTTCTACAATATTTTTCATTTTTATATATTTTTTGGGAATTACTATCCTTGAACCCAAATATGCTGTGTGGCAATTAAAAGAGCCCCAAAGCTATCATGCATACTCAAATTTTGATTTTATATATATATATATATACATCAATGGGATAGCCAGGTTTCTTTTACAGGGTTACCATAAGCACTAAGTGGGGTAGTTACCATCTATATTTTTAACCCAATGCATTTATGTATTTACATGAACACAGCACTGCATACATGTACATGCAAATAGATATCAATGCATCACTGATTGTTATTTTAAATTCTAAAAACCTAATCTTTGTGAAACATGATATTAATTTTTCTCAATCTCCCAAGAATCGGTGTCAACAAGTATTTTTCATTAATTACTGATGTTAGTGGATGATCTATGAAAAGATAGTAAATTTCGGCGTTAATGCAGAATAGTATCCTCAATACAATTTAATATTTTTTACATTTATGCGTTTATTTATACTTTATCTCTTATGGTGATTTCACAGGAAACCTAAATTTTAGAAATCATAAATTTTAAGTGAGTTTTCATGATAGGAAACTTTTTCTAAGATTTTTAATGGCAATGGCAAATAGAAATTTTACGTTGTATGATCTTTGCAATGCTAGGAACTGAGGAATCCACAGGGCAATATTTTATGGATAAAGGTTTGACTAGTAGTCAGATGATGTATGTGAATTTTTGCCTACTCATGAGTGGGATAGTCAAGAACTCTTTCGTCATTGATATATTTATTTCATAACTTCATAAAAAATATTTGAGGATAAAAAAATTTTACATATACAGAATAACAAGTATATATTTATTTTGAAATTATTTTGGCTTAGCTTGGAAGTTCATCAGTGGTAGTTTAGCNCCCCCCAACGGGGTGGACTGGGACAGTTTTATATTTTATTTAAAGTTAAATTATCAATCATAATTTATCATATTAGTAAATTATTTTATGTTTAACATATTTGGACATAAAGAGTCTTTGTTGATGGAAAGTATGAATTATATGACATTTGCTATTAATAAATTATAGCAAAAAAATGAAATTTGTCCCAGTGCACCCCACTCTCCCCTCCCCTAAATAGCAATAAATCCAGTTTTTTCTACAATATTTTTCATTTTTATATATTTTTTGGGAATTACTATCCTTGAACCCAAATATGCTGTGTGGCAATTAAATGAGCCCCAAAGCTATCATGCATACTCAAATTTTGATTTTATATATATATATATATACAGAGGCGGCTATTCGACCTAGGTACTAAAAATATTCTGTATTAAAATGCTTATATGAAAATTAATTTGTTCAATACTTCTTTTCAGTGAAGATATTTGTCATTTTCTTCAAAACTAGGCAACTAGCGCGAATTCCCTAATTATGCCCATAATTTTGCGTAGAATTATTCAGCTTTTGTACGAATATCAAGTTAGGCAACACTTAATTTATGTTTTTGATTGCGCAATATTAATCAGAATTTCATGTTAATCTCGTAATCAATCAATCAGCGCGGGATTCAATTGTCAACTTAGGCAAATATTTTTTAATGTCGTATTTTTTAATGTCGTCGCCTTTTAATGTCGTATTTTTTATGTTGTAAACCCTACACCCAAGTCTCAACTGGAGGTTTCCTAATCCTGAACCCTAACCTAAAGGCCTATTTCTTTATTATTTTATAAACCTAAGCCCCAAACCCAAATTTCAAATAAATTTTCCTAAACCTAAACCCTAACCCAAAACCTTATTTCTGTATTATTTTATAGCCCTAAACCCTAACCCAAAATCCTATTTTTCATTATTTTATAGACCAAAGCCCTAAACCATGTTAAATATATTTAATAAATTAAATTTTCGACATTAAAAAATTACAACTCTAATAAACAAGCGAATTTTCCCATGTACGACTTAATAAAATACGACGTTAAAAAACTACCCCAATATTATTCTGGCTTTGTAACGCACAAACATTGTGAATAACCACAATCATTTGCGTACGCAAGGGGGAATTTTTAACGTTGTACACAGGAAAAAACTAGGGGGGAGTAAAACAACTTTGAATGATCTAAATTCAACAAAAAGTAATAAGACAACAATTACATGTTGTTGTAGTACCTACCAATTTTTTTTATTGCAGGATACATGGTGCAAAACTACAAAATTCTAATAATTGTGCGTCAATGTTGGTGTTAACATTCGTGGTTGTCCAAAAAGAGTGACAAAGTTCACTTTCAGCATTGAGGTTATCAATATTATAAAGTGACTGAATCTTTCGAATTACACTTTGAATTTCATCTTTTGTTAATACCCTAAGATTGTATGGTGGAGGAACTATAATGAGAAGGCGGCTTTAGCTTTGGTCACCCCTGATGAAAGACTAAATTTTGCTTTATTTTAAATTTTTTCAACAATATTTGCAAGAACTGATATTGTTTTCGATATTCTTCAAAAAAAATATTTTGATATTCAAAACTGTCATGAAAAAATTTTAGATTTTGAACTAAACGTGAAAAATGTGATACATATTTCAATTTAGTGGATTTAAATGATTTTATTTGCCACAAAGAAAATAATGTCAAATTTTCCCGAAGAAGTATTTAACGCTTTAACCACCGTGAGGTAAAAAATTACCCCATTCAGACCTTATAAAGCGAATTGCTCAGTAAAATTTTATTGCCTATGTTTCAGATTTTAGGAGAGCTTCACATAGAATCCTTGTGTCTTTCTACTATTTTACTTGATTTTTCAAAGTTGCATTTCAAAACTCAGTCACGATAACTACCATTGGGGTAAAAATTTACTCCAGGATATGTTAAGCTCATGAATACTTATTCATAAATTTACTGACTATGTACAATTAAATGTAAATATTAGAACATTAAAATTATTGTGCTGCTTGATCTAGAATATTCATTAGACTTTCTATACATTTCGTTCTTCAGAATATTAGTTTGCTATCTTCAATTAATTTCAAAATATGCAGACCACAAAGAGCTGCAGCATCACAAACAATTGATTTTCTATTTGCTGTCAATGAATACTATACTGATGGAAAGTTTCAAATCAAATATATATATATATATATATAAATATATATAGTTATTATATATAATTATTATGGGGCTATATACAAGGCCACAGTGTATAGAGCACCAGTGCAATACTTTTTCGCTTGTATAGGGCGCCAACTATGAAATTATACATTTTATCTATAAACTACTTCATTTTATGAATATCAGTTTGCAGAAATATTAGAAATGATAATTGACTAGTGTTACATTTCATCATAATCATTATTAACAATCAAACAAAAAACATTTTTTAAATATATTGGCGTTATATACTGTACACAAATATAGATATTTTGGCGCTGCATACAATTACATTTTCTTTTCGCTTTTAGTTTCAGCATTGATATAGCTTGAAGCGATGATGAAATTTTCGAAACGCTTAGAATTAGAATGGAAAGAACAAAAAAGAAAGGTATAAATAACTAATAATTTATATATAATTTTGCTTAATTTTTAGTCAGCAAAAATACAATTCATTGAAAAAATGAAGTTACTAAGACAAAGAAAAGATAAAAAATGTCTAATAAGCAAAAAAAGACTGAACTTATTGAAATTTCACATCAAATGTAAAAAAAACAGCCATTGCGGCAAAAATGCATCATTTGTCATAAGACTGATATTAAAAAAATAGAGTTCGCTTATTTATTCTTTGCCGAAACAAGTACGAAATTTAATTTTAGATTTTTATAGGACTCGTCCTTTACAAACTGTTTATGAATGCCACAGATGTTTTCGGCTATTTGTGAACGATCGACTTTGCATGACTCCAACCAAGATTTTTATAAAGTTGAGGATTTTAAAAGCTTAAATCATTTGCCTTTCGATGTAAGAAAGCATATCATAGGGAAACATTACAACGAAAGTTCCAATTTTAAGTCGTCAGGTGATTTTCAACTCTTAATATATAGCAAAACTAGTTGCTTAAACGAAAGTAATAATTTACTTGAGGCACTTGAAACAATTAAATTACAAAACAATATAGCCTATATATATATATATTCCGCGCTTGTTACTACCGTAACGGCGATTTTGGGTTACAAAGTGCAGAAAAGATCAATTTTTCATAGGAGTTGCAACATCGATCATTTCAAAATAAATTGAATATTATATTATTTCTATTTTTACAGAAATTATTCAAATACACTATATTTATCGAAAATAGGAAAACAAACATAATTAAAGTAATATCTTACGTGACTAAATGCTAAACCAGCCCGAACAAGACCTACATTTTTCTGTTCCAGTTATTGCCAATATCGTAATAAATTATCTTCAAAAATAGGATACAATATAGTTCGCAATCATTCTAAAGCCAATACAAAATCCGGAATCCTTGATTTAGATTGGGAAAAATATCTCAAATGTATTGAATGCAGCATAATATTGTTGTGTATTCAGCATCGGAAAATATCTAATTTTGGCTTTATTGCAGATCAGCGGACCCTGATATATAAATATATTGTTTCGACCCAACAATATATATGATGTCATCTGGAATCTAAACATAAATCTAAATTTTTCAATCTTTTATAGACCTAAGATCTAAACCTAAAAATTAAATTTTTAACATTTGATGACGTAAACCCATAGCATGTGATTTAACGTCATTTCGGATTTTAAGAATCAGAGTCCATTGATCTGCAATAATACCTATGTATATATATATATATATATATATATATATATGTATATATATAGGCAAAAAGTAGTTTAAGTTTATTGTCTGCAATTACAGCTAATGTTACAGGAATAATAATAAAATTTATCTGAAACAGCATTCTTTGTCACTCAATGCTCGGAAGAATATGCTACATTTTGAACTTTATTTGCTGTAAATTTATGAACATACACACACACACACACACACATATATATATATATATATACTCAATGTGAGAATAGTCAAGTTCAATATGAGAATAGTCAAATTCAATATGAGAATAGCCAAATTCAATATGAGAATAATAGAAATTGTGCAAAACAAATCAAAACCAAAAGCATAAACATAAAGCATAAAATATAAAACAAAGCAAAAACGCAAAGCAAAAAACTATTTCTCAAATTTTATTTAGAATTCAACATCTTCTCTCAATACTGCAGTTAAAATGCTTTCAATTTTGGTTATGCAATTTGAGCACATTTCTGCTATTAGGGAAAACACGACAACGACTGCTGAAACGAAACACCTCTAGTGTTTAGCATTATGAGTAATAAAAGCTGCGAAACACAAATTTCACGATATTAAGTCTTCCACTACGAAGAATAGACAGCTTACTTTTGTCCGAAAAATTACAATATTATAATTAATATAGTTTTAAATACAACTGTATATCCCAAGAACAATAAAAATTAATAAGCACATAATTCAATGATATTTTAAAATATAATACTTTTTTGTAGTTAATTAATTCCTATAAAAATTATTTTTTGTTACAATTTCCATTATTCTCATATTGAGCTTGAAATGGTATAGTTTATTCTTGTCGAATTGAGTTCATTTAACGCGGTATTAATAGCATCAATCCGCATTCCAGTTTTTCTATTTTTTCAAAAACCATTAAATTTATTCAATTATAATTACAAAGTTTATTAGGAGGTTTACTGATTATCGATGCTTCAGTAAATGCAAAGATTATATTGTTGTCTAACACTTTATATATTTCCTTCAGCATTTGTTTATGTGTTGGGAGGTCCTGGTATTTAAGTTGACAATCTTATATTGGTAATGAATTTGTTCCTCACTTATCGTTAAAAATTGATATCTTGAGTGGTAGAGCCAGAATTCTTTTGTATATATATATATATATATATATATATAATTCTAGAAATGAATGAAATAAAATTTACAAGACAAGAATAAAATAAGAAAATGAATACAGTACTATGCATCCTTTTTACATCATATTGCAACAAGAAATATAAAGCTAACACTATTAAGACAATTTGCGACAGAATGTTAAAGCTATCATTTAATTATAAATTGATAAATTAATTAAGGACATTGTTTCAAAGTGTCTACTACATTCGCCGAGATCTATTGAAGAAGTGAACCTATAAGTTAAGGAAAATTATTGGAAATTTCCATACATTTACACCAAGATACATCACTGAAGAAAAATTTGAGGATCATTAATAAGAAACTTAAAAATGTTAATTCAATCTACAAAACAAAATATTTATTTAAGAATATAGATAATATTCCAAAAGAATTTGTTTCATCAATTGTCTATAGATATAAATGTGACAATTGCAAAAATTTTACATTGGTGAAACAGTTCGTTAATTCGGAAAGACAATAAAGGAACATCTTAGTAGACATTTAAACACAGAACTCTACCTCACGAACTTAGCGAAAATGATTTTGAGATTTTAATAAGAACACAAAACACCAAAATAGCAGAAGCAATCATACTAAGAAAAGAAGATCATAAATATATTTTAAGCAAGAAAGTTAATTACCAGAAATGAACTTGTCTGTTTTAGTTAATGCATACATATAGGATTTTTTAAGCATTTAGTGTAGTATATTTGTAAAGTTATATTTGCCGCAATATCGTATTCTTAGAATTACCCATAAATGGTTGAAATGCATCAACATGCGCATATAGATGTATATATATATATATATATATGTTCTTTTAAATTTTTTTTATTGTACATAGTGTAGTTTTGTAGTTTTGTAATTATGTTTATATTTGTAAATATGTTCCTTGCATATAACTTATATTGCATATGAAAAACTGCAAAGTAAACTATTGCTAGACAAAATATTATATATATATATATATATATATGTATTTATATATATATATATATATATATATATAGGATTTTACATTATAAACAAGACTGTTAACGTTGTTTTAATTAAGGGAAAGAATTTAGTAAATTATTTAAGAGTCTAGCTGAAATATATTTTGCGCTTAATGAATTTTCTTAAGCAAATTTAAAAACATGGCACTTGCACCGCACAGCGATAGATTTCATAAAAAATGTATTAATTCATTATGAAATTGAGAATTCAAATGCTGTTGCATTACCTTTCAAAATCGTCATCCCAGAGCTCGATTTTCAGTACTTTTAATAATAAGAAATTGACTATTAAACTTCATAGAAAAACGCATAATTTTGAGTTTCTTGTGTTAGGACAGCATTTTTAATATGAAGCACTCTGGAAATATACATGTAAGTAGGAAATTCACTTTGTTAAATTTTTTAGAAGATTTTTAAATAACAGAAACAACAATGTGCTTTAAAAGCAGGCGTTGTTCACTTTTAGATTTGCTATGCAACATATTTTAAAAGTGAAGGACAAATATGTAGAAAGAAGTAAAGAAAATATTTTCTAAATTATTGAAGCAAATGGGAAATGAAAAACATTTGCTTCCTAATGGTTTGCTAAGTACATCAATAAGAACTCTAAGAAGTTCACCTTGAATTTAAAATCTTCCAATTTTATGCTTAGTTATGTATACAATAATGTTTTTTCAGCGTCTAAGCATGCTTTTTTAAAAGTTTAAGTTTTTTTAGGATTGATATATGCCATTTTGTTTCTATTCACGAATTCGGCAACTATGGTTTAGAAAATACAATATATACTTGAATATGCAAAAAAGTATGCACATCACCAGTATAGAGAATTGAACAAATGTTATATTTCATTTATAAAATATGTTGTTTTTTGCATTTTTAATTAAAGTTTTTTAAAAAGTGTTTGTATGTCTTTTCCTATATAATATAATTCCTGTATAATTATTCTTAAAAGAGTAATTTCCTGTGCTATGAGCTTCTTAGAACGTTATAGTGAAAGTTAATTTTTGAATCATGTGCAATAGTTTTTAAGATTTATAATGTAGCAAAGGCAATTAAAAATAAAGTAGGCTTAATAGAAATTATTTTGTTTACATTCTCCTAAATTTACACTTCAGCTGTCAACTTCCATTATCTATTCCAACAATAGTAAGTGGGAATTTTATCGCTTCTATCCAATGAAATTTGAGGAGCAAATTCCTTTCAGATGTCTGATAAATTAGTTTTAAAATGTCAAAGAAGACGGACAGTAGTTTTTCATCCTTAATATATGTAAACGTGGGAGGATACGTGTATGCCACATCATTGGATATCCTGACAAAAGAACCAGGATCACAGCTTGAGCTAATGTTTTCAGGAAAGAGTAAAACTCGATTGCTGCGTGATTCAAAAGGTATATTATTTTAAAGTAAAACCATTTCCTAGAAAATTAATGTTTTAAAACGTTTCTATAAATGGTTTATTAATAGATTTTCGACATGTTTCATTAATTCAAACTATTTTAATTATTTGCAGAAATATAAATTTCGTAAAATCCTTCAAAGCTCAATGAAATTGCAATTTAATTTACCTAATTTCATTAAAACTCTAAAATATCTAGGCATTTGATGCATTTAATGTAAATGATAATCCTAATCGTAACTTTTACCCGAACTCCAACCCCTAAATTTAGTCGTTTAATGAACTATATATATATATATATATATTTATATATATCATCTCGTACTTAATAAGTAATCCAGAGGAAAAATTTATGAAATATATTATATTTCAAAAATTTCAAAAAATTATACAAGTTTCTTAGTAGAACATAAGGTCACATTCAAATTTAAAAACGCAAAAGGCCAATGCTTTACTGCTTTCAAATCTTAAGCTACTGGAAAACTTTAATGCTATAAAACTAGGCAGCACCAAATTAACGTTTTAAATAGCAACATTCAATTTTTCAATATTTTTGTGAATATGAATGAATAATATTTAATATTTAAAAAACAATTTACAAAATTTGAAAAGCCCAACTTGATTGAATTTCACTGTTCTTGCATTTTTATTATAAAATTCAAAACTATATTTTTCGAAATAAATATTGTCTAATGTTGAACTTTTACATGTTATTGCTATAAGAACAAAGAATAATGAACAAATATATCACATCACTAATCATTTTGCATTTTATCACTATTCTGCGTTTTTGATACGTTAAGATAATTTTGTACAAATTTCTTTCAAAGAATATAACATGTCAAAACGAGCATATGATGTGAAAATCTTCCCAAGTTGGAATGTTGAAAATAGAAACGTCATTTGTCACTTTCATTGCTTTTTCCATTCAACGCAGCTATAAATTAACGTATTTAAATTGTAAAGTAATAAAAGTTACGTAAAAGCTGTCATTTAAATATTTA
This sequence comes from Hofstenia miamia, assembly GCA_900660155.1. Lineage (NCBI taxonomy): Eukaryota > Metazoa > Xenacoelomorpha > Acoela > Hofsteniidae > Hofstenia > Hofstenia miamia. Next base: position 165,068 of record CABFPE010000321.1, on the reverse strand, counting down.
TGAAGTTTTCTAATTTGAAACAGAATCATTGCTTTACTTTTCAAACGTGTAGTCCCTTTTCCGATTTTGAAGCAATATTCGCACATTTGAAAGGGACAGATTTGCAAATTCTGAATAAAAATTGGTTTTGCAAAAGCAGTCATTACTTACTCAGGCTTGCAATCCTAAATTGCCTTTATAAATGACAAAACTTTTTTTCAAATTTTAAATTAGTTTTCGTCAAGGACATAACTACTGGTGAGCATACTCGAACGTAGTTTAGAAAATTTGTAAGAACTGTATTTCTGTGGGTGATGTAATTGAAAAGATTCAGTTTTTCATTGAAAATTTCAATTTTTTTAGAAAGTGTTAATTTCTCACCATTCCAAATGTTCAATCATGTTTTCAAGGCGCACTTTTTTATATATGTAGACAATCTAAGCTTACTAAGGTGTGATGTCCTGCGCAAATTCAAAGTTCGATACGTGAAAACGAGACAGAGGCAGGTAGTGGTTCAAGAGCGAAAATGAAAGTAGAGGCACTTGGGTATCTAGGGGTTGGGCTGGCTAGGCTTGAGAAACTCAGTTACATAGACCCAAAAAGTTAATTTCATGTTTACAAATTTACTATCACAATAGAAATTTTTCTGAGATACTTTGCCTAATTTGTTTAATGAGTTCATTATAATTCATTTTTCCAACTCCATATAATATGATATAATCCATCGATTGATACATTTTGTTTGCATAAAACTATGTACACAGTACTATTGGAATGATGAAAAAAGCATTCCAATGAGATAATAATCAGTACTAAGCTGTGGTGATTTAGTAGGTTTTTCTCAAAAAAAACATGGCTGGATAGGGATGGAGATTGGCAGTATAAAGTTGCCACCACTGATGGCAAGATGAAGCCATTGAATTGCTACAATTAAACTAAAATTTTATAACAATAACTGTATTTTTGCTTCCTAGATTTCATCAGAATATGTTGCAAACCATTTCAAAAAATTGAGGTCTGGTCACGTTGAGGTTTTTCGGGTTAGGTTCTTGTAGAACTTGAGAATCTCAACGCGATAACAACTATGTTGTAGTGATTTCAGATTTTGTATAGCTTTACTAGCTCATGAGCTCTGAGTGCTTAAAGTTTCTTCAAGAAAACAAAAAATTCAAAAAATTCCTAGGTAATTAAACATTCAACTTGTTATGTTTGTTTTTCAATCATAAGGCTATCATTTTACTTCCTTAGTGATGAGAAACACAACTATTTTTTTTCCAACTAACGAACTTTATCTACCGTGAGTGTTATTGAATTCAATTTATAGTATCTGTATAAATTGCAAATTTTTTCTACAAGATAATGTAGATACATCTACCGGTATATTACACATCAATGCCGGCCCTATATCTGTAATGATTTCCGAAAATATGTTTAAAAACTCATAATCTCTAACTCACCTCCCACTTCAATAAAACTTAGACAGTCTATTAATAGAGCGTTTTCATTGGTGTTTACACTACTTTTCAAATTCACGCAATTCATTGTAAAGTTCAGCAAGAAATTTATCTTATATTATGACTTTTCAAAAAAATATTTCGGATGAAATTTGACCTTATACTCTTTGTGTGCATACAATATATAATGGGTGGATCGTGACAAAAAAGTATGGTAGACTTTTTCATGTAAAGCGAAAAGCGAATGAATATTTTAACAAGAAAAAACCAATCTAGCCATGACATGCAACACAGTCGAGGAAATTTACATGCCTTAATATTTATTTCATGCTTACTGAAAAACTCATTTCCTAAATATCATTAATTTTTACATTCGGAAGGAATTGTCGATAAAATTTGATGGGTTTAAATTATTTATTAAAAATGAACCAAGATAAATTTTTTTTCAATACTTATATAGCTCGTGGGACAAATAGATTCTTAGTCTTATTCACACCAGAAATGGAAATGGGACTGTTTTTGAGATTTGAGCCATTCCGCCCCATACTCAACTTTTCGCCTCTGCCTCATATTGTCCTCGTGCTTTAAGCTACCATCCTAAATTGCGTCCCCCATAAAAACTATTGTTTGTCCATTACTGTTTTATGAAATTTTTTGTAACTCTAAACCACCACTGCAACTATTCTAAATACCTTACTGATAATAATTGACAGAATTATTTTGAAATTGCATTTAGTATTACTATCAAGGGAAATCTAATAACAAGCATAATGATAATTCATGGCAAAACATGATAATACTATAAATCTTTAAAAAGTTTTTCATAAAGCCAATTTCTTAAACATTATGGAAGACTAAACTTCCAGCGTAATTGCAATGCAAGTTGAAGACAAATCAAGTTGAAAAGAAATATTATTGGTACTTTTGTAAATAGCTAAAAATACATGATAATGGTTTTTTTAAGTGCTACTAAATTTCCGAGTAAATCCAGACTCTATCAAACAGGTAGCCGTGATTTATAAAAATTACTTAAAAACCTCTAAAATGTGTACTCTTTTGTTTTAGTTTTTTTTAACTCACTTGTGTATTTGTCCAATGGTTGCCCACTTTAGAAAAACCTTGTTCTTATCCGCTCTGACTTCCATCAGCCTAGCCCACCCTATGGGTCAAACCACTCTACTTCTATCTCTGCTTCAGACAAAATGAACTAATGTGGTATATTAAAAAATGGCCTCTTTACTTTCATGATAAATTTATCATAGATCTATACAATTATTGATCATGTTTATTATATCAATCAATTTCTGCCCATGAAAATTTTATCAATTGTTTCTCTCATGGTCAGTAAATTTGATATCCTGACGTAGATTTTCAATTAATGCTTACGAATTGTATTATTGACGAAGCTAGTTTTGATTGACAGATACACACCAAATTCTTCATAATTAAGCCAATTATAACCACTTATTTTTCCAATTATAATGCATTTAATTAGAAATTTCATATCGTCAGTTCTTGAAACATTTATATGAATATCATGAAAATTTCGTTATGAATTCGATTATAAATTTAATGTTAACTCGTAAAAAGAGGTTATGAAAAAAATGTAAATATTGAATTACAGTTATATCTATTGGTTTACCACACATAGTAAATAACTACATGGTACAAATTGTTTCAGTAGAGATACAAAGAAGCAAGTCAATTTGAAATTTCTTATGATATATAGAAAGGAACTTGCAGAATGCTTCTAGTTGCTGCGAAATCCTGTTGCCTAATGTCACGCATGGGGAATTTTCAATACAAAAGTTTCAAGAGTGATCGTAAAGAAGTAAAAATTTACCCAAATCCAAAACCACATTAGACATTAATACTGCAGAAACATTAAAAGGGTCAAATTCCTTGTACTAAAAGATCCCCAATTCACTGTCAGGATGCTTGCGCAGGAGTGGGGAATCAGGGGGACAAAACTGTTAAGCTATTATCACAAGTACTATCAAATGAATGTTTTGCAAAAAGCATCTTAGAGACGATTGATGCTAATCCTGATTTCCTTGACAAAATTACGAGAAGTGAAGCTTAGTGTTTTTAATTCGTGAAAATTATGCAATAGCACAAGAACAATTGTGTTAGTAAAACGCATTTCTTTCATATTTTGACGTTGATGTTGCCTGATTGAGCCTGGACCAATTTTTAGGAATTTTGAGTTGGACTGGGCGGGTTTGAGCATATGATTTTTTATCTTGGCGCCCGAAAATTCAGGCCCACTTGCAATTCTTGGGACAACGAGGATATAATATTTAAATTTGCAAAAAAAATATCTAATAATGGAAATTTATTTGGTTTGGTTTTTATAATCAGCAAAATGTGATTTTCCTTTATATGATGGAGTCAATATAAGAATTGGTTAACTTACTGCATTGTAGTTATATGTTAAATTATCTCTTTTGAATTTGAATGCCTAATATCAGTGTCTCTATGTCCTTAGTGTCATTATTCAGTTTTACTTGAGAATCATTTGATACAAGATGCTTCAAATGAGACATGATAAATATAAATATATGTTATCAAAGTAATTTTCAACTCTGCAAATTAGATGATTCGAGTACACGTCTCTTTCTTTAACACATTCATTAGGGAGGGGTAGCGTACTTCATACAATATGTAATTACACATTGTGTTTTAAGGCTGTTAGAAATTCCCAAATTAGCTAATGGCGGACCATGATAAAGTATATTAAGCAACTAATTTTGATAAAATTTTTTGTCTATGTAAATAATTTTCATTGTCCGTTAAAGAATTCATTCCCTATAGGTAGATTTACTGTTATTACTATAGGCTTAAATAAAGGCCCATTGATCTACTGCGATATTTTCTGAATAAACTTGTAAATAGCAAAAACATTTAACAGGTCAAATTTCACAAGATTGCTGCTTCAATATGTCACACTTAAAAAATAGTTCTAATTCAACATTTATTATTACTACAAGCCGGGCTAACGATAGAGTCAATAAATTTTAGCATTTATTAATTATTTTAAAATTGAAAGCCTATTTGCATAATGACTTTAAAATGGGATGATTAATACAAATAAGTATATAAAAGAATTAAAATACGGCAATGCAATACTCTTGAAGCACCTTTTAGCATTCAATCAACTTAATTGCTTTTCAATGAACTCTTTCCAAAAATTCCTGAATTACTCGCATTGGTCGATAATTAGTTTGACATATAATGCTCTAAACTACCTACGATCATTTTAAGATACCACCTACTCGCTGCATTGAAATAAAATAGTCTCATGTATATTTAGTTGGTTAATGCATTCAAATAAGTAGGTCAACGTAATTGCTTAAATTTATATCTGCATAAATATATATTGAAATATAATCAGAATAATGTATATAAAACAGTTGCTAATTTAATAAACTGTCTAAAATCATTTTATACATTTTAATTAAGGATAGTGGCGTCAATTCAATAGAAGGATGTTTAAAATAAAACGTCATTGTATTAGACCTGGGAATTGCATTTACCTAGTATCAAGAAGTCCGACTGCGTATATTATCAAGTATTCAGCAAAAATAAGAATTTCAAGTATTTTCAAAATATCAAAATCAGTAATTATTTTGGTTATAACAAACAAATAAAAGATTTTAATAGTTTGTGGATTTAGTTTCAATCTAAGTGGTTCACAGATTAGTCCTGCTTTACGAACATTTCTTTAAAAGCTGGTGATGTATCTGAGAAAGCTAGAAGTTGCGAAATTTATGTTCCTAATTAGGCCAATGTACAGCAACAACTATAAAAAATCCAATCACATTTACTCAATAGGTCAATTGAAACATCAAGGACTTGTAAGTACTTCTGTGAAGTTTTATGAATCAGATATGTCTATGCTAAAGTACAATGCTTGAATATCAAACATTAGGTTAATAATCTGATTAGAATGCTTACCCACAATGCTGTATAAAGATATTAATATTTACTTTTCTTTTAAGAGTAGTCATTAATTAAATTATGGGATCAAGTGGTATGCATGAGTGGATGGATGTGTAGCATGTCTTCAGAGCGCTCCAACTGTTAGCAGCTTATCATAAGCCAATTCCCTTGAACAAAATCAAAGAATTAAAAAAATTATTTAAATAAGAACAAATATATGTTGAATTAAAATCTTTAATCGTAATTCAACCCCAATGTTTTTAAAGATATTAATATAAAAGTGTGAGTAGCACATCAGTGTAGCTAAAGCAAATTGTCAAAGAATCCTAAATATTATGTAAAATCGAAGTATGGTTCAAATAAAATTGCGGCTAGATTACTAAAATTTATATTTCAACTTGACAAGAAATTAAAATAGCTTCTTTACTATCATATTATTTATTAATTTAATTTAACATCGCTACATTTTAGAAGAGCATTAAAAAAGAATAATTTTATTAGTAAAATGAAGAATTTTATTAGTCAAATCGAACACACATATGTCATAAATGTAAATTCAATCAGTAACAAACAACACAAAATCTCGAACACACATATGTCATAAATGTAAATTCAATCAGTAACAAACAACACAAAATCTCGAACACACATATGTCATAAATGTAAATTCAATCAGTAACAAACAACACAAAATCTCGAACACACATATGTCATAAATGTAAATTCAATCAGTAACAAACAACACAAAATCTCGAACACACATATGTCATAAATGTAAATTCAATCAGTAACAAACAACACAAAATTTTGTATTTCTATTGCAATTTTTAAGTAATAATAATTAATGTTCTAATTACAAAAAACTTACTTTTTGTAACTTTATGTCCGTTGTATCTTTAAAGCTATAATTATTTTTCATGATGGGAAATTCTCAAATTTAGTTTTTTTGTACCACATTGAGTAGTAGTAACAAGACATTGTTTAAGTGTGCTGAAGACAATATTTTAAGCAGAATGAAGATAATTGGTTGATTTAAGAATGAGTAATAAAGGAGGAGATCTGAAATTAAAACAAAAGTTGATCCCGATTTTGTCCCCATGATAATATACGGCATTTGGAGGCAAAATATAAATAACGAATAAAAAAAGAAAAAGAAAAGAAATTTGTTCAAAAATTAAACATTCTGTCTATGATGAGTGTGCCTTATCAAAATCAATTCATGGAAAAGATAGAAATATTAAAAACGTCAAAAATAGCTATTATGACGTAAATAATTAGAAAGAACATTTTATATTTTAGTATCCATTTTGCGTACGTAGAAAATTTTCAAAAACTTTTGTCTCGATACACACCTAGATTTTAAATAAGAATAGAATAACCGTGAAATATTCCACTTCTGCTTATTATAACATCTTGCAATTTTTCAATTTTAATACATGATTAATCAGTTATTTTTTTCAGCTAATCCAAAACCCAACAAGACATAATATTTTATATTTATTAAGATACAAGAAGTAGATGTGTTTTTAATTGTGGCAATTTCTAAGGCAATTGATATTCATTTGTGTAAATGAAATGCAATTTACTAGACGCTTCTTAAAAAACAGGATTCTTTATATTCCTCTATCATTTTTAAAACAAGAGCGACAAACGAGTTAGGTTTGAAAAAAATTTCTAGAAAAATACAGCTTAACAATTTATATTACCAGCTAACACTTTGTAGAATTTCAATGTAAATGACATGCAATAAAATTTAACAATTTAAACCCATTGATAATATGGATCTGCGTCTAAAGTTGAATGTCAAATTAATTTCCACAAATGTCACAGCAGTTTTTATAGTACAGTTAATAATTATTTACATCATTAAAAAAAATTACTTTGTTTGTAGACCTGATAATGCTCTGAATGTAACCCACCACATCATAGTAACTATTTTGAATTCAATTAAAAACTATTGATAGCAATAAATAGGTGTTTAGACAAGTTTTCTTTAGTCGCGCCACTGCCAACTTAATATACGGCCAGATATGTTGCATTTAAGAGGCAGAAATTAAGAGGCACAATATAATGTAATGAAATTATGTAATGAAATTGTATAAAAAAACTCATTCATCTAACTAAAAAATAAGGATTCAGTATAGAAATAAACAACAATTACAATTGCAAATAAGCTATGCTTTCAAATCAGACTTGTCAACGAGCCGAGCTTCTAACGAGCCGAGCCGAGCCGAGCTTGAGCACAGTATTTCATATACAACGAGCCCAAACGAGCCTATTTTAGGCAAAGCAAGTTTACAGTTCTGCTTGTTAATTTGATTATGTAGGTTTTTCTTATTTTTTGCAGTCAGTATGCTCTTCCTATAATCTTATTTAAGAAATATTTATTAAATAATAGGAAGAGCTATGTAAAAAAATCATTGAGCACAATATTTAAAAAAAAATACCGAGCTAAAACGAGCCTCATTCAAAGATTTTATGTGGCGAGCCGAGCCGACCCGAACTTGCATAAAATTTAAACGAGCAGAGCCGAGCTGAGCCGAGCCGATCTTGGAAATGTCGGCTCGTGGATAAATGTGTTTCAACTCTCTCTTAGCCAGTTTTTAAAGGGAGCCACTTCATCTTCCCGAATGTCATTTTTTTGCCAATTTCCTTTCATTGTTAAAAAATATATTAACTACAACATTGAAAACACATCGAATTCCAGATTTTGATGAACTGAACATGCTATTGGTTCTTGTAAAAGATCATAACATTATCTTTCTTGCAATATTTCGCATAGAAATCGTCTTTAATTTATTGCAATGCAGAAAATGTTCTCTGGTAATGCTTAACACCAAAAAGCAGGAGCTTACAAAATAATGCAATGATGAAATTGGTCTTAACAACAAACACGACCGTATATAAAGTTTTCCATGGTCGCGCTTATACGTTGTTGAGCTAGAATGTCAGAAAATTTGTTGAAGGATCTTTCTATGTTAGCACCATGGTTAGAACCATCGTGTGGCAGCACAATGAATTGATCGATCTCCCACACCCGATAAAAAATTCTCATCACACGCCCCACAGATCAAGCACTAGTGTCCTGCAAAACTCACATTAGAACACCCTTGAACATAAAAGCAGAATTATTATATCTTTTAACTATACTGCATTGCATACTGTATTTTCTGATAAATGAAGAGTGCAGGTTAATTATGAATTGTAAATCTAGCTAAACTATGCGCTAGCTATGGAGAGTTTCGGAAGCTTGTATGATTAAAAAGGATCTTGCTACTTAAGTACATTTTTGAGAAAGGAATTATTCCAATATCATAAACGATAGTTTTCAACATTTTACCAATCATTTCTAGAAATTTGAATCGTTTAAATTGCACACAATGAAGCGGATTTGCTTCAAAATAAGTGTTGTGTGTTAATTCAATTTGCAAGTTCATTACATGCTTTAAAACAAAGTGAAATAGCGCAATTTAAACAAGAAGGCTTAGTCAGTAATAAATCATCATAGATGGTTTTATAGATTAATAGGATTTGGTGAAAAACGTGTTTGAAATAGACACTTTCTATTTTTCAATAGAAAAATTGACGTCGGGAATAAAATTTTTAAAAATCCTTGCATGTTCTTTAAGAGATCAACAACATAATATGCAATAGTGAAATGTCGGACAAACTTTCCTGACAGGGATTGATCATAGATGCTTTTCTAGATGATAAAGAAACGTCAGAATTTATTATTTCATTTTCTCACTAATTTATTAACTTAGCAAATTTCATTTCAAATGAGGCTTTTAGTGGATAAAACTTTGAAAAGCCTGAATTAGTCTATTTTAGAGTCATGCTCATATTGATGCTAACTGGTTTCAAATAATCTGTTTAACAAAGAGCGCTCTTTAAAGCACTGCTGTTCCCAGAAATTAAACGTGATTAATATTGAAATTTAATATTTAGAAATTCCTTGGTCTGCAAAAAAGCTGTGCAAAAAATTTTTCAATTTGTAGGAAATTTTTACTTTTTGCAACGTTTGCAATTCTGTCCCACTATGTGTTCGTAGAATAATTAAATACACAATTTTAAGTTGATTTTCCATTTATATACAATAACATTAAACCTAAAAATTTTGTGGGGCCCAACAGTAAACTACGGTATTTCTTTTAATTGTGAAGCATGCAGTACAGCGTAATCCTAAAATATAGTTAAATTTAAACCAAAATTAAATGAGCCTATTCATGCGCTCTTTAAAAGTGAATTGAAATAGAATAGTTTTTTCAAAATTTAAAACGCTTATTACATCTTATTGCAAGTTATTTTAGAAACTGTCTGGGATGTTTTCAGCGACAAGGGATTATTTACACATGAGACATTTAGGTCGGTTTTTCATTGACAGAGATGGTGTACTTTTTAAATATGTACTCGATTATCTCAAAAACACAAGAGTTGTTCTTCCTCCTAACTTCCAAGAAAAAGATCGCTTATTACAAGAAGCTGAGTATTACGGGCTTCCTGGTCTAATAATGCTAATGAAAAAAGCTAAAGGTGGAATGCAAGCAAAAAAACGCTGGATGAATATTCGAGGCATGAAAGGAAAGTTGCAATGTGCAGGAAAAATACAACTCACAGCTCCTAAAAAACCAGTAAGTTTAGTATGTATCCTAATATATGTAATGCCCAAATCTAAAATAACAGTTCTGTTAAAAAACACCTCAACATTCAATGGTACAAAATTGACATAGTTTTTCTTAAAATTCACATGTATTTAAATATATATATTTACACTTGCCACTAGAATTACCACGATGGTTTGACAATATTTTAGTATGAAAACTCCCTAAGCATACACTGGCTTTTATCTTTAAGTATGCTTACAACACTCCTGAATTATATAAAATGACGAGTTTCGAAATTACAATAACTCAACAACAACAACAACAAAAACAACTACTCCTACTACTACTACTAAATGAGTTTATTAACTTTAATAAAATGTTTCACAAAAATTAGTATAAAACTAGTGAAATTAACATTGTGTTCAAATTTTCAAATTCATGATTACCTACATTAATTTTATACCTCCTTACATAGCGGAGTTTCTGAATAAGTAAAACATTGTTTACTCTATCGAAGTTAAATAGAACTCATTGATTAATGTAGTAATTATGTTATTGTAGAATGACTTTTAGTAAATCCTATTGGTAAGAGTATTTATGTCTTACTTTAGGATATAAAAAGCATATATTATGTTGTCAAACATCATTGCATATGATGGAGTAGCCCAACCAGTTCTAATTTTATCCCTATACTCAAAATGTATTCTCTGTTCATTACGTAAACGATCAATAGTTTTTAATGATTTTATTTTCCATGTAAAGCCCAATGTTTTCTTGAAATATTTTATTATTAATGAATAGACTTGGGATCAAAACCTACAATGGAATACTAGTAATATGCTGTGTGACGATTTAGTATACCCACACAGAGATAAGTCCAATAGTCAATCTTAGATCTTATATTGATATATAATATTGCAACCTTAAAATCAATGTTTCAAAAAAAGCACCATCAATTTTAAATTTAAGCAATAAAGTTTTCTTAGCTAGTTGATGTGCTGGGTAATCAATGAAATGTGCCCCCCTCCTAACCAAAATTCATTCCGTCACTGCTGCAGTATATACATTTTTTCTAATATGAAGAATGTACTGGAATCTGGCTGAACGATGGCTTCTCACTTGTTCTTTTATTCCCCTTGTAAGTTAGGTGCGAATAACCAATTAAGGAATGTTCGCCAGTTAAAGAATTCATTCAATCATATAAAATAATAATCTGAAGAAAGTAGTTAATAGAAAATATTTCATCAAATATTCAAATGCAATAAAAAAATTATGTGGTTACTATAAAAATAATGAGATATGGGTGTTAATTTTAATTTAATTTTCAAGAATTTTAATTATTTGTTTTAATTAAAAGAAGTCACATTATCATATTAAACATGTTCAAATTAGGAAACAAAGATTTAAACAGAATCTGTACACCGGATCTGGGCAATATTCAGAATTTTTGGTATTCTAATAGAACAATTGTCTCATTCCTTTTTGTTGGAAATTTCACCTGGTATTCGTGCATTCATATGGTAATCCGATTACTTAAATGCATTCATTGGTATATTATCACACATGCCCCATTCAGAAATTTTCAATTGAAATCTGTAAAAAAATTTCAGAAATAGTGAAATGAAAGACATGCTCTCTTTGGAAGAATTCTGTCTGCTTAATGAAATACAATTAGACATTTAAGCAAAATTAGTCCTAACAATTTCAAGGGTTTTGCATACAGTGCAAATGATTATATACTTAGAAATTTTATTAAGTGATGTAAAGGATGTCTTAAGAACCTGTCTCATATAATAAAACACTAATGTAGCCTAAAATTTGTTACAATAATAAAAAGGCTATATTCTCAAAGCATTTGGCAATTGAGTAACATGTCTGCTAATTATTTTAAATGCATTGTATATATTGTCAGTATTTGTTTACCATATCACACTAACTGCTATATAATGTCTAATTAATGATGAAAATTTTCTTTATATATATATATATATATATATATATATATATATATATATACATATGCATACATGCAAAGTCAACTTCCAAAATTCTCAATTTCCTACAGTACAGAGAACGTAAGATGATGAAATAACCGTATACGCTTACAAACTTTTTACTCAAATATTGAATATTGCAGACATAACAAGACGATTGAAAATGAAGATATGTTGATGCAGAAAATCCATAAATAGAACTACTATATTTACGGTGAACAGATTACTAACATTTATTTCTTTTAATGGTTGATTTTCATTTTCAATTTATTGAATAAAATTTACAAATTGTTGTATAAATTATGCAAAAAATCAATGTAAAACAGAATTCAAATTTCAAAAAAGAATTTTAAATAATCAAACACTACAAACACTAGACGCTAGAAGGACGGGAGAGGTGATTTTGACCGCAAGTGGGCATTACACTTTTAATAACTTTGTTGGTACATGTTTTATACACCTCATAAGCTACGACATTTAATGTTTTTTTGCAGCTAATAAAAAAACAGGATACAATGTTCAGGAAATGCAATGCAAAATTTTTTGTGTCGTGTTCTACCTAGAAGAGCTAAGCGCGCATTGAACCGTGAATAACACGTTTTGCCGTTTATTTGTCAAAATTCACACAATTTCTTCTGGTTTATGAAGCCTGTGTCTATCAATTTAAGTTGGTGTAATGAGTTCTAAAGGACGGCATCGCCGTATGCGGCAATTTGCTCTCAGTTCTTTCCTGAGTTGGGTGATTATCAAGGAGAATACGTAGATGAAATTAATGACAACGTCGAGTATCAGAGTGTGAATTTGGAAGATTCCGAGCAAAAGCAAATGAATTCAGATTGTTCAAAAGGTGACGTTGATTTTACTGAACTTTCTGATGATAACTCTAAACATGTAACTTCTCAATCAGGAACAATTCGGAGTGGTTCGGAAGCAAGAGATGACGAGCGAACTTCTCAGGATGTAACACGCAGAAAGCAAAAACAGTGCAAATCGTGTTGAAACAATCTGCTAAGGTATACGGTGGTTGCGATAAACCACCACTACGTACTTGAAATTCTTAGAAATTTTAGAGATATTGTACAGAGTATTTTTGTTTGGCAGTTAATGTTATTTACTCTTTCATTGTGTTAAGAAAAACTTTAGTTAACCTTTGACTACAATTTTTGTTTATGAAGGGATTCAGGTAATTGCAAGGAATAGAATTTGAGAATAAGCGGTCAAAATGACCGCAGCTGTTCTTATAGGTATAGCGAAAATTTCGTCTTTCTAGTGTCAAAATATCGATTATAATATACTCGTGTTTTAAAGGTATATTTCAGCCCTGAACGACGTAATTTTAAGCTCAAGGATTACAGAATAATTTTTAGAAAATCAGTGTATCCCATTTATATTTTTTTAAACATTAAATTTAAACTTAAATTTTGGTATCATAAAAATAATATATTTTGAAAAATTTAATTTTTTTTACACGAACCAATCTTTCTTTACTCTTTTCAGCAAACTTCTTTTTCAGCTTGGAGAAGCCTTTTTCTGCCAAACTCCGAAGAATATAATGCATAAAAATTTCTGGCCCTCTATTGAGAATTTGTGTAACTAATTTAAATTTTTTTCCGAATTTAAATTTAATTTGAATTATGAATAAATATGGGATTCACTGGAGAAAAGTTAAATATGATTAAACAAATGCTAATTATATATGTTTTAAATATATGTTCATAATGGCAATAGCTTGATAATGCATATTTGATAAGGGTCTGTAATAACAATAAATGGTATTCATTTTAGAGAATTTTTGGTATCTGCATTTTTGGCCGATAACTTATGCACAAGCCTGTTGCGGCCCAGCCTAGCCCGACAAGAACCTGGAAATTAAAGTTGTCGATCCAACCCATTTTATTAAACTTGCAATAAAATTTTTTCATTAAATTTTCAGTTTCCTAGATCAAAGCTGAGTCTATTAAAATTTAGAATATAACCTATGTCTGAAATTCAAAGCTATGAAAGATACTAATACAAAATTTCAAAACATAAATTAAGATCTACATGTACACATTGGAAATTTAAAAGAAATAAATTAAGACTAAAGGAAGAAAAAATAGTAGCAAATATTATTTTAATTTAGATTTGCATATTATTCTAAAATGGAGGAAAATGCGTTAATATTTAATTAGAATAATGTATTAATAACTGTAAAATAATTAGAAAGGAATTTTTATAGAAAATATCAAATTTTAATATGCAAAAATAAAAACTGATTTTTAAGGACTCAATGCTGATATCATTTATTCTTGTTTGAACCTTATTTACTACACTAAAAAGTCAATGTGGACCTATCAAATCTTTTTGTAGAAAATCAAGAATCTTTATCCAAATTGTTCAAAGAATTTGTAGATGTGGCTTCTCTGGTAGTGCATTCAAAAAAACTACTTCCATTTTTAATACATTGTCAGTTTTGTGCTTTTTGTTTGTTTTTAAATTTTGAGCAAACCAAATATTCTCTGATATGAATCTGCACAAAAAGTATTTATTTATGGTATTTTTAGTCTTACAAAGCAAAAAAAATTGAAACTGCTAAAACTCTAATTATTGAGTATTTTAAATACACATAGGTTTTAAACTTAAATGCTGCTTCTAACTAATATCTGTCTAACCAAGATCTACTTTACAGTAGGCCTTGGTTTAACGCATGTGTAAATATTTCTTTATAATAACACTGCTAAAATTAACAGCTTAATTCTTGTACAAAACTAAGACCAGTGAGGTGATTCTGCTCTGAAGTCTTTCTGTATTATTACTCTATGTTCAAGTTTTTCATATGCTGTAAAACATACAATTTTTTAAAATACATGCCTACTACCTAAGTTTTTGAGACTATAGATTGTCTGTAGCAGTACTTGGTAGCGAAATAACCTGTGTACCAAAATCACAATCGGTTGCCTATTATGACGTGCTAAATAAAAGCGTTTTATTTAGGCAACTATTTTGGAATTTTAATTAAGAAGTCAAAGTGACATTCTAGGAAAGTCGTATCGTAAAACTGAAATCAAAGCTTTGTTGTGTGAAAATCACAAAATAAATATTTGCCTAAGACAATTTTCGCTAGACTAAAGTTATTAATGCATCCACAAACTTTGATATATTATAGTCAGATCAGTTAAACATTAAATATTGATTTATGAGGGATATTAGCGAAGAATTTCCTGAAAATGCCTAAATGGATACTGAGAAACTTACATTGAATAAAGGAATAAAATTTCAAAAGTCGAATTTCAAAAGTTCATTTCTGCATATTTCCATTGAAAGTTAACTTCAAAGTTTTCATGGCTATTATTTACTATTCGTTTTCAATTAAGCGCAAATTTTTGCACATGGGGATTCAGAAATTTAAAACTTATTTTATGATGATTATAAAACCAGATATGTGGTCTTATTTTTAAGAAATATGAAAAAATATTTAAAAAATTACTAACAGGAAATATAGCATACTAAGTTAACTTAGCAAAATAAGAACTTAATTGCATTTTTTTTAGCAATTTTAGACTTCCTATTATGAGAACTACTAATACCACTTTTTTAAAGCAATGCATCAATGGACTGTCAAATACAATAACACAGACATGGAATCGGATCGAATCTACATTTTCAAAAAATTTCGGATCTGTTTCGGATCCAACATTTTTTTAAAAATTGTGTATATTGTACGTTTTATACATTACTCACACATTTATCTTTGAATGCCACTTTAAGTGTGTTAATAACCTCAATCTAAGTGAAATTTTGGAATTTAATTTCATTGTTCATACAACAGGTACCGTGCTATTCTTTCCACCGACGTGGTCACAATATTTCAAATCTGAAAATGCGATTAATGTTAGCCATCACATAAAGCTAAAATTGCAAAGCAACCAAAACATTTGTTTGTATAAACTTGCAAATGGAAATGCAGAAGAGTCACAAAGAAGCAAGTTGCTGCAAACACCGCCAAATTTAATGATGCTAATATAATTACAAAAATCTCATGCAAGATGCACTATAAGCAACTTGTAATTCCAAGATTAATTTAGTTTTCAAAGCTTCGTGATTACTATAATCACTAATGCAATAATTTGTATATAGTCTTTATATATATATATATATATATATATTGGGTTTGTTCTATAGTTTGCCATTGTTTGTGCTATTGTTATTTTCATTGCATTTCCTGCAATTTTAAAGTAAGTTTTACCTTGTTGTTTGAAACAACTTCAAGTTTCAATTCATAGTAACATTGCAAAGTGATGATTTTTGTATTTGGACAATAAAATTAATAAGTCGGTAATACTATAAGAAACTCAACTATTGAAACTCTATAAATATTTTATAATTATAGTTGATGACAATTTTAGGAACTAGAATACTACAAAGCTTGCAAATAAGTAATTTCCACTCATAATCAAAGTCACGCCAATCAGAAATGGATTTGCTTTTTGTCATTGAACAACTATAGATAAAAGAAGTAATCTATTTCAAACAAGATGGACAATAGCCGAAAATTTAGGCCATGCCCAGCCGAAATCTGGTCATTTTAGGCCCATTTTATGATTGTTGACACAAACATTTCTTGAATTTTTTGCTTTTAGCATTAAAAGAGCATTTGATACTTTTGTAATATTTTAAAATTTAACATCGATTTTTCAGCACATTGCTTTTAAATTATATAGGATTCACTACATTTGAGTTGATTTGCATGCATTACTGCCTAAGTCATCCAATTTTTCCTATATCTCAGTCCAAGCCCAACCCTATCCTCCCCGGTATATCGTATATGTCCATTTTTGATCTCAAGACAGTGTTGAAGCAACTAAAGTTTTCTATTCGCATATGAAAAAAACGTAAAAATATTTTAAGTCCATGTTTATTTATTATTATTTTTTATTTTCGGATGCGTTTCGAATCAAAAACTAAAATTCTTCTAAGAATTCGGATCAGATTCGGATCATAAAGTTTCGGATCCGGATTGGATCCTAAAATTTTGGATCCGATTCCAACTCTGCAATAACATATATTATATTAATGTTGTACAACATTTGATGACTTCGAAAAAGTATATATAATGGGATTGAAAATTTTTAAAAATATTATCATAGCTACATGTACATGTAAAGGAATTCATATCTCTGATTGAGTCCCATTAAAATAGATCATTGTAAGATAGAATTAAGTAACAAATATTTCGATAGAATGAGTTTAATACAGTTTCAAATTGATTCGTACATATCCCATACATTAGTGTGAAATCAGCATATGGAGCATAGTTCTAAATATAAAGGCAAATGACCCACATTCAAAAAATTATCAGTGTCCAGCTAAACTAACTGCCAATTACGAAGCAGAATAGCAATATTCCTGTAATTAAAACGCCCAAAAATTTTCACATTGTATTTCTAAGTGACTAAGTATATAAAATTCACAATAGGTTAGTCTGGTTCAAAATATATTGACTTGAAGTATTAATAGTGCAGTAGGTACTAATTCTATTAAAGAAACACAAATTACGTATGACTAAACTATGACACTAACACTTTTTGAATGGTTTTTAATTCAGTGTTTTACATTAGCATTCTTTATGCAAAGTTTATAACTACATGTATATTTAAATAGCTTGTCGTAAAGTATCTGTTCAAAAAAGCTATTCGCACAAAGAGAGATATATTTCTTCCTCTATTTTCATGAATGTGTTGGAAAATGCCAATGTTTCTTCTGCTTATCTAAATAGCATACAATGTTGTTGCAGTACAATGCAGCAATAGACAGTAAACATATGCTATAATTTATTAGCAAAAATTTATAAAATGATAAAAAACTTTGGAGTACATCAAGCCCTACGTAAGCACGGTATAATAATTTGCTGTAAAATATACAAAATTGAGGTTACTAAGAAAGGACATCTGTCAAATGCCAGCATTTCATAAAAGAAATTGCTTTCAGAAGTCAAAACAAATAAGAAACCATTTTAGCATCTATATGATTAACCTATGCAAAGAGTTATAAATGGTCACCCTTTTCCAGGACCGGACCACTTACTATTTACACAGTAAAAATCTGGGACGTTTGGAACATTTGATGAGCATATTAAAAACGCAACCCTTAAATCGTTTTTGCTGTCAAGAAACTTAGAAAATATATACTATTAGAAGATTATTTTTTGACCTAAAAATTTAGCATTTTAACCCCAAAAAATTATGAAAAAACTTTTGACCAATCAATAAAATTAAAACAACTCACACTATTGATTATGTACTCCGAGTATTTGCAATCAAGTGGTGTTTAAAATTTTATGCACTTTATTTGATTGGTTAATCTGCACCTAATCTCATTGTAGTGTGAGATGTGAAAAGGAATATTATTTAAAAGGACGTCTTCCAACTCTGCCTTAACCCTATTTCTACTAGCATTACTTTTGAATAACAATCCGATTTTTTCACATTTTTGAACATTTTTAATATGGACACATCTATAAGGATGAAGCCGTTCATTCAATGATGAAGATTTGAGCTCATAGTTGTAGGTAGTTGCATTAGTGGCAAAGTGAAATTGTTTGAACTGCTAAGCAAAAACACTAAGAATTTTAATGAGGAAATACAAGAGAAGGAATGTACTGCACACGTGTTAATCATCATAGTCAGTGCTTAAGAAGATTACCATATGGAGCTTTAAATCTGAAATGATCTTACAATTGTTCATTCTGGGTTGATATACTATTTTGAAATTCATTTTTTTGTTGTATGGCTTTTGATTTTTTGGAAAATAACACATAGCTTAGCTTAATAAAATTCAGCAGCAGGCCAAGCTATCATAATTTGAAGCCTTGTAGAAAACTTGACTTTACTACTTACTACTTTTGATTTTTAGAAACATTTATTTATTAAATTCATTTAAATTCCACTTAAAGCAGAGAATTGCTCACTAAATACGGGAATTCAAATTACTTCAGCAAATACATCAGATATAGTCCAAGACTAATAGTCCGAGTTTGAGGCTTTGTAATCTTCCATAAATTATTGGCTTTATTGAAAAAATTTTGAAAGCCAAAATTTAGTTTCATTATATAATAATATTTTTTTAAATAATCACTGCGTTTTTTATTCTAGTGATAATACTAGTAGATGAAATTTGAAAAATGGTTCTGTTTTCCTCTGAACCGATAAAATTCAAGGTATTTTCCCAATAGCGATGTAGTGCCATGAAAATCATTTCAAAAATCAATATGGAAAATGTGGAAGTTAATTAAATCATATGGGGAATATGGGACAGATTTGAAAACAGTATTTGTAGAGTGATCAGAGCGTTTTTGAGGTGGAGTGTGACAATTCGGAAAAAGCTGCTCTACTTCCATTCCTGAATTGATATAACTTTCAATAACTTTCTTAAATTACTTACGATTATATAATGTTGTTGCTAATACTACTTTCAAGTAAATGAAAACATAGCAGGGGGAAATTTATTATATTATCAGTAGAGGGTTGGTAGGAATGCATTTTTCAACAGCAATCCATTAATAACTTAGCATTGAAACAAGATTAAAATTAATGACTGCAGTAGACATAAAGTCTAAAAAGACACTAACGGTGGGAGTAAACTAGCTTAAAACTGTGTAATTGGCTATAAATAGATTTAAATTTCAAGTTATTCATTCAACTGCTTAAGAGTTAAATTTTTATGAATCTTTAGTTTTCATATGTATATTTGATCTAGGTTTTAATAAAATTTCATTGTGTTGATATCAGTCTGCAAATAATCACACTATAAAGGTTATTACAAATTTACTTGAACAAATACTTTGCAAATTTCAAATATTTAAAAATATTGAAAAAACACAAGAAGCAATAAGAACGAAATGCAATTTAAATATATTATTTCATCCACACGTAATTTGCTGCAGCATTCATATATATATATATATA
>CABFPE010000321.1:130634-143237 GCA_900660155.1 Hofstenia miamia | reverse complement strand
AGGTATATATATATATATATAGTACTTTGATCTTTACAAATTATTCTCAATATTGGCCTAGATAAAAAATATGCCATTAAAGGTCAAAATAAGTTTTTTCCTAAAAATCAAAGGTTTATCATTATCGTATTAATTATTTTTTATTTCTTTCGAAAGACGAGAATGACATTTTTTGAATTTAAACGAGTCGAAATGCTCTTTTTGTGATCATACTACAGCAGTGTTCAGCAAAATTGTTCAAAACAGGGATCAGCTAATCCTGATTCTCTGGTCCTCAGCCCACTTTAAATGACCTTACTCATGTGTGCTTTACTCAACAACCTCAACAATGCTTTTGTGCCGGATGGTAATTTTGACTAGCCTATTGTACAACCCAGATGAATCGTGTTAAACCTTCAAAACAGTGTCTCAAGGAGAAGCATTTCAACCCAACTCCTTTAACATATTCAATTACACAGCAGAGTCTCTACTGCCGAGTGTTTTGGTTCATTTGATTGTGCCCACAACCATAATCGACAGAAAATCAGAAAATTTTGAATCCCCTAGCGAACTATAATCATGTGTTCGGTGCTGATGGCTATACATTGATTGTCATTTAAAGACAATCTACCCGAATGCCTCATTATTGATATAGTTTCCTGCAATATAATGATGTTTTAAACTACTCTGTAAAAATATTGGATATTGGAGAGCTTGCAACACGTCTGGTCAAAGTACACTATATGATAATTGTCAGCAGAAATGATAGCCCTTGTTGTGATTAATTGGAAGAAGCTATTGAACAAAGAGCTATAAAATATTTCGTAAGAAAACCAGCTTATTTGTGCAGTAAAGGCTTCTTTAAAATAAAAGATCATATTTCTTCTCAAATATTAATAATGAAATTAGGCACATTTGAAGTGTTTGAGATTTACAGAAGAAAATACCTAAAAAATTTATTTGATTTCTACATTTCAATAACTCTGCACAAATATTAAAATTGGATACATATGAAACAATTTTTGAAGATATTAAGCTATCAGAATCCAGGAACTCGATATCAGTGTTCCAAAGTTATTAAAATTTATTTTTGCAAGGGTCCTCCAATTCATAAAGCTCACAATTATCATACTTCCTATGAAATAATAAAAAAACATTTACTTTAAGTGTTTTTTTCATTTTGTTTTGAAAAATATACTTTAAATTAATCCAAAAGTATTTAGCACTAATAAAGAAATTTTCGTATATTTATTTCCATAATTATTTAGGTATTTTTCACATAAAAATACTTACATGTAGCGCATGATATATATATATATATATATATATATATATATATATATATATATATATATATATATATTAATTTCATGTAAGTTCAACATTAATTAATGTACACCTATGTTTGCTTTGCAATGTGAAATCAAGATATCTATGATTATACGACATGAACATGTTAATTTTCTGAATGGCAATTTCAGTGGGCCATGTTATGTAAAGTGGCATACGCAGGAGAGACATGGTGAAATGACCCCACGATAGGTTTGAAAAATTTATTTTTATGGGTTAATCAAAAAATTTTCGGCAAAATATTAAAAAGGTTAAGAACTAAGGTCCTCAATTGCCATTTAAGGTCTATTTTTTCAATATTTTTGTGGGATTATTGACCCGCTTTTGTGACGCTCTTGATCATAACTACTGATATGTCCTCCCTGCGTACGCCCCTGGCTATGTACTATTAAATTTGACTCATTGTGATATCCAAAAGTTATGGTGGAGTTTATTTGGTAAAAGTTTTCTAGATCTAGCATATGCTAATTAAAAAACATTTCAATTAATGGTAATTTCCATAACTCGATTTTTTAAGCGTTTACAAGCAAAAATTGATTTCCAAAGCTTTTAGCATGACAAATTTCGTTCAGACATAATCTGCAATATGTAGAAACAAAATTAAATACTTAATTTCGCATCTGAAAAGTAAAAAATATATTTTTTGATGAAATTTTATTGCAATACAATGTTATCCACTCCTACATGCAAGCTGCGAAAAGAGACTTATTTACACAAAATGATTTTTTGATGAAAATCAAAATATATTACATTTTTCACTCAAATCATGTTACGGAGGCGCAATTAAATTTAAACCATGATTTCATATAACAGCGTAGCATAAACAAAACGCGGAGTTTTGAATCTAGAAAATCTTGCTAGTCAATATATTTCGTAAAGGGCCCATCGCTAAGAACCCCATAAAAAGCAATTATTCTCACGAAGATAGATTTCATCACGGTCGCGCTAGTACAAAGTAATCTTTAACAAATTTCACATTATTAACGGGCCCAGCCTCTATTGGCCATTAATTTTTATTGATTGGCGAATGTATAGTAAATCTAGATAGCATTATTAATATTTTTTTATTAATATTCAACATTAATTTCAATCACTTCAAAATATGGAAAATTGAATTCTCTTCAAATATTTAGTCTTAGACATATTTTTATAAGAAGCTCTATTGGGGCAGGGCTCCAAAAGACGTGACGTCACTGTATATATAAAATACATTTTCTTAAAGCTAAATTATGTTGTTAATCAAGTAAAATAAAATGAGACTTTAGCTTAACAAGCAATTGGAGTTTGTTCCAAGAAGACGGCATGTTTTCTTAGAAATACTGAAAACTTGATTTTAAATTTTTTCTCATTTCGGTTTCGGTTTTTTTCTACGTCATACCGCCGTGCATAATTAATAGTCTAATTTAAGGGCCTACAATAACATCTTATAAATATATTTAAAATGATTTAATTACACATTGTATTTTCTAATTTAGGCCTAAGTAGTCGTTCATTATCTAATTAGAAAATTCTAAAAATCTCTTGATATCGAGCATCAACGCGAATATTTAGAAGTTCTGTACTCAGTTTTAATCTTTATGAGTGATCTTTGATGGAAGTTTCTCACTAAAGACACATTTTTTTGGGACTTTTGTGAATGTCCTTATTATTTTGCAGGATTTTTAATTATTTCCCAATTGATTGCTGGCCAAATCCGGACATTGGAATACAAACGGACAGCAAATAATCACAGATCACTAGTACCAGTTCCACTTATATCTAAAGTAGTCTGAATTAGATTTTAGGATTTCCAGGACTCCAACTCCAAAAGCTATGAGAAAAATCTGTAGGCTGACAAAGAATATATGCTTGTATTGACAATTTTGAAAGTCCGCTATGAATATACAAATTCAAGTAATAATAATGAGAAATATGTTGAGAATACAATCAATGTAATAAATATTTTCATAGACTTGTATCTTTCATAAAACTAACAAATTAAAAAGCTTTCTAAAAAAATCAAATCGTATGTGTAAAATAATTATTTGAAATATTGGGGCATTCGTTATTTCTATTCTGTTCCCTTCAATAATATAAGTGAAATAATTTTAACAGTGAATCGTTGACGAAATCATCAAAAAAGTAATTTTCAACGAGTGGTAGCAAAAGTTTTGTTTAACTAAAAACACAAGTTGGATTGGGTAGATTTGAATATGTAGCGTAATTTAGTCGTCCAATATTGAAAAGTTTTTTAGATGGAATTTTCAAGCTTCTCCGAGAAACAAGATTAAGGAATATCTAACTATTGGGAATGATCTGAATGCAAGTTTTACCAAAATATAAAATAGAACGTTATCTTCAGATTTAGAAGAGTTATATTCAGAAGATAACTACATTATCAATAGCAGCATGTTCAGCAGCTGGCATAGGCTTTTGACAACAAATGTCTTCATGGTCAATATTTAAATTACTTATGTTCATAAAAACATTTTTATTCGTTTGCTAGCTTCTAGAAGAGTTGCTTATTAACCAATTTTAATAATATAGTGTAACTACATTAAAAATACTATGAAAATTTATTCACAGAATTAGAACTAACTGATGCTTAGGGGAAGCCAGTTTCTTTTTCGAAAATTACTCTTAACCAAAACCAACCAATTTAGGCCTATTATTTATTTAATTTGGTAAAATATATTTAATTTCAGAATTTTTCCTCGTTAAGAATACTAATATTTTTAAATAAGCAACACTCAAAGTTACAAAAAATTCGATTTTTTTTGTAGATATAATATTCACTATTTATATAAGTTTAAAAAATCAATGATGACAATGGAAATACAAAATTTTGAAATTGGCATTTAATACATATTTTTTCAATTTGACTTTTAAAACTCCTTATTTTCCATTAAGGACAACGGTTTAACTATAAGGGAAAGCGTCTCCCCTTTACATAATGTAAAGTTTTAAAATTTGGGAATAGCAAAATATAGATTTTCCACTTCAAATTTACTCAAATATAGAAACATTGATGAACTTGGCTCAACAACCTTAGTGTTTAAAGTGCTTGAAGAAGTAATATTACACGAAAGGTCAGCAATTACAGCTTTAAATACTCAATTTTCTAGCATTTTTCATGCCAAAATTCATGCATGAACAAAAAATAAGTAAACATATGCATATATTTTGTACAGTACAGCATTTATCAAAATTACTAATCGAATGTGTGAAATTAATATATAACCTAACGCGTTCAATACTTTTAAATTAGGGCCTTGTGAGAATTCAAACTCGACTCAAGGTCCAAAAACTCAATTCGACATTTCAGATACTCGAAAGTAGTTTGATATTAACTTGAATGCGATCCATTTTCTTCAGTTTTTACATGTAATGTCGACCATTCCATTGACCTCCACTTTTTTTTCAAATTTCGATGTTCTCATTTAGTTTAAAATTGTGTATTTCCTTTTTACACTTTATAGGGTGGCTGAGTTATATAGAGCTTAGTCTAATGAGAAAAATACAGTGAAAAATACAGTCCCGGTCAAAAGTCTTTGATCACTTTATTGTATTTACCAGAATATCTTCTAACTGCCGTTTAATATAAGGTAAGGATTGACATCAAGTTATTTTATATTAGCATGCAACAAAACTATATATTCGAGAACATATTAAGTTATATAAGTCTAGAACTAGTGAGTTAGGGTTCCAAATGAACTCGAACCTAAAAGGGTCATCTCACAGGGGCTTATTTTAAAGGTATCATTTTTAAAATCTCGACTACTCGAGTAAGCTTCACTTGGGCCACGACAATCTGATTATATCAAATACAACGCACCATTCCATGATAGACCTGATACTTATTACAGTGGATCCATGAAACCATTTTCCTACAGCTATGATGCCATCACTACCAAGCTCATAACACTTAGTCTGTTTAGCTTAACCTATTTACTTTAAACATATATTTTACCCTAAGCAAAAAGCTTATGATCTGAGAAAAAGCAACATTGTAAATTTGGTCAATTAGTCGAAACGCGCAACCTAGCAGACACATGCAAATTCCATTTTTTAGATGCAAAGTTTTGTGATATTTATAGTTGTTTGTATGACTGCATGCATGCATACCTACTAATACAGTAGAAATTCGTGATGACATGATAAATCTCCTTGGATTACTGCTTCTATTTTGTACATAAAGGCAAAAGGACTCTGTTTTTCAACAAAGAACAACAAAACTTATGACACACTATTCTTACAAACTCGAAGAAAAGATAGTCACATCTAAGCGCTCATGCTTGAAAAGGCTCATAATGCACATGAATCATTGCACTTATGTCACTTCTTTACGAGAGGCACCAATAAAATCCGTTTTTTCGACTTGCTGTTGTTGTTGTTAAATGAATAAATAACTGTGTAAAACAAAATTTTAGTTTTTTCATGGTTATCTTCCTTTCTCAATGTTTCTAGACTGAATCGATGATTCTGATTCCAAAATTTAACTACTCAATCATATCGTTGGATTTCTAATATAACAAAATCAAGACAAACTTTGATTTTGCTACAAACAACAACTTTTTTACATGTATTTATTAATTTCTAATCAAATAAATCTCAAAACAAATCGATCCATCAAGTATTGGCTGAGTTATAAAGCATTAAATTTTCAAAAAGCAGTAATTGAAATCACTCCATATCAATTAAAAAATCACTCACGCGTTTTTTTCTGACAATGACGTGATGAAATAATATATATTTTTGGAATCATCAACAGTGATCTAGTCTGGCAACATTGAAAACTGAAGGCAAGCAATTTTTTGTTACACTTTGTAATGTAATCTAATGATGGTCAATAAACTATTTAAAATTTTTGCAAAATTCAAATATAAATGTTAATAACCTAATAACAATTTCATTTGCACCATTTTGCTATTGAACATAACACTTAATGTTATTGAAGAAATTGCTTGTGCTATTTGAAAAAAAATTCAATGCATTCGTTGACTAACTCAACTGCATTGACTAACCCCTACTACAATTACTTTAGGCTTTAATGTGCTATTCATATTTTTAAATTAATATCTTTTAAAGTATTATGATTGCCTTAAGGTTAAACACTTGATTAGTTATCTTACAGACACACCAATTCTCAGTGTCTTCTTTCCCATCATAGAGATCTAAGCTTTTTTTGATTTCTAACAAAAATTTAAATTATTAATACATTGCTTCC
Organism: Hofstenia miamia; assembly: GCA_900660155.1. NCBI lineage: Eukaryota > Metazoa > Xenacoelomorpha > Acoela > Hofsteniidae > Hofstenia > Hofstenia miamia. Next base: position 136,702 of record CABFPE010000321.1, on the reverse strand, counting down.
TTCATGCACTTCGCAGTGAATCATATTCATAGAGAGGGACTAACAATGTCATCCTTCATGATCTGCTAAATGCACGACCGTGAATAGTATATTCTTAGTTAAAAAACGAGGCCGACATTAAACTGATTGTATTATTGAGATTGCATTTATTGAAATACATTGCTAACAAATTATCCTGTAACCATAAAAACGGTATCATTAAAATTTCCTACACTGGTAATTTACCACTAATTAAGAATTAGCGGTGATGAGTGCATGATTAACTTGCACTGCTTTTCAAAATAACATTAGTCGGGTCTAGTCATGAGACCTGATCCTCTGTGCACATCCAGCAATTTTAGTTAGGAGGGACGTGCGCCTAAAAATGTTAAATTCATGTACAATCCATTTGAAAAAATGCCTTACTTAAGTATTTTTTGAAATTAAAACATATTGAGAGCTACAACGAAATTTATGGAGGGGATTCGGTAGTCATTTTAGCTTACTAAATGTACTCAATGCACTTTTTGGAATTTGCAATTTAGTCGGGGCGTGCGCCCGCTATGCCATCCGCTCATCGACCACTGATAGTTGACAAGTACTTCCGGCACAGGCATAATTTTCAATATACATATCCACCATTAAATCTCAGTACACTGACTAATAGATCTGATTGGAAAAAACTGCTTGTATCTTTAAGGTTTGCTAGGCAGTTTATGATTTTGGGCGCATTATGCAATACATTGTTATATTTTTAGTCTACTCTTTTCGATTAATTATTTTCGAACCGTTAATTTAAAGTGTTATGAATATTTATATAATATTGAAGTATTTTTTGCGAGCTAGAAAAAAGGTGCGATTTAAAGTAAAGTATTGGTTATTTCAATTTTCACAAATTCATGGGTAAGTACATTGAAGTGAGTCATTCACATTTAAGGTGATAACACTGAATTTCATGATTAAATATTTGGGATATTAGAAGACCTCCTTTATACCATCTTTTTTAATGAATATGTCAAATCAACTACTAATTTTCGTTGTTAGATTTATATGATCATATAGAAAAACAATAGTTTGTAATATAGATCTTGAATGAACTTGAAATGTATTTAGAAAATTGAAATGAATTTACATCAAATTATCTAACTTTTCTAATAAATTTAAGTATTTTAGGGATGACGTAAGGCTTAAAAAAGTCGACTTATGAATTCCAGTGGATACCGTAAGCAAATTTTACATTCCTATGAGATGTCGATCAGTAATTCTTAATTTATCCAAAGTTGGAGAAAACACTAAATATTTAGTTTAACGTAAATCAGTACAGATAGGCTATTATAATTTATGTTAGTCGTACTACAACTTTGGGTCTCAAAAATATATAATCAACTAACAAAATGCAAGCAATTTGTCCAGGGTTTTCTATTATTCAAACCACAAGAAAAATTTATTTCAGCATTTTGATCAATGATCATGTATGATTAAAGACAAGTACTTAATGCATGCATATGCACAAACTTTTTATTGTGGGTAAAGTTTATTTGGTATTAGTTTTTGGATGAAGTTTTTTATCATTTGAACACATAATAGAAAAACTTTGGAAAAGGTTAAAACCGACCAACCCACAAACATACCAAGATTTCCAGCAAAAGCTGCTAGTAACTCTTCAGAACTGTATTCAATATTCTCTAATATATGCTCATAGTTGAGATCTTCATAGAAAATTTCTAACATTAGAAAATTTTTTTGTATTTCCGCTAACATTTCATTCACGTTAATGGTTTTGCTTTCATATTTTTTTAAGAGTTCTCGCACGAAATATTTGGCCTCTCCTCTCGAATTAATAGCTTCGTTTATAAAATAGAATAAATGGTTTTTCGTGGGATATTCAGAATTGGACAATTTTATATCGTATAGTTTTTCGGAGCAAGGTTTCGCACAGCTGCAATTCATTGCGAATGCCTCCGCATTCTCTCTATACATTGAGTATACGTTAATCATGCATTCAAATTGTATTCTATTCCACAACGTACACATCGGAAAGATAGTGCGAGGTATATCGGATGTGTCACTTTTGTATGAAAAAAGATAGGAATCCGTACAACCACACGTTTTGCCTAAAATTACATCTAGACAGCTTTCGAAGCATACCTGTTGACTATAACGAGGCCATTTCCTCTGCGTAATTTCAATACCCTTGTCGTAATGATTTATCATATTTTGAAACATTCTTTTCACTCTCGTGTGGAAATGTGCACACTTAGATTGTGATGTATCCAATCTCTCTATTTTCTTTTGAATTATAGATATCTGCGCAAATGTCCCCGCTTTCAACAGAATGCCATTTCTGTTTGGAAGTGGGTATGTTGCATGTGAATTAATGCTAATTGATATCCCTGCATTATTATCAATAAATCCGATATCCTCCCTCTGATCAATGAACAATATTAGCTTTAATCCATTCCCAACCCCTGATTTCGCAGCACGTCTTATAGGTGTCTTTGGTGAATTAAATGTGAAGCAATTTCCAGATTTGTGATTTTGAAATTGTTCAAAGTTTTCCTCCAAAATATGCGGTTCTTCCCCGCAATTTTGCGACACATACTGACATTGAACAATGAAATCTGCGATTTTGGTGCCATATTGAAATAGTATCTTGGGTTCGAATATTGCATAATAGCTTGCTTTTGTAAAATCGGATTGCCTTCTTAGTTCTTTGTATAGGCTTTCCCAGTCATAAGCTACCAGACTTTTATTAGCTACATCATAGTTGCTGACATCGTTTCCATAAGAGTCATTGCAGTTTATAAAATCAGGCGTAAACCTTGGTTTTTTTGAAGATAATATATATAGCATTTGAAATCCAAAAGTAGCGTTTCTAGATTTTGAGTAGTATTCTATAACTACCGGTGACCTTATCACCAAAGATTGCTTAGTTGTATAACCATGAATAAACGTTTCTACTATAATTGCAGAATTATATTTACTTGTTACTGTGAGGTAGTTACTTGATGCGCAAGACGTGAACATACCTTCTTCATAATTTGGAAAGAATTTAATGTTTAAAAGAACATTAAGGCGAGTATTTGGTCTGTTAAGAATATTGACTCGTATTTTTTCGACGATATTACTTTAGAGTTTATGGAGTACTTAAAATACTTATATCTCGTTGATGCTTGCACTGTTATGTCTTCAGTGCAATCTTTAATTTCGCCGCTTTCGTCTGAACCATCTTCGCAGTCAACAATTCCATCGCATACCTTGCTGGAATCAATACAGTTATTTTTATCTCTGCAATATGTTATATTTACATTGTCGGTGCAAGATACACTTCCAGATACCTTGATATTTTCTGTTACATAGATTTCTTGTTTGTCATCGAGAGAAGCAAGTGCGTGAAGGTTGTACTCCCGTACTTTCCTTATTTTACTTTTCTCAAGTCTACGACCGGAGCATAATGTCAGTTGCGGAAAATTTAAGTAATTGGCCTCCTTTACTTCGATTGACACTGTTAAGCTGCTTGCGAAGTATTTGTTGAGTAGGGGGTAAAACTGAATTACAAAAACAATAAGACTTGTGGAATATATAACTAGCCACACTAAGCTTTGTAACATAGTCTTAGCCTCAATGACTTCTGGAAAAAATGTTTGACACATAGATTTAGCGTCTTTCCGAAGTGCTTTTCGATTTTCTTCAATTGGTAAATTTGAAGAAGACTTCATAATGTTCCTACGATTGAGAGTAATAATCAAATAATTAATGGGTGTTTTCTTAATGCAGGTGCTTAAGTTGTGCTTAAAAATAATTATCAATTTTTAAAATTGATTACATTAGTGGGGAAATTTTGGAATAAAATTGAGAGTATTTTTATTGAAAATATGATCTTACAATTTTTTATAACTTTTCTTTCTATTTTAAAATTTTATTGATTTTTATTGCGTGATGTAAAAATTTGTAATAGTCGATAATAGGAAAGTTTCGCAGCTAGTTAAACAGCTTTTGACAATGTAAGCACTTGGTGTTTTCAAGCAAAATACTGTAGAATTTTTATATTTAACAATTAATGTCATCTTAAATACAACAATTCGCTTAACAAATTATATTTTCGAATTACTTTTCAATTTCTGCCCAGTTTATAAACATCTTCATCCAGATATTGTAAAATGTTCTAATGCAATTGGCCTTTTTCTTTCAAGCCAGCAGTATATCAGGATACAGTATATTACGGACTTTGCCAAGAATTAAGGCAACATTACATTAAAAATGCAATAAACGTTCGTCGATTTTTGGGCTATGTCGTACCCCATCCAACATTGAATGTGCTATTGCTCAAAGACTATTCACTTTAATACTAAGCCATTTTGTAAATTTTACTGTTTTTATAAGAAACCACTTAAATATGATTTAACTCATTAGTTTTATTTTGCAAAATGATTACACAGCAGTTGTCTTCTAGAGATCACTGGGGTATGTGATACCCCATATAGATCTTTAGTGGTTTTTTCAACTTAAACATTACGCAATCTTTCATATATCAGTTTTTTCGAATATGTAAGACAAAGATACATTATAATTTACTGTTTAAGCATGTCGTGGTTACTCAAGCAATATTAGAGAAAGTTGATGAGATGATGATATTCACATATATAAAGTCTTAAATGATTCGAAATTTATGGCGGCTTAAAAATCTGATAACATCAATGATGATGATATTACAATTCTAAATCCTGATTTGCTAGAAAATATAACTATAAAAATGAAACATCTAGCAATGATAAATTGAATGAATTTTGTATAGCAGCATTGCCAAAAGACAAATCACCCAAGTCGTGCACCTCAACGAAATATTGATAAATTAATTCTTGGACCAGTACTAGGAATAAATCAATTGAATGAGAGTGAGGCTTTTTCCCTTCTTGTAGAATCCCTTTACAGAAATTCATTAGCATAGTAATCCTTTTGGAATGAGAAAAGTTAGTGCAAGGAGTTGCGATGATTATTTTATCTGAAAAAGAAGCCTTCATAAGAATATTGACTTTACTTGTTACATTTCGCTTTTTCCTAGAAGTATTGATGAAGTTTGGTGGTTTTGTTGTCTGCAGAACAGCTTTTACATTGCATTGTTTTTAAAAAAACAATCTTGAAGACAGTTTATGAAGAAACCATCAGGATCCTTTGTCTCCAATTCTCTTGCAGACAACTTACAACGCTATAGAATTCCTTTGGAATTAGTTACAATTGACGAAAATTTTTTAGAATACTAAGAGCGCGCAAAGTTTATCCAATGCATTGACACAAAGCCAGGAAGGATATATATATATATATAAATATAAACATATATAGACAGGATAGACTCAAACCTAAGTACTCTTCGCGAGAAGAAATAATAATTTACACTAAGCCGAATGCAAATCAAAATGTTCTAGAAAGATCCGTTCAAAGAAGATTGTATGCATGTGTGTAAATAAATTTCCGGAATAATTATAATTGGTTTATAAGGAAATCACCAATTTTAATGCTGCATCAAGGCAAGGTAAATATCACCTTCCTTCAAGGAGACATTTATATTGTCGATTATATTTGTGAACAATGCACTTTATTGTCAGTTTCTTTGGTTGGGGTATGTCATAACCCAATGGCAAATAAGGCAATAGTTGTTTCGTGTCAGACTATCCGTTAAGTAAGCAATCCTCATGGATATNTTTAATTATATATATATATATATATATATATATATATATAATTAAAAATTCACTATATATTAAGTTCAATTTGCCTCCATTAGCAGAATACTGTCAGGTCAGCAGTTGTGAAGTGGCTCAATAACAAGAAACAAAGATTTTAAATAGCATCATCAAGTGAGGTACAGCGTTTTGGGCAAAGCACAAAAAAGACAAGTGATGAGAAGGAACAACGTGTTGTATTTTAGGATAATTATGATATATTCTTTTTACAATAAAATTAGCATTATTTAATTGTTGAGATATTAGCACTTAAAATATGCCACACATTTTCATTCCAACGCCATATTCTAGTTTTTCAAGGCCACACTATGTGGCACTGGAATCTCAGCTTTGGGGACTGATATAAAT
>CABFPE010000321.1:115510-129634 GCA_900660155.1 Hofstenia miamia | reverse complement strand
ACTTAGCTCACAGGGTAGGAAGCACTCTAAAGCCTTGGTTGGCAACTTCCTAGGAGAATGTGAGTCCAAAATCAAACACAAAAAATAACACTGATGAAAAGTCATGATAGAGCAAAGGCCCTCAGTCCCCGGCAGGCCTTCAATGGTCAGAGGGTGCTAAGAATCTCCGGACAACAGGCGGACTCCACAATCGGGAGTGTGGACTCGAGAAGTGGCAGTACAGGATCCACACAGACCAATGGACAACGGCATAAGTGGACAGATGAGCAGAACAGGACAGCATTGGAGTGTTACAGAAGAAGCAGGCCAGATGAGAGGGGTTACAGGAAGAGAATGTTGGAAGAATGGAGGAAGGCAAGAACGGGATTAGAAGTTACAGAGCAGAGGCTTGCAGGGCAAGTGAGAAAGTTACAGCTGGATGAGAGTAAGGGGAAAAAGAGAGTTGAACAAGTTAAGCAAAGGGAAGATGAAGTGATAGATGTTGAGACAGAAGTGGCAGAAGTAGCAGATGCAGAAACTGAAGCAGCAATCAAGGAAAAGATGAAGGAAGAAATAGGTGAGAGAGCTAGGTTGCCAGTCCCAAGAAGAGTTAAGAGAAGTAAGCTAGCAGTAGAGACAGCAAAAGTCAATAAAGTGTTGGAGAGGATAGATGCTAGGAGTGTTACAGAAGTAAATAGCTTAGTGTATGCAGGGGCATGTGAGGTGCTGAAGAATGTAGGCGTGGAAATGAAGAAGAAGAGGCGGCAAGAAAATAAGGGAGACAGAAAGCCAGCATGGGAGAGAAGAATTGAGAATAAAGTGGCAAAGATTAGGCAGCAAATAGGGAAGATCAGGACAAGTAAGGCAGTGCAGGACAGGTGCAGAGTAGGTAAGGGAAAGACTATAGAAACTGCAAGAGAAGAGCTTAAGCAGAGATTAGTTGCAGAAGCTGAGAAACTGAGAAAGTATAGGGCAAGGGCAAAGCAGGCAAGAGACAATATGAAGTTTGAGACACAAGAAGGAAGATTCTACAAAGAACTAGATGCAGGAGAAAAGGCTACAGCTCCGGGTTCGAGCCCTGCTCTGACCCTTTCCTAATATGAAAGTGAAGACAAAAGAAAAGGCCCTCAGCCGCCGACAGGCCTTAAATGGTCAGAGGGTGCGAAGAATCTCCGGTCAGGCGGACTCCACAATCGGGAGTGTGGACTCGAGAAGTGGTAGTATAGGATCCACACAGACCAATGGACCACGGCATAAATGGAGAGATGAGCAGAATAGAACAGCGCTGGAGTGTTACAGAAGAAGCAGGCAAGATGAGAGGGGTTACAGGAAGAGAATGTTGGAAGAATGGAGGAAGGCAAGAACGGGATTAGAAGTTACAGAGCAGAGGCTTGCAGGACAAGTGAGAAAGTTACAGCTGGATGAGAGTAAGGGGAAAAAGTGTAACAGAGATAAACAGGTTAGTGTATGCAGGCGCATGGGAGATGCTGAAGAATGGCAAGGGCAAAGCAGGCCAGAGACAATATGAAGTTTGAGACCCAAGAAAGAAGATTCGACAAAGACCTAGATGCAGGAGAAAAGGATACAGCTAGAGCAGGCGAAGATGCAGTAAGGTTCTGGGAGAATATATGGGGAAGTGCGGGACCAGAGATAGAGAGTGAGCAGATGCAGAAGGAGTTTAGACAAGAAGAAGAAGTAATCAAAACTGGAAAACTGAAGGAAGCTTTAAAGAAGATGAAGAACTGGAGGGCGTCAGCAGAGATGAGGTACATGGGTATTGGCTGAAGAAGTGTTCATGAGAGACTAGCAGTAGCATTGGAGGAGTGTGTGGTGAGAGGGTGCCCAAGTGGATGGTAGTGGGAATGACATTTCTGATACAGAAGGACCCAAAGAAAGGTAGTGAGGCAAGCAACTTCAGGCAGACTGAGATATTCGGGCATAGGTTGAAGTTTAGACGGGGTATATTCCATTGAGCTTAGCACTACAACTGTTCGTAGATAGCTTAATCCCTATCACAGAAAAGTTAAAGGAGACAGGTATAGGGTATAAGATGGAGAATGGTAGAGCAGTGAGTCACCTGTGGTACATGGACCACCTGAAGGTGTATGCTAGTTCAAGGAAGTGTTGACATATTCGGCAGGAAGAGTTAGGTGGAACAAGAATGAACTGAGGGAATTAGATAGGGAAACAACCTTAATGGAGATGTAGATAGGCTGTAGAATATGTAGAAGCACAAGGAGAAAGAGAAGATAGACAAGTTTAGAGAGTTAGCAGAGGAAATAGAAAGGCTGTGGAAATTGAAGAGCGTTAAAATAGTCCCGGTAGTTGTAGGAGCACTAAGAGCAGTGAGTAAGAAGCATAAAAGATACTTGGAGGAGTTGGGAGTACCAAAGTGGGAATAGTTAGAGTCCTGAGGACAGCTGAGAGGGATACTAGCATGAAGCTGTGAGAAGTAAGAATAATATTAATATATATATATATATATCAAGGCGATGCCCAATATATATATATAACTATATTTATATATATATTTATTTATCAGTAGAACTACCGCAATATTTTTCAGCAAAATTCCCCAACACCCGTTAAAATGACCGGTGCTAATATAATATATTAAAAATATAAAAGCATAGTTAGCATATGATTGCTTCACACAAATTTAGTTTAGTGCAAAATACCTAACATAATCCAATTGTATCCAATTTTGACAATTTCGGGAACCACAATTCAGAAAATTATGTTCATCTGAATCATGCGAGTCGAAATAAGGAATTTGATTTAGACAATACTTTGTTTTTATATGCTTGTAAATCCATATTTTTAAAGAAAATTTATCTGTTTAAGAATAGATATACTGTCTGAAAGAACAGCGATTTTTTAATTCATTAATTTTATACGCATTGTTGCAAAATCTTGAAATATCTCTCGGCCCTACAGGAAATTTACCAGATTGTATCTGAAATGATCTATTTGAAGTACAAATCGAAGGAAGCTTAGTACAATAAAATTTATTTCAGGACCCAATACTTCATAAGATCAATACAAAATTTTTTATCTCCTCAGTCCAAGAATACCTCTAAGATAAGTAAGGCCAATACATTATTTAAATTCACATATTGATAAGCCTCGATTTGAGATTGGTTTTACTTTGATTTTTTAGCATAAATACATAAGGTTGAAAATACATGCAATAATCAGGTTTTTGTCTAACTTCTACTGAGAACACAATGTTGAGCAGATTTTCCAATATTCCATGCAGTATTTGCATGTTTTTATACTCACAACAGTGTTATTTTTAGCAATGAGATTTTCTGGGAGATCTAACATGGCTTTATGCATTGAAATACAACTTTAAGATTACTAAATCACCATTTTCAATATAATTTTCAAACATAATGCCATCAGAATCCATGTAATCACCATCATCTTGAAATTGCTCCAGATTAAGATTGGTAAAACACTGAAGAACATTCAATGCTGAGATTCACTGTACATTAAGAAGAAGATGCTATACCGTTAGCTCAATGGTCATTCCTACACTAAAGTTGGTCCGTTAATTGTTTTGAATACTCATAAAACTTACCGGTCAAAATGAACGGAATGGGAATTGTAGGTATTCATTTGAGAATACAGTTAAAATTCACTGAAAATTTTTAATGATAAATATAAACAATTTTGCATCATAATATAATAATTGTATGAAAATATCAAATCAAAAAGTTCAAATATAAATTTCTCTGACAAAAATATTTAGTTTCCGGTCAAAAAGACCGGATTGGTTTTTCTACTGATGTATATGTATATGTATATATGTATATATATATATATGTATATATATATATATATATATATATATGTATATATATACACATACATATATATATATATCCTCATAGAAAAAGCTGGGTGCGCCCCTGATTGTATTTCCATTTTGATGGTTGTACAAGGAATAAGGAGGAGATTCTAATGTTTTGATAAATTCAAGATTTTGGTAATATTTCTCAAAACTGCAATTGATACATATGTCTTTGACACAGTTGCAAACAGGTAAAAAAATTTGCATTGTTCTGATCTGACACATGTACAAATGTTAACATTCTAGCAGACTCCACAAAATTCTGAAATAAAAGATGAAAACAACTAATTTTCATTAAATGCTCTATTGAATTCTATTATGAGTTTCTCAGTCGTTATAAATGGCAAGACCTCCAAAATTGGAAGGACGCAGAGTTTCGACTGAGAATCGTCTAACAAACCCATTTTTCGCTAATTCCTCTACAAGTTTAAGGATATTATATGTATATATGTATATATGTATGTATATATGTATATGTATATATGTATGTATATATGTATATATGTATATATGTATATGTATATATGTATATATGTATATGTATATATATGTATATGTATATATGTATATATGTATATATGTATATGTATATATATATATAAGTTATCTGATATGTACGGGTAGTAAGTAGATTGGGGGCGCTACGTATTGTTTTGTAGCAAAACTGTATTCGACACTCGTTTTTTTTCAAATTTTAATATTAGAAATGACCTAGGCATGTTGTTTGCTGATACTGAAGGTAAACATCCCCAAAAGATAGATAATGAATCAAAATTTAAAAAATTTCCACTTAATAACTACAGGCATTAACTATCTTTATCACATACGCAATGTTCATAGTATCAAGCAATTATAATAAGCAACTGATACATGCATTCCGCTTGTCCCATTTTCAATATTGTTCGTGTCTTTTAACTGATCTAAATTCTAAATATGAAATCATTTGAATTGGTGTATAAGAACTCTAAGCTTTTCACAAAAGCTTGACAAAGAATCAGCATATATAATAAATATAAAATATTAACTCCGTTCTACCAAATTCATCTGCATATGCTATCTATTTTAATTAAATTTAAGTCTCGTCAAACATCTCTTCTCTTCCTAAAAAACCATACAAATTAAGTGGGCGGTCACAAAAATTTCTTTGCTTAGATAAAAATTCGTATAGTTTTCTTCACGTATCAATAAAGTAGTGAAATAATTAGACTTTGAAGGGCGAGTTGAAAATAACTACAAAAATTTTAGAAAGAAATTACAGAAATCATTGCTAGTAAAACAATGTACACTAGGAGACACACGTCATGCATTCGAAACATACGTAACAAACATTGATTTTTACTATTATTATATATTGTGCTTATTACTTTTTAGCTTTAGATTTGTTTATATTTTATATTATTTGTAACTTTTTAGCAAATATGTTGTTGTAACATATATATATATATATACACATACATATATATATATACATATATATATATATATACCCACGTAGCCAACCACTGGTGGTACACCGGGTAGGATTTGGGCAGCTGTGGCTAATTAGTGGTCTCCCAGCGGCTAATTGGTGGGCCACTGATGGCAAACTTTTATATTGATAAATAGCTTAAACATTGCGGTTTAAGCCAACACCAGCCAACAAAGGGTTGATGGAAATGCTAGCAACCTTAGCATTTATATTGATTTTAATTTGGTAATCATAATTGAAATAATTTCTTTATTATAAACAATGACAGCAAGTATACAAAAATGCGCAATATAAATTTAATTTCCGAAGAATTTGCAATGTTCAAACATAATTTTTTTCTAATAATTAACAATTATTTTTGCACAGTTTTAAGTACTCATATAGACATTAATTTCAAGGTTCGGGAATAATCATGAAAAATTATTTTGAAATTTCATTCAGCCATATATTTTATTATTTCTGCAAGCAGAAAATTGCAAAATAGCTCTTCACAGTGAATTTTATATATTTATGAGATCTAAGAAGCATAATAACGAATAATATTTTACTTGCAAGCATTACCTCATATATTATTTATGATTAAAAGTAACTCAGATGTCACTAGTGGTCCACCAGTGGCCCACTGGTGGCTAAGAGTGGCTGCAACTGCCACTACTGCCACCACTTTTTCACCAGTTGTTCACTGGTGGGACTGGTGGGTGCCAAGTTCACTCATTCCCCACCAGGGGGCACTGGTGGTTGCTACATGGGTATATATATAATTCAATTTTGAGATAGCAAGATGCAAAATACATAGATATTTTTCTGCAGTTATTGTACTATACGGCAGTGTGCCCCGGATAAAAACGAAAAAATATCCCATTTTTTGCGGGTTGATTTTGCAATATTTGTACATTGTTGTGTACTTTCATCTGCTTCTACATTAACTTTATGAAAACAAATGAAAGCCACCATTAAAATTCCCATCTTATATACCAGATGTCGAAAAATTTGATTGTGATGGATGTAGCCGTGCTACATTTTGCTCATTTGTATAAACAATAACCTTTCCAAAAACTTAGCATTCGGGAAAAGCATACGAATAGGAATCAGTATTACTAGAGATCCATATAGTTATGTTGTATCCAGCACTTCAAATATGTTCATAAATATTATATATGTATATGTATATATGTATATATGTATATATATGTATATATATATATTTATCTTTTTAAATACCGCAATATTTTTCAACTTTAGTGTTTAATTTTTGCTTTTAGTTGGATTAAAGCTTAAAATCTTTCGATACTTTTGAATTTTTGAAAATTTCGTTTAGTCTGATATATTTTTATATAACTATGTAGCGGTTTTTAAATATTAGATTTGTAAAAGATATGATGTGATTTAAATTTCAAAACTATTACTTGGAATGTAAATATTTTTTGAAAGCAAACAAACGTTTTTTTACTGTAGCTGTTAACAACACCAGAAAAACTATTAAAACCTACTTGAAAATGATTTAAAAGATGGCACTTCGAAGTAGACAATTGTAGAGTTTGTTTGTTGGATAATCAAGAAATCAAAATTTTTTATTTTGATGCTCGTGGAAGTTCTAGTGACTAACTAGTTCGTTAGTTTTCCACATTTACAATATTATGAAATTAATCATACCAAAATTCAAAGCAGGGGCGCACATAGACTCCTATTGTAAAGTAGTTTGATCAATTCTTTGCATTAAGAATTTTTCAATATCTGAAAATCATTGACGAGGGAATTGTCATTTATGCCAACTGACCTAGTTTCATTAGGAAACACCTCCTTCAATTTGTGTAAATTTTCTTTTCCCTTAACCCTCCCATAATAAGACTGTGCTGGCACAAAGTACATTTGGCTATATTTTGAAATTTGTCTCAATATTTATTTAATAGCTTATTTCCAAACTTTATTTATGAGCATTGCAATACTCACCAAACGCCAGCTCAAACTGAGACTAAATATAAACGTGGCTAGAAAACTTTCATCTCATCACAATTTCATTTTATAAAAGTTTTAAAATAGCTCTTCAGTAGTTTATTCAAACTCTCCTAGTTGTAAATTACAGATATGGAATACTAGAAAAAAAATATATATATGGAGTATGATCACTATGTGCCTGCATTCCATGATGCGTGAAAGCAATTGTACTCAGCAAAACAATAGTTCTGAGGGGAAGAATGTTCACCAGTGCCCATTTTGGGTGCGTTTCTGATTCAAAGATTACTACAATAACAATTCGAGTACTCTGTGCTTAAGCCTAACTTGAATTCTATTATGAAATGATATTTCGGAGGTTATAACCGAGTTAATGTATAATCCTTTTACTGACAATTAAAATTTAGCTTTGTACTCAAAACGACAAATGCTACATTTTATTAAGCTGTAGAGGAACGTTAATGGTTGGAAGAGTTGAAACCCCTTTCCGTCGGATTGGCCGAATTGTTGTTCAAGGACATGTTCTCGCATGTAGAGCCGTATTTAAGGACACACTCAATGAATCTAGGGAACCTGATTATGGACAAGGTCAGTCATTTTTAACAAAGTAATAATAATAAAAATAATAATAATGAGAGTCAAAGTAAATTTTTTGCTGTAAATAAATAACAGTAGAAAAACTACAAACTACAAATACATGTGTTTAGCATGTTTGTGTCTCCGATTGTATTTTGTCGATATAAAAGTACGATTTTTAATTTTTTTCTAAATTTTTTGTAATTTTTTCCAATTCTTATCTCATTTTCTAAATCATTCCAAATATTAGAGGCTGCTCGGTGAAAACTAGGATAGGAAATACTGCTACAAATAAACTTATGTGATCGAGGATTTACTTTTAAGTAATTATCGAGAAAAGAAATTTATTGTCGACCATATTTAGACTGAAATAAAATTGAAGCTGCATGGAATTGTACTTGATATAGCGGGGATAATATATTATACATTCGTCTGTATTCACTAACATTATCATGCTTACGTGAAAAATTTAATGTTTTTAATGACCAATTAAACGTTTTGGATAGTAATTAGCGGCTTTTTGTATTAAAATTTATAAATATAAATGAGCAATAATGTAATTGCGATAAGCATAAGCCATGTAATAATTGAACGTGATAATCTGGTCCAAAATTTCTGAGGTGGTATAAGTATAATAAGATTCAAAAGCAATTTATTGCTACAATAAACTAGTACAAAAAGCTATAAACTACAAAGCTACAAAAAGCTATTTACAAAAATAATAAATATATATAATATTAAAATGTGTGTGTGTGTGTGTATTTTATACAAAATTTTCAAATGAATGTAGTGTATTATTGTCATTAAGTAGGCATTGTCTATTAAAGCGGAATGTTCGCAATTGCTTTCTGAATTTCTTGAAATTTTTTTCAAATTTAATTTCTCTATTTAAGTTATTCCATAATTTAGTTGCTGTGTGGTGAAAACTATTAAAATATTTATGCAAACATAAAAATGTTTGAGAAGGTTAATTTAATTTAATATACTGTTTTAAAAACGAAATTGCGCCCTGGCCAAATTTGAATTTGAATTTGGTAATAAGGGGATAATATTTTGTATTTTAATCGGTAATATGATGCATTGTCATGTTTTTGTGCAAAATTTAGTGTTTTAAGGGACCAATTGAAGGTATTAGACAGGAAGATGCGATGTTTTGAATTAATATTTGTAAAGAGGAATGAGCAATATTGAAAGTGTGAAAGGCAGAGTCATATTGGAGATTTTTCGTTGCATTAAAGGCATTTATATCAGTATTTATAAGACAGGTATCATCTGCATATTGATAAATTTTACTGTTTTTTACCTGTTGAGTTATTTCATTACCATAGATTGCAAATAGAATAGGTCCGAGAACTGTGCCCTGTGGAACCCCACGGTCCGTTATTATATATTTTTATTTTTTACCATTAAGTATAATTCTTTGCTGTCGATTTTTAAGGAAAGTCATTATTAAGTTAACAGATTTGTTATCAAAGTTATAATATATTAATTTGTCCCTTAATATGTCAAAATTCATTGAGTTAAAAGCTTTGCTCAAGTCAAGGAGTGCAACACAACTACATTTGTTTAGAGTTAAATTTAGGTTTTATTTGTTCTGATATTGATAAAATTGCATCTTGAGTGCTATAACCGTTTCGAAAACCAAATTGTGTTTTTGAAAGAATATTTTCAGGTATCAAATATGCATTTATTTGATTATTTAATAATTTTTCGCATAGTTTACTAAAAATAGACCTAAAATTTGGTGCATTTAGAGGGTCGCCTTTTTATATATAGAGCTTATGTCAGATTTCTTAAATATATCTGGGAATTCATTATCAATAATGCATTGGTTAAATGCGAATAGTAGATGTTCACTAAAGATGTGAAAATGACGTTAAATAATGAAGATTGGAAGATTATAGGATGCCGGAGGATGTGATGTTTTGAATTAATATTTGTAAAGAGGAGTGAGCAATATTGAAAGTGTGAAAGGCATAGTGCAATTATTAATTGTTTGTGGTACATATTTGAAATATAATTAATAATTTTTCAAATAGTTTACTAAAAGGATGGCCAATGTAAATGGGCCTATAATTTTGTGCATTTAAAGGGCCGCCTTTTTATATATAGAGCTTCTGTCAGATTTCTCAAATATATCTGGGAATTCATTATCAATAATGCATTGGTTAAATGCGAATAGTAGATGTTTACTAAAAATGTGAAAATGACATTTAATAATAAGGTTTAGAAGATTATAGGATGCCGTTGATTTATTTGTGTCTAAAGTTTTTATTATGGTTTCTAGTTCATTAGCATTTATGAGTCTAAAAGCAAAGTATGTTTTTCATGGTAATTTATTAATATTTTTCTTTCTCTTAAATTGGGGAAAATTGAAATTGCCAAGTTCCTTAAATGTTGTATTTAGGTGGTCTATTATTCTTGTTTTTTCTGTTGTAGTTTGGTTATCAATACTTAATTCATTAATATCAGATTAAATTCCTTTACTTTTTCCCAAAATTTTATGAATATATCCCCATTTTTCGTTTTTATTATTTAGTTTATTGAAGAATCTTTTTGGTTTTAATCCAGATTTTTTTATTTCTTAATTGTTTAAAAATCCTCTTTGATTTTTAGTAATTAGTCCAATAGTTGTTGTCGGTTCTGCTTGAGCGAGATCAAACAATTTTCTTTTAATACTTATTAGTTCATGTATGTCACTATCGTAGGCATTTGATAAAGCAAACTTGCGCGCTTTTAATTTTACTTTGCGGTACTTAATTAACTGCATTGCAAATTTCTTTTGAAATATAATTTATCATGCAAGATCCAGATTTTAATGTTTATATATAGTTGAACGATATGTTTTTCAAAAGTGTTTCCATTATTTCGTCTGAATAATTTAGATAACCTCCTGCATAAATTATTTTGAATTTATTGACTTTGGTAGTTATATTACTTATATATGTGCAAAGAGCATGGTCACTGAATGATTCAAACACGAAGGATTTAAGAACTAAGTCGGAATTTGTTACGAAGTAATCAATTAAATTGTTATGTTGTGTAGGACAGTCAGTATTTACACAATGAAAATCGTATGTTGCGCAAAATTCTTTTAACGATTTTTTCAAGATTATTGAAATAATTTATATTAAAGCCACCAAATTATTTATAGAATAGTAGAGATCACTTATTTCGGACTTTTCATTGGCCTTAAATTTTAAATAGTCAATATGACAATTCTTATTGGGATTGTATGTGATATTAATCAGTTCTTTATGGCATTTATTTTCAAATGATATAATTTCTATCCAGAGTGATTCAATTATATCGTGTTTTGATTCATATTCTAATTTACGTACCGGTTTTAAATATTTGGGAGCAAAAATCATGAGCCCGCCACCCTTACCTAAACGGTTTTTATGAAAATGTCATAATAATTTCGGTGAGGATTAAACAGATTAATATCAGTGTTATGCTGTAACCAAGTTTCGGTAATAAAGAATATTGCGTTTTGTCCTATCTTATTTATTAAGTTTAGAAAATCATTTCAGTTTGAATTGAGGCTTCTAGCATTGAGATAAACAAATTTATAGTTATTACAGTAGTTTTTTAGTTTATTTTCTATTTGCGATTCTTCTAGAATTGGTCCTGGGTTGAGTTTAATATCTCCTGAAAGAAGTAATCTTATGGAATAAAAATAGTTATTGAGGTGATTAAGAAGAAGGGTACTGAACTTAACTGTATATGCATAATATGTTAAATAGAGATGTTTTGAAGCATGTGGATGTGGATTTATATAATATAGAGGTACATTTTGTAACATTGCATAGATAACTAAATAATATATAATAAAATTTACCTTTTTTCTGTACATTTTCATAATAATTCAGATGAAGGAGGCGTCGGAAGAAGAGTTCGACGATTTGAAGCATTGGCAGCTTTTAGATAGGTGACATTTGGAATTCGAAATGAAGAGTGAGAAATTAGGCGAGGTTGGAAGAATCCTTTTAAGACGAAAGTGATATGAGCAATTCCTTGACGAGATAAGTGGATTCCATCACGGGCGAAGAGGTTGGAGTTGATACTTCGTGGTGAATTCAGAAAGCTTTTGAAGACTGGAATAACATTGAATTTATTAGTAGAGAGACGTGATAAGGCTTCATTAAATCTAGTGATGACATGATTTTTCTGTAGAGCAGAATGTTTACAGACTGGAGTAATTTCTAGGAAATAGATTAAAAGTGGAGTGAATTTTCGATGGATTGAATATTAATCAGTTCTTTATGGCATTTATTTTCAAATGATATAATTTCTATCCAGAGTGATTCAATTATATCGTGTTTTGATTCATATTCTAATTTACGTACCGGTTTTAAATATTTGGGAGCAAAAATCATGAGCCCGCCACCCTTACCTAAACGGTTTTTATGAAAATGTCATAATAATTTCGGTGAGGATTAAACAGATTAATATCAGTGTTATGCTGTAACCAAGTTTCGGTAATAAAAATGATTGATGTTCTGTTGAAATTGTTTGATGTCGGTAGATTTGAGTGCATCAATGAGGCCTGTACTTATGTAGACGGAGTTGATGTGCGTTGTAGAATAATTCTGGATCTGCTGAGAGAGTTGATGAGAGTTGTGACCAGGATATGAGTGAATTGTTGTTTGATTTGAAAAAAATTGAGAGAACGGACATTCTTCAAGATACTGCTTCCAATGATGAGAGAGATAGTTCCGGGCTTGATAGATTTTACAGATAAACGAGGCTTGAGATGAGTGTGTTGTTGACGCACATTTTGAGGTTGGCCTAGATAGATTTTCTGGATGATATTGTCTAAAAGAGTTTTTTTACATTAAGAGGAGTAAATGATGGAGTTTCTTCTGAGAATGGTGAATGAGTAGGACTAGTGGCAGAGGCTGATGTAAAACTGAGAATTTTTGAAAAGTAGCAGGAGAGCTTCAGCGGCGTTTTCTTTATTAAAACGAGAGAAGAGTTGATGAAGCGGCGTTTTCTTTTTGTCTTTTATAAAGCATTTGCCACATCCAGGGAAGTAGCACCAACAAAGACGTTCGAAATGATTGAAAGCGAGACCCGACTGTCTCCGGTGAGATCTGACATCCGAAAACAAACAATAATAATAATAAAAGTAATAACAATAATAATAATTATTATAATGGCGCTGAATACATATCAACTATTATAATGGCGCTTAATATTATATTTTAATATTATTACTATTATTAAGCAAAAAATTTTGAAAAAGACTGATTTTTTTGGTATATATAAAGTAGATTAAGCAGTAAGTTACATCCATACTAAATTTTCTGAATAAACTCATATCTTGAGTATTTTTTAATAGAAAATTTTTTTTAGGAGCACGACCTTGCGGAAACTTAAATTGCTTAGCGAATAATGTTCGGATTGCTTTCAAACCAGGTTTATTCGCTTCTACATTTAATTTTACATCTAGGAAATGGGTTCCATTGTTTTTGAGAATAGATCTAGTCCTAATTTTTTAAGAAATCTTAACACGAACCATTATAGGGGCAGGATAATGTTGGACTTTACTGAATCAAACAATTTTGAACTAGCCATTGCTTTGAATAAGTTCAAAAGCTTATTCTAGATGTAAAATGCTATGTAAAAGAGAAAAAAATAGTCCGAAATCGATCCGAGTATTATTAGCTACACAATCAACGTTTTATTAAGTGTCACTCCCTTAAAAAAGTTTTAATAGAGCTACGACATTGCGAAAATGCTGATTGAGCAGCAAATAATGATCAGATCGACTTCAAACTACTTTTATTCACTTGTAAGCTTTATTTTACATCTAGAAAGTGCTTTTCAAGTTACTTTTAGCAAACCGAAGAGCTGATTTTGCTAAGAACCAATCAAAGTGTGGGAAAAAATTTTCAAATGTGTAGATTGTTGTATGTAATCATCTACTTTATCATTTAACAGTTAGATATACTACTATTCAATAAAAAAAATACAATAAAATATTAAGCGCCCTTATAATAGACCCTTAGTTGTATTTAGCGCCATTATAATAGTTAAATTTAGCTGGTATTCAGCGCCATTATAGTAGTTCATTTGGAAAAATTTGGAAGCCCCTTGCATAACAAAGCTACACACCAAGTTTAATTGAAATCAAATAAGAACTGGGGCCAATAAAGGCAAAGGGTGCTGAATACTATGGAGAGGGCACTGAATACACAAAAATCCCCCGAAAATCAGCTATTCAGCGCCATAATAATAATAATAATAATAATAATAATAATAATAATAATAATTATTATTATTATTA
>CABFPE010000321.1:68967-87403 GCA_900660155.1 Hofstenia miamia | reverse complement strand
AAAACTAAAAAAAATGTAAGGTAATGTGGGAAAGTAAAACTAAAAAAATGTAAGGTAATGTGGAAAAGTAAAAATTAAAAATTTAAGGTAATGTGGGAAAGTAAATTACAAAAATGTAAGGTAATGTGGGAAAGTAAAACTAAAAAATGTAAGGTAATGTGGGAAAGTAAAACTAAAAAAATGTAAGGTAATGTGGGAAAGTAAAAAATGTAAGGTAATGTGGGAAAGTAAAAAATGTAATTATGTGGGAAATTAAAAAATGTAAGGTAATGTGGGAAAGTAAAAATTGTAAGTTACTTGGAAATATTTTTCGATTCCACTTTATGTGGGAAAGTAAAAAATGTAAGGTAATGTGGGAAATTAAAAAATGTAAGGTAATGTGGGAAAGTAAAAAATGTAATTATGTGGGAAAGTAAAAAAGTAAAAAAATGCAAACTAAATTAGGCCACATAAATAACACAAAAACTAGTAAAAGTACATGCATGACGTCAGTAAAACACCCCCGGCAATATCCACGACGTCTCAGGTCAAAGGCCACCCCTCTCGACCAATCAGAAAAAAGTGGGATCTCCTTGCTGCGGCCTCTCGACCAATCAGAAAAAAGTGGGATCTCCTCCGCTCCACCAATCAGAAAAAAGTGGGATGTCCTACGCTCGACCTCTCGACCAATCAGAAAAAAGTGGGATCTCCTACGCTTATATATATACTACTGTCATCTCAAAATGTAGTTACTGTAGATATTATTACAACAGCAGAGACACAGCTTACTAAACAAAGAAATACTCCTTGGGTTCTACTATACATGTGACAAGATGAAAACCAGACAATTTGTAGTTTTACTGGCTTTAACATAAAGAAAAGAGATTTAATTGTCATTCCTCATTAAATGGGTTATTTGCATGCCATAAGAGCTTGTGCAGCATAAATGTCATCAATGTGCTGATGCAGTTGATAAGCACTTTGCAATTTTTGTAACTGAAGAAGGTCATGTATGTATAAACATG
This sequence comes from Hofstenia miamia, assembly GCA_900660155.1. Lineage (NCBI taxonomy): Eukaryota > Metazoa > Xenacoelomorpha > Acoela > Hofsteniidae > Hofstenia > Hofstenia miamia. The sequence goes on along the minus strand of CABFPE010000321.1, from coordinate 86,399 downwards.
CCTTTATTCTAAGTCAATAGAGATTGCATGGAAACATGTTGACCAGGTTAAGGATATTTTCATTAGACTAAGGAAATTTCACACCACTTGTACACTCATTGCAATGGCCTAAAAGCATTTTCAAGTTGTTTTACTCTGAGCTATCTGTATAGATTCTTGATCATTGCAGACGTTTCCATTTCTAGTGTCATAGATGGGTGGAAAAACAATAAATCAGTGTAGCATCAAAAGGCTCTGTATGAGACTCTTATGAGATTGACATGGAGTTATTTCAAATCATGACTGGAATCAAGCCATATAGATGAGATGAAAACTTTAGAGAAAACCAAAATTATTTATGTCGCAAAAGACAGTGGTGAAGGTTTTTGAAAGCAAATATTGGCTAAATATCATAGAGATAATTGAAATGTACCTTGAAACCATTAGGCTAGGAAGCCTATCTACACAATTGGATGTCCTACCCTTACATAATTAAAATTATCATGTTAATCATATGTGCATCCAGGGAGAGAGATGGGTTGTTAAATCTAACAAGCATTTAAAGAGGTATTCCATGTTGCTTTGATTATTGCAGGGTGATCTTTGCATGCTATTTCCCCTAATAATATTCTTATGTGACTCAACTACTTGTAAAAGCTTTTACATTCAGATTGGTAACACTACTCCCTTTTGTATAATTCCTGTTAATCAAGCTATTGAGGAGATAGTGAAAAAGATGTACATACTACAGGTGTAACAAAGGGTCTAAAAACAAGAGCTGTGAAGAAATACTACCTAGCAGTGGAATTCAGAAGTACGTACCTCAGACAGTTGCAATACTTGACATGACAAAACAAGCACACAATATTACATCCAGATTTGAAGAGTACAAGAATCAGGACAGATGAAACAAATGTCCAGTCTCTTGTTGACCTCATGTAGAACAACTGGGTAAATTCCATTTCCTCTGAAGAAGCTTATCTGGTGAACTTCTCCACCTCTTGAGGCCATCATAATATAGCTTAAACTTTCTATTGATTCTATCTTCAAGACATCTGCTACTGTTTCAATATCAATATATTGCTATGGAAAGTAATAAATTGGCAAATTGGTGTTTATCTTCAATTGGGCAACTAAAACTGCAAACAAGATTTTAACTGAGCTTATGAAAAACTGAAATGTATTTCATTGGTTTCAACAAAATAGTTTATTTCAGAATGAAATATTAAAAATATTCTTGTAAATTAATAATTTAATTATATATATATATATATATATATATATATATATATATATATATATATTACTTGACAACAAATATAAATGAGATAATTTAACTTAGCTCCAATTATAAATATAGATATAAAGTTACATGGTTAGGATTTTCCCAGTTAATACAAAGTTTTTAGATATTTTTATAGAGCAATTTTTCAACATTTTATATAAAGCTTTAAACAAGCCTATATGTTTTGGGCCTAGATATTGTAAATAACATGTGCATAAAAAGTATTCTACAAATCTGAGTGAAAATAATTATATATTACGTTTTAAATTGGCAGTCAATAGGGACTTTATATTTAGGGCATGATGAATTTATCACAAATAATTTAGTGCCTGATATATAATCATTTTATTAATAAAACATTTGAATTCAAGATTCATAATGCATAAGTTCACATAAAATTACAAGCCTCTCCAAAACTGTTTTGCATCAAATTTGCCAATTGAAATGTTTGCAGTGTATTTCAAATATTGCAATAGGAGATCCCCATCACAGATTTGTCTTTCTAATTTTATGCTTCTTTTACATATCTTCTCTTTCCACATAGTGCTAAATAGATGTTCAAAAATTGTCTTGATACTGTCTATTTAATACTATGTACATCAGCAATATCTGTATAGGGTGTCCAGGATTTTATTGCAAAAGCAAAATGTCTGTAATTTCTAAAAAAATCAATTTATATAAATATTTTTAAATTCCTCCTTCAATGAAGGGGACTTTTTGCATTTCAGCTTTGTTTTTACAATTGATTATGAACAATATTTTAATATTTAAAAAAACTAAACACTTTTTTACACATTGAGTATCACTGAAGAAAAAATGAAAACACATCACCATCCTCTTCAAGACTTAAGTGGCATTGTCTAATGACCTGTTGAAGTCTTGTGGGATTTCTCTCACAGTAATTGTGATGACATCTTTGAGATCTTGTATGTCATCAAAGTTTCAACCATGTTTTCTGCCTTGAAGTGACCCCAGAAAACAAAATCAACTGGTGAAAGATCATTTGAATATGTCATTCAAACAAATTCTCCTCTTTGTGAAATTACTAGTCCAGGAAACTGAGTTGAGAAGCCAAAAAGTTTGATATACAGTATGTGGCTTCACTCCATCTTGCTGGAATATTGTTGATGACAATTTTCATTTTAATTATGTAATCATTCAGCATAAATTAGCACTGAAAGGTCATGACTGATATCTTACATATTAGGTTAAGACAAGGAATTGTATTAATAAGTTTTGAGGTTTTGCTCAACAGTGGCTACACATTACATTTATTATATTAATATGCTAACAGTTGTTGGTTTACAGTTGTGTTACTTTGTATAACAATTTCTCTAGTTACTTATATTGATAGGGCAATTTGTAATGAGAGTTCTTGAAGTGAAAAAGGTCTGATGTACATTACAGTTTGATATGGAGAATAGAGCAACAAAGAATTTACTGAAGAAAGAATTCAACAGTCTTAATAGAGCTAATGTGTTTATGATGTTTAATTGTACAATTGATACCTCATCATATACATATAAATAATTGCTAATAATCTCTTAAATGGTTAATACATTCAATCTATTGTATGTACAAGAGAAAAACAAACATTCTATTAGATAAATAGATGCAATTATAGACTTGGAATCATTACATCACTTTCAAATAATTACCATTGCATTTATTGACAATGTAAGATAAATCAATTGTAAAAAATTTATTATAAGTAATTTATCAAATTGAAGCAAGCAGTGACTCTTAACACAGTACAAGCTGGTTCATTATAACTATTCAGCAAAAAGAGAAGACAATAAATGTAGAACAACATTTTATGCTTAAGATAGAACTTAATTTGTGATTCCAAGCCTTTAGTGCCAAGTTTTGCAAAACATGCTTACTCATAGGACAAGAAGACAGTAGATAATTCAGTTAATATTACTATGTGTATACTTAAATACTGAAGGGAAACAACAATTTCAGATTTGTACTGCTAACAATGTTAGAATTTCAGTGTGGCATCATCAGTAAATATTATTTAAAAAAGAAAGAAAATTAGAAACTTTGTTATTTTATATTCTTTGATTTATGTCTATTTATAAATTTAAACAATTTGTACAATTAGTGACTTACTTAATATTATCTGTTGACAAACTGCTATTTGACAAATTGTAAACAACAAACTCACTAAGCTAATTAATACTTGTATTGCAGCAAAAAGCAGATGAGAACACACCAATAAAATCTAATTACAAAAGTCAGGTAATTGGTCATTTGTTTGCATATTTCAATATAAATAATGTGTGTAATGATTTAATAGTTACTTTGGATTTCATTTGCATTGTACAGGTTTGATCAATAATGCAAATGGAAAGCTAAATGTGAAAGCATATGAGTAGTTCTCAGGACCACTAAAGTCAATTATCAGGATTTGCATTGGGCTGCAACTCTACATCCTATCATCATTTGAGCAGATGTTTTGATGAGTAAAGTATGCTTTAAAGAAGTGTTTAGGAATATGATTTTTTCATCATATAACTTTCCTATTGTTTGACTTGTCTTTATATGTAATGCAATTATATATATGGACAGCTAACCATTGGTTAGCCCATTTAGATCCAAATTTGTGGGGAATAAAAACTATTATTCATTTGAGGAGTCTATGGACACCCATTTATTTAATATGTTAATTATTGATTGTGGACCTCTGGACTTTAAATATTTGCTAACCACAATGATTGTTTACATGTATTTAGGATCATGTCCATATTTAAATGAAGGGTTATTTATATGTAGCCAAAATACCTGGCTAAAGCATTTCCAGTTATGCTTATTTCCATTTGCTAACAATAATGGAAACAATCAATGTAAAAAATTTTGGAAGGTAAGCAATAAGAAGAAACACTGCACATCACAGTCACTGAGTAAACTCCATGAGCCAATACCATCAATCTGGTACATGGTGATCATCATATATTGTTGATTTTTCATTTGATACAATGGTTCTGCTTCATGTTTCAGCCCTGTAGGTGCTATTGATCTAAATAGATTTCCATTATTCCTACTATTATGATGTAATCGTAAATTGAATATAGTTCAAAGTAATTAAATCAAGTTAATTGATTAGCAAATTAAACAATGCAGTCACACCCACTAAATAGACAATCAAAACCACAAGTGCATGGTAAATATCATTGAAATCATGTCAACCTTAGTCAGGTGCAGATTCTACATCAGATTGAGTCCAATTCATGTAAGTCCTGTGTTAATTTATAGCAATAAACAAATTGAAATAATGAAGGTTAAAAATTTATTAGAATCTTTGTTTTTGAATAATGACAAGGACATTTTAGAAAAAATAGCAAATCATAAGTAACAAGTGATTTTGGTTAATTTAAGGAAATCTGCTGTAGACATCACAATTAAGCAAAACAACTTGATTTAGTGAAGACAAAAACAAAAGCTAGAAAATCAACAAATTTGTGAAAACCAAGTAAATATGCTTAACACTAGATTTACCAGACCCATCAATTGATGCGTAAGGAACTTTCTTTCTCCTTTAACTTTATATTTTCACTTATTACAAAACCATGATTTCTAGACTTTTAATATTTATCTCTTACAAACACATGAAAATAGTTAGTCTTTGTCTCAATATATTAACAATCCATCATACCCAAATATATCTAGAATGACCATCCCTGGCAATTGAGTGGTGCATAAATACTACTACAACAGGATGAATCCCACTCACTTATTTCTCTAAAATACTACTGCACAGGATTTGTCTTGGTAGAGATCAATAATTGCCTTACACACATTAATGTATAGAACATCAGCTCAAATGAATAATAATGTCAGTGAGCAGCCCAACTGAAAGTCGAATAATTGACTTTGGGGTCCTGAGAACTTCTTGTAAACTTCAATGTTTACATTAATAATCAAAACCTCTACAACACAAAATAAATCCAAAGTAATTTACTTTAATAACCATTGAATTTTTGTAATGGAATGTTGATTATCAGATCTTGTCAACATGGATTTCTGCTATTTTTGCCTCATTGGAATTCAAGTGAGCTTAAGCAAGATTTGCCCTCTACAATTTGTCAAAGAACAACTTGCAAACAAATATGATCTTAGTTAAATAAATCATGAGTTTAACAAATAGTGTAATTTATAGATGTATTATAATTCTAGAAATATAAATCACTAAAAGTTTTTCCTTTCTCATTGCAATTTTGCTGATTATGCCAGATTATTTTAACTCTTATATAATTGTAACTAATGTGAGTTAACTTCAGCAATTATACAGTTCTTATCTGTTTCAAATTATGCTACTTCATAAGATAGCTGCCTACAGTTAATATTACTCCATAGCTAAATATGCCCTAGAGGTGTGACCTTACAAAATTTATCAGAACTATTTTAAGAAAGCATTTCCTAAAAATGTTAAATTTAGTTAAAATTTTTACAAATTTTGGGATTTATAAAACCTGTGAAATTTAGGTTATAATCAAAAGTTACATCTAGATAGGTGACATTAGAAGATGTATCAATGTCACTGCCAATAAGATGCAGTGAAGTGTTTGACTCAAATTTAGTTGAAGCTTATAAAATAATAAATTGCTATTTAACTAAATTTTGATATAATTTATTTTTATCAAAGCATTATTTGATGTGGCAAAGGTCTTTGATTAGGGTTTTTCATCATCCCAGTTTCTATTTACTATTTGTGTAAATACAGATATAATCAGAATATTGAATTATGATAGCATGTTTTTGACTATCAGCAATATCATTGATAAATATATTGAAAAATAGTGGACCAAGGTTTAATCCTTGAGGAACCCCCTTAATGATTAAGGGCTCACTAACCAAAACTGTACTTTAGACAGATAAGTTTGTTGTATGAATTCAGTTGTGCTATGTGTGGTAAGAAAATATCCACAATGCCAAAATTTGGCAATCTTTCTTGTGTTCTTACATTATTTAAAAATAATTCTAATCAGTGAATTCTCAACTTTTTCAATACCTTTACATATTAACTGTTATATTCATAGATTTTGGTCAATCTCAAGTAAAAAGTTTATTTAGTAGCACACTGCAACATAGTTTTTCAATTTTATTTATCAATTGATGGGGAAGGGTATTTCTAGGTAGATTGTAAATTCAGTAATTCTAGGGTTAAATGTGATGAAGGACTTATTGAGTGCCAGTTGCATTTTCCATAAACGCAGATTTCATTCAATAATGCTAAAATCATCTGTGTATAAAAAATGTGAGTAAATTTATTAATGCACTGCTGACTTTCCAAATTTCTGAAATTTGCACACTTTGATCACTTTTACAAATAATAAGTTAGTACTAATTGTGTGCCAAATCCCAAATAGTAAATTTTGAAAATTAACCTTCATCTACTGGAAATGATTTTCACAACATTACTGCTGAAAATTGGGTAAAAGTGACTCCAGAATCAAAAAAATGTCTTATTTGACCAAATTAATCATTTATTGACTGAAAAGCAGAATTAGTGTTTAAATAAATAAAGTAAGTGTTCTAAAAGGATTACTATCTCTAATTCAATTTATTGATCCATAATCAGCACAGGCTGGTTGGATGCATTGAGGATAGGTGGTTCCAACATTTCTATCCTTGTTTCATGAAAAATTGTGCATCATTATCTTGGAGAGGCATTTCTTGCAACATTGACAGCAACAAGGCCCATGTTATCCAATCTGCAGATGTGGAAGTTGGTGTAAATATGTTGTTGGCACCCTATCTAACTGTCTACTACTAACAGAAAGGGGGTCAGTATGACACCATTCATTATTGTTTATGTTGCTTCTGTCAGTCCATTACTGGAATTTGTAAAAATTATACATATTTTTATAATTTATAATAGACATTGTACACATGGAAAAGCATTTGTTCATAACTTATATTTCCATTTTCAGTAGATAAGGGTTAAGAAATAAGTTATAAAATATTTTACAAATTGATTTAGCAAACTTACACTTGAGGAAATGGCATTACATTGGATGCTACTTTTATATTATATACATATAATGTATGTTTATATTGATGTTATTTTTTTAAATTTAGTAAATATTTCAAAGAAGGTGTATTGCTTTGTTAAGAGTTGCATAAGTAAAGTATATTCTAAAGAACAGTTTTACTAAAATCAGACCACAGGAGAATTGGGCTAAGTAAATTGTTCAGTAAAATAGTCCAAACCATTGACTGCTAAAAAATAGATCATTTATATATTTACAAATCAAAATTAGATTAATTTACTGCCAAATTTTCTCACATTGCATTGATCAATATTTTTTGGAACTGTCTTCAATTATATTCATTTCTATCCACAGCAATAATTAGATTTAAAAAAACTGTAGCATCATTCATCTTGAAGAATTTGAATATGGAAATTGTAACATCAATAGGTTTGAAGAACTTGACTAAGGTAAATATTTGGTATAGCAGTCTGGATCATTGACTGCTCAAAAACATATTGTTCATAAATCTACAAACCAAAATTGGAGTCATTGATTACTTAATTTTCTCACAAGATTATGTATTGCATGGATCAATTCTTTTTGGAAACTATCTTCAATTGATTTCATTTCTATCCACATACAATAATAATATTTATAGAAACTGTAACATCATTAGTCTTAGAGAGGCTTTTCACCATAATAACAGTGGCTGGGAATGTAAATGCTCCAACAGTTCCCATTAGAAATTGTAATAATGAGAGGTATTTTGGTCCAATTTTGATTATTAAAAAAATTATGAAGTTAAGGCAGCATGCTAAATTTTTGTAGCAATAATAAGTTTTTTTTATTGAGTACATTCTCAACAAAAATCCAACTGGGACTTGCATTAGAGTGTAAGCATAGAAATATGCACTGAATATTACATTTATGTCAAACTTTGTAGAACTAAACAATGTTAAAACGTCTTCTTCATGTTGGTTGTGAATGAAGGTGCTAATATTAGAAGTATTATGATATTAACTTGTAAAGCTTTTTGGTTGACTTCTTTTATTTAGATTGATCATTGAGATTTTTAACAAATTTCTTGTTAATTTCATGAAAATCAAATTTGCTGCAATAAAGATAATTGATAATTCATGCAGACTGAACTTCATTCCTAAAAACAATATCTTCCAGGAACTTAATATGAATTATATTTTAGAATTTGGATATGCATTTCGTTTATACATGAAAACAAAAATTTTTTTCCAAGCTATTTTTGCATTATTTTGATTTAAGAGAAATTCATTAAAGAGCAGAAGTAAGTGATTATATAGGAAAATTCTTTCACAACAAACTGTAAACTTAACATTATATTTTACCTTGCTACCCCTAAAAATAAATTGTATTCTAAACTAAAAAATTATCAATGTTTTTGAAATTTAAAAATAATTTTGGTCAGAGAAGGAGATATGGTAATTCTCTAAGGAGAATATCAGTAAGGATGGGTGAAAAATATTATCATTTCTCACTTAACCATGGCTTTGTTCAAATTTTTCTAACAATTTTTGCTAGTACCTGGAGTGTATGTTGGAAAAATATATAATTACAAGTCAATATCGGAAATTTATTAAGTGTTTGACAAGGGGATTATAGTCTCACTAGTTCCTACCTTAGATATGCCCTGGCTTTGATAAGATCAACTTTATTATTGCCGCAGTTATCATTGCCCACCATGCAAAACTTCTACTTTTATAATTATAGTTTACAGTTTCATTATATAACACCCTTGTGATTTACAAATGAAAAACAAAATAAGCAAACAAAAGATGTTGTTTTCAGGCAAAAAAATATATATATATATATATATATATATATATATATATATATATATATATATATATATATATATATATATATAGACTTTAATAATTGTCATATTAACAAAACGAAGAAATTCTGAGTTTTCCATTTCAATAATTGAAATTCAAAAAAACCATTTCCACGTAAAAATTAGAAACTTTTTTCTAAGACGTAAAATTTATGAAATTTGTATATTTATTACTTAGATTTTGCAGAAAGATGCATCTAGACTTGCTACATTAAGGTTAATTAGGAAATAAAATGAAAGTTAAATGAAAACAAGAAAGTTCAAATAAAATAATAAGGATGTTTCATTAGGCAAAATTAACTGTGAATTCTACAAAAAACGTAAAACAGATATAATGAGGGCAATTTAAAAAATCGTAGGTGTTGATTTCAAGAAATTTAAATTGTAATTACTACGAATTGAGTACCTGGCATGCAAACAAGCTGAATGGATTTAATACAAATTGTGTTCAATTGAATGTTTATTATTAACAATGAGCTCCTCATAGAGATTATAAGCCAAATGTATTTATTACTATAAACAGAATAGCCTAGTAGTTTAAAATTATATGGTGAGCAATTCCTTTGAAGTGAAAGCGAGTTTTTGTATAGTGGCTTAGCTGTAGTGTACTGCAAATTTAGTTTGTGAGCGGATAGTGATCAGTTGTGTTTGTAAAGATGATATCATATCAAAGTCATCAAATGCAAGTTGTTTTACTTGCAAAAAGATATTTCTGAACATAACGTGATCGAAATCTCAATTGTCCTATATGTGAAAATACTTTGCATTCAAATAAAATTGTGGAGTGGGTTCACAAATAAACAATTAAGTTCTCTAAATGATGTAAAGCTATATGTTATTATATTTTATAACACCTGTAATAATTATAAAATTAAAGTAAAAATATCTAATAGTATTGTTAAAATAATATTTATGAAAGTCAACAAACAGTTAAAGCAGCATTAGATAAATATCATTGTAAATTTCACAAAAAGTAAATGAAATTTCCAAAAGACTGAAATGTGGTAATCAGACAAGCATACCTCTCAGAGGGATTCTAACATTACTTTTAGAAATTAATCCAATCTGAACTTGATGAAAAAAATTGAACATTGAGATTTATAGATATAAATGACCTTGATATTGAAGAGAAGGAAAAAAATTTTTCTGTAAATTTTTGTTAGATATCATATACAAATTGATATAAAATTGATATTTTTTTCTTATCAATATGTTACCTATGTCTCTACCACATTTCAGCACGATTATGTTATGGGAATATATTTTTTTCAAATTTTTGGTTACATGGACAGTTCACTGACGTCAGGGCACATAGTGACGTCAGAACACTAAAATATCAATTTATTTGATGTTAACATTCAGCTACTTTTAAGCAATAGTCTTGTCAATTTTCACTGGTTTTCTAATGAATACGATTGATTTTATGAAAGTTCTTTCAAGATCACCCACAAACAAAAATTACCAATCCTAAGATCTTGTTTTCAAGCATCTTCTATTCGTAGAACTCAGTTTATGGGCAGAACTTAGCTAAAAGTGATAGGAAGTTTAACACATTCACCTCTATCTTTAGGCGAAATGAAAACAAGAAAGTTAATTTAAGGAATATAATGATTTCTTATTTGCTAAATTCACATTGCATTCAATTCCATGTAATTAACAGATGAGGGCATATTCAAGAATGATGTATTGCCATGCTCCTATAGTTTATGATTTCATTAAAATATAAAATACGAATGTATTTGCAAGAAGTGATTAATTACAAATTATGGTCAGGTGAATATTTATTTTTTAAATTTGAACTTCTCTTAGAGATAAAGCGAATTGTGTTTATTTAATAGCTAGCAGTGTTGAGTAGCATTCATAGTTACCAGATTTGAATAACATGGGAATCCTTAACTTTATTTTAAACAATTTTGTTGCAAAGTTACTCTAACTGTATTCCTTGCATATTCTAAAATAGTTATTTTCATATACTTTAAAAGGCATTCAGCATGTATGATTGACACTACCAAACATAATATGGAGATTACATAGAATATAACGTATTTTGGTTTATTGTATAACAGTTATAAGCAGATAATGTCACCTGATTGACAAGTTTTTCCATATCCAAGCATTGGCAGTAACAGAAAGTTTAAAGCAAAAATACAAATGTCATGAGTAAGAATATTGTGTTGATAAAATTTACGCACATTTCAATTTGAACAATGTAGTGTGACAAATTGTTGTTGTTACATATACTAACTCTAGTATAATTCAGATAAAACATTCTCTCTTGAAAAGCAAGTTAAATTATTTTTATACTGATGTTCTGCTTACATTAATCATTTAGTAATTTTTCAATGGGATTTTTGTTAATTACAAAAATATGACATTTTAAATAACTATGCAGTTAATTAAAAATACCATTGGTTTCTAATGAAGCCAATTGGTGTATTGATACAAATGAAAAATAAATGCAAACAACTTCCTCTTGAACAAGGACATTTATCCTTTAGTTTAAACATGCAAATTTTTCATGATAGACTTTCAAATGGTATTAAGAATAAAAGACTTGAATTGAAAGATACAAAAATGGATCCACAAAATCTGGACTTTAAGTAAACAATTAAAAAATTAAGCGTTTTTACATATCTCTATTCTTATAATTGTAAGAACTAAATTAAAAAAAGCATTGATTTTTTATATTTTTAAATGTTTGCACTTAAGTACTTGAATAACGTATATAAGCATGCAAAGTATTCTATAAAAAACCGAAATACTTATCTAGATAGGTACTGATACTTATTGAGAAATCTATACATCACAGAATATATATATATATATATATATATATATTTACAACTAGCTTTAGTAGTGAAATATTTCCGTACATTATAAATAACTTGACCTGTTTTTCGAATTGCATAATTGCCAACAAATTAATCTTTAGTGATCCTAATTACCTAATTTGTAAAATGATAAGATTTATAAAATTGTTTTAAAATATTTAACTTAGAGCTAACATAGAATAAATCAATTCCTAAAATTTTCAAGTTTTCCCATGACATTACTCAAGATCCCGTTTCTTCAAAGCAGTTAACCCACGACCGGAACCATGGGTTATAGCTGATGAGCCCACTCATATATCGGTACGTGATAGTCACGTTTCTCACACTGATATGGAAAATTTGTAAGCTTTATTAATAAGTGTTTTCCCATGAAAATGTCAACAAATTTAACCTTAAAGTTTTGCAATTTTTTTTAATTGCATGAAGACTTATCTAAGGGTTGGCCGAGACATTGGAATAATTGATTCTTAATACATTTTGATATCTAAAACATCAAATGATGTACTAAGCAAATATAATAATTTTACATATGATACAAGGAAGTATTAGATGACAATTGACATTACAATCCATTTTATAGTTTAACTTAAAATATACAATTTCGACTAATCATTAGTTGTAATCGGGAATATTCAAATTAACAAAAAAATAATTTATGCATAAGTGCAGCACTAACTTAGAATTGTTAGAAAACTACTAAAGCTTCTTATGATTTTCTGCTTTTTCGTATTGCTCTGAAAAATTATTTTACAATCTAATCAAAATAGAAATATTTAATTTAAATTTTTTATTGCCAAAATGATTACCACATTTATAAAGAATATGTATATGTACGAAATCATTTTTTTGGATATTGTAATGGAATGACAATGTTAACAAGCTTGAGTTTGCAATTAATATTTCTTGTGGTTGACTATGCTTATTTATGAGGATGTCTTGAATGCATTCATTTGTTGAGTGCATTGTTATACATGCCGTGCTAAGCAATTCTTTTGCTTGTATGAAAATTTGTAATACAATATTGAAGATTTGTAGAAGAATGCATTAGTTAAAATTAATTTGAAAAATTCCTAAAACCTGCATTGAAATATTTTTTTGCAGAGTAGTATAAAACAAGCACAAAAAACGCTAGCGCTAAAATCGCAAACGTCTCTAACATAAACCAAAAAAGCGCTAGCATGTATGCTATGCAATCGCTATCTATGCGCTAGCGTATTTTCCAGTGGAGTCTTTTATTTAAATTTCTCTTACCTCGTATGAAACCATTTCTCTCCAATCATTATTTGTGTCCTTGACTCTATTTATAGTGATCTTGACACAAACACTGAGGAAGCAATAATCTTTTTCGACATCTCAAAGGGATTGCACAAAATTCCACTTTCCATTATCTTTGGAAGGTCTTTTGCTCTGGATTTGATGAATTTTTCATCAATCTCTTCTCTGACTATTTATCTAACGTCTTCAAGTTACTTGTTTTAATTTTCATTTTTCTTCTTCTGTCTCAATTTCTAGTGGCGCACGTTAAGGTTCCCTGTTTGCAATTCTTCTCTTTCTTGTTTTAATTAATAATCTTCCCTATGTGTTCATTTTGCGCATGCAATTTCTATGCTGATGACACTAAAATGTACTCTCTTGGTCAAGACAATTTCTCTATAATTCAATCGGCTATTGATAGACTTCATGTTTGGATATCTTCTAATCATCTTGAATTTCACCCTACTAGATCTAAATATCTTTCATTTTCTTCTCCATGCCGCTTCTTTAAGCCTTTCTCTAGTCCTTTTCTTATTGATCCTTCCCTGCTTTCTGCTGTTTCTGAACATACCTGCCTTGGTCTTCATTATCTTAGTCCTCTCATATCAACTTAAAACTTGAGATAGCTACATTCTCTTTCTCTTCTATCCAGCGTAAAATTCCTCTTTCTACCTCTACTGGCATAAAATGACTCTCTACATTTTGATACCATTCGCTATCATTTCATGAGGTTGTCCTTTTTGGTCCATTCTACGCTACTTCTCTACTCAGTTGAGCGTTTTCAGCGTCGTGTTTTTAAGTGGATTTCTCTTATTCTCACTTGCTACTCTGCATTACTTTCACTTAATTTATTCCCACTTGTTCTTCAGCTTCAAGTTCTTGATCTTCTGATCTTGATCGCTTTGATTACATTAATTTGCTCCTTTTCACTCTACATGTTCTGAGACTTCTGTTGTCTTTCATCAAACACGCATCCACAATATTATTTCCTGACTACAGCTCATCATTTAGACTTTCTCCTATCTTCTTCTAAATTTAAGTCCGCTCTCTACTCCTTAATCTGGTCTTCTTTTGTTGCTTGCTTCAATATTGATAATGAGTGTTCTTTTCTTATATATTGTAAATGTTCTTCCCCTTCTTATTAATATTTATAGTTTTGTTAAGGTACTATATTGTTAAATTTTATATGTTTTAACGCAGTAAGGATAAATAAGGCTTGTGCTTGTTGTTGTTGTTGTTGTTGTTGTTGTTGTTGTTGTTATATAGGAAGTTATAGGTAATTTAATTATTTTTGCTGGATTATATTATAGAACATATAGTTGTATACAATTGCATGCAAATTTCTAAGGATAACTGAAATATATTCAAAAAATCTGGTAAGTATGCACTTAATTTCCTGTCAGCACTGTGTAATAATACAATAATAATAACAATTACTTTTAAAAATTTAATAAAATATAACAACGTAGAAATTAATACACTATAATTAAAATATAAAGTATTATAGGAAAATACAATTATATTAGAAAAAATTTATACACCATGCTGGCCATACAGATAGCATATTCAAAATTGTGTTTGTTGTATCATTTATTTTGTATAAAACACGTGATAAGCGCCTGATAGATGGATGACCTGATTAGTTTAGGCTATAAGCCAATGAGAATCGTTGTTGAAGCTGAAAGTTATTGCATACGAGGGGCGTTCAATAAGTAATGGCAACTTCTGATTACGTAACAGTAGCAGTCGGAGTAGAGTAATGACACTTTGTTTACATAACTAACCAATCATTAGTCAGTTCTAATCACTCTAGATCTAGCAGTTTGTACGTTGGAGTCAGTAGTTATTCGACGTTGAAGACGGTCATATTTTCTGGTATGGCTGAAATGGCAGATTTTTCACCGGAAGGTTGGCGATTCTACGTTTTTGTGCGCCACAAGCTCGGAGACTCTGCGGCCAAGATTACCCAGGACTTGGTTGTGGTACTGGGGGATACTGCTCCTTCATATCGCACAGTCGCCAGGTGGGTGGAGGCTTTTCGCGCTGGCAGGGAGCACCTGGAAGACGACCCTCGGAGTGGGCGCCCTGTGGAGGTCATGACCAAGGAGAAAATTGCCCAAGTCAAGGCCTTAGTGGACGACGATCAAAATATCACGGTTGCTCTACTCAGTGAAGAATGTGGCATATCTGTTGGAAGTGTTTCCACGATTCTCCATGAACACCTGCAGCTGCGGAAGATCTGTGCAAGATGGGTGCCACACATGCTGTCCCAGGAGCAAAAACAGGAGAGGGTGAGATGTTCGCGAGAATTCCTGGAACAATTCGCTGGACAAAGCAACCGAAGACTCTCCGATATCGTCACTGGGGACGAGAAGTGGTTTTATTACTTTCAAGTGCCCCACAAGCATCAGAACAAGGAATGGTTGAGCCCTGAAGACCCTCGACCAACGGTTCTGCGCTCGGGGTTCAGATCCCGGAAGCAGATGTTTGTGGTTTTTCTCTCCATCAATGGTCCCGTGGAGGTGGTTATGGTGCCCAAAGGACAGAATGTGAATGCTGGCTTCTATACTGAACAAGTCCTGCCTCGAGTTCTGCAGAGCGTCGCCGCCACGAGGCCACAAAGACTTCGAG
Organism: Hofstenia miamia; assembly: GCA_900660155.1. Lineage (NCBI taxonomy): Eukaryota > Metazoa > Xenacoelomorpha > Acoela > Hofsteniidae > Hofstenia > Hofstenia miamia. The sequence goes on along the minus strand of CABFPE010000321.1, from coordinate 70,571 downwards.
ATGGTCGCATCCACATCCACCATGACAATGCCTCAAGCCACACAGCTGCCAAAACGAGGGATTTCATCACCGAAAACCGCCTGAAACCAGTGGCGCACCCACCCTACAGCCCAGATCTTGCCCCATGCGATTTCTGGGCGTTTCCAAAACTCACCGAATGCATGGCTGGCTGCAATTTTTCGAGAGAACAAGATTTGGCTAGGAGGATAAATCAGGAGCTGAAGAGTATCCCTCTTCCAGAGTACGCAGAAATGTTCCAAGCATGGATACAAAGACACCGACGCTGCGTGGAGGTGCGAGGGGAGTATTCTGAAGGACTTTGAATGTCATTGTTTTATTCGTGAATAAAAATTCTATGAACCAGTTGCCATTACTTATTGAACGCCCCTCGTATAAGGTGTTTTATGTGTTTCTGCGGTTAGTTTTGATTTTGTTAAGCATGGAAAAAGTATGCAATACTTCTAGTTAGCGTGTAGCACAAATCATTGTTTCAACAAATGAAGGGATAAAACAAAGCTTGATAGCTAATAAATGGAATCTCAGTCAATCTACCATATCAAGAGTGCTCAACAGATTAATAAAGAGAATGATAGTAGACTCTTCCACTTGCAGTTCAGCTGAAATCAAGACAAACCTACCTCCTGAGGTGTCAGTTAGCAGAAGAACCATCTGTCTTCGACTCCAAGTGGACTTCAAACTCCGTGCCTATCATCCAGCCACTCAACTTTGTCTCTCAGCAAAGAACATCAAAGACAGACTCATTTTCGCAATGAAGTACAAAGACTGGACAGTGAATCAATGGAGTCATATAATGTTTACCAATGAATCTGTTATCAAGCAGTTTTATGCATTCAGCAGCCATGTTTGGCGACCTGTTGTAGAATGGTACAATCATTCCCCGTCAGTGATGATCTGGGGTGCCATTACAGGATGAGGAAGGTGGGTGTTGTCAGTAGTGTATATAAGGGAGAGGAGAAGGCACAAAATGACCTTGACCTCTACGATATTGAGGGAGTGTTTGCAAATGTTAATTAATGAGTCACCTACTTGATTTACATCTCCGCTAATGGGTTTTTAGCGACGTCAGATATTTTTAAGTATGTCTGGATTTTCAATTAGTAATGCTTTTTAATTGATTTACATGTTGGGGCCATTTTTGGTATGAGTAATTTCACTTTGATAATATCATGGGCCAATTTTTTGGTATGAGTAATTTTTGATAATATCACATTTGTTTGCATTACGCCAAGTTAATATATACCGTATTATAACAACCCCTTTCTGGTTCACTTTGATAATATCACGGGCCATTTTTTTGGCATGACTAATTCCACTTTGATAATATCACAAATGTTTGCATTACATCGTGTTAATATATACCTTATTATAACAACTCCTTTCCGGATACGTACACATAATATTACAAACTAATTTTCCATAATTTCGAGAAGCTTACAGTATAATCCGGGAAACTTTCAAAATCGCACTTGTCAAAATTCATTGTAACACGTTTATCGTATCATGGTTTTTCAACCAATAATTAATTTTCATAATTTACAAGTACATTTAACTCGCTTTTCGGGAATTTTTTTCAAAATGACTTC
>CABFPE010000321.1:45033-56240 GCA_900660155.1 Hofstenia miamia | reverse complement strand
TCTGCTAATTTTACACAATGTCAGCGTTAATTTGACTACGCTGTTTGACCATCTTTTGTTTTGTCAAATACTGTCGAGTATAATTTTAGATATAATTGCACAAAACATTTACAAAGTGAAAATAATCAATCCTATCATGATTTACATTTTAATCATTATAATCAATATTAATAATTTTAGACTTTGTTTCCTTCATCCTTTTCTCTCATCTTGACCAATCATGATAGTGTGATAGATTGTGTCACACTCCCCCTCCAGCATAGCTAATTAAGGATGACCACTCTTTGTCCATGTACCATTTGTCCGCCTTTTTGATTATCTCGCTAGCTTCTTTCATTTCCCACGTAATGTTTTCATATGCCTCATCTTTAGTGATTTTTAGCATGACGTCTTTCTCTGTCGTTAACATCTTCTTGTGTCTCAAAAACAACGGGTTCTTTAGAGATTTTGCTATTGTGCACATACTACGTAATTCATTTAATTTCTCGTTGAATATCTCGTAATGTTTTCTATAGAGTTTCATGCCCTTTATTGCTATCATCAACGTCATGATCGCGTCTATTCTACTGGTATGCGCCAAATCTGGGTGAATCGTAGTATTTGGGTAGAAAAACTCATAAGTTGATCGTAATGATTTCGATATTGACGCCTCGTCATAGAACGCACTTATGTTTTCCAAGACTTCTTCCTCAGTGATATTTTCCGGTTCATTCTTTCCTAGTCTTACCATAGTAATGATTTCCACTCTTCTCATCACGTCGTAGTATCTATATTGCGAGCTCCAAAGTTCTCCCCATACAATGTCGTTAATCCCTGAGAACAATATTACAGTTTGCATTGATCTTTTTTTGATTTCCGCTCAGACTTTCTTAATCTGTTTCCCTATCGGCTCTCCTTCTTTGTAGAGATCGTAAGGTGTTACTTGTCCTTCTATAAAAACTCTGGATCAATTTAATTTTAGGTCTTTTTTTAAAAAAAAAATTTTTGAACAAAATAACAACTTTTCCTGGGTTAATTTTTACCGCTGAATTCACTGACATCCTCAGAATTTCGAAAAAATCAATATTTAAAAAGTTACGATTAATTTCTTACTTTTACGAATAAACACATAATATTGGCAAAACTATGCAATAACTCACTCATAAAACATTCACATAAATTAAATATTTATTAAATAGGTACTATTTTGTCATTACTTTGTTTCAACATGCAAAAATAACCGTTGATTTANGATTATGTCACACTCCCCCTCCAGCATAGCTAATTAAGGATGACCACTCTTTCTCCGTGTACCATTTCAGCCGCCTTTTTGATTATCTCGCTAGCTTCTTTCATTTCCCACGTAATGTTTTCGTACGCCTCATCTTTAGTGATTTTTAGCATGACGTCTTTCTCTGTCGTTAACATCTTCTTGTGTCTCAAAAACGACGGGTTCTTTAGAGATTTTGCTATTGTGCACATACTACATAATTCATTTAATTTCTCGTTGAATATCTCGTAATGTTTTCTATAGAGTTTCATGCCCTTTATTGCTATCATCAACGTCATGATCGCGTCTATTCTACTGGTATGCGCCAAATCTGGGTGAATCATAGTATTTGGGTAGAAAAACTCATAAGTTGATCATAATGATTTCGATATTGACGCCTCGTCATAGAACGCACTTATGTTTTCCAAGACTTCTTCCTCAGTGATATTTTCCGGTTCATTCTTTCCTAGTCTTACCATAGTAATGATTTCCACTCTTCTCATTACGTCGTAGTATCTATATTGCGAGCTCCAAAGTTCTCCCCATACAATGTCATTAATCCCTGAGAACAATATTACAGTTTGTGTAGATCTTTTTTCGATTTCCGCTCGGACTTTCTTAATCTGTTTCCCTATCGGCTCTCCTTCTTTGTAGAGATCATAGGGTGTTACTTGTCCTTCTATAAAAACTCTTTCTTTATTGTCATTTTTCAATAGAATTTCTTTCGACTTTTTGTAGCATTCATCATTAACAATTTTTTCAGCTGCTTGTCTATTGTTGATGTACGTGTTTTCTTCATGCCACATTGCTTTGATTGCTTTCTTATCTTTTAATCGCCAAGTTGGTAACAGCATCGGTATAAAAATCATCCGCGGTGGCGTGCATTTTAAGATTGTTGTCATGGTTTTTTCCTCTATGGCTTCATATGTGCCTTGCATGTCCGCCGTGTGGCCATTCTGAATGTCGCAGGATAGTTATTCTTGGACTTCTTAATGTTCTGTGCAGTTTCAGGCTTTATAACTATCTTCGAAGTAATACATTCTATATCCACTGTGATTTGGTTTTGTGGCTCTAATAACTCGTCAATTTCTTGTCTCGTGAATGCTTCGATACACAGCACTTTGATTAGTGATTTGCTCTCTCGTTCATATACTTCGCCAAATATTCTTTGTACTATATTATTCTTCCGTTCTTGTCGCACCGTAATTTCTACCAGTAATCTTTTGTCGTCTGTGTCGACCCACGACAGCTCACTGGGTTCCTGTTCACCCCATTTCTCTAAATTGACTTTATCAATTACTCGTTGCATGTTGGGTGTCAACGCTATATCCGTAGATTGTAAGAGCTTCTCTTCCATCAGCATCTCTTCTTTACTTTTGCTTACCATCTCAATAATCTCAATTGGACAATTTTTTCCTTCTTTTCACATGGTTTCTGAGCGTTTAATAATTTTAGTATAAGCACACTGAGGATAGTTTTTCAGATATTTTCTTATCTCTTTTGTAATTACCTCGTGAATTTTCTTTTCTTCCACCATTTTTACCATCTGTAATGTTTCCGCATGCTCCCTTCTGATCAAATTTCGAGTTGTTAGCCAAGGCTGGCATTTAAGTGCTCTGAGTTTTGTGTTGGACGTCGCACCCTACATATACTTCTTTGTTTCATCAGTCAAAATTTCGATCTCACTTGGGCAGATACCTGTTTTGTTTGCTAATTCAATTATACTAGGTCTTCCCAATGTGTGTTGTTGTATCAACAGTCTTGTGAAATGTTTCTCAAATCTCTTTTTCGTGGGAGACAGCGGTAATATCTCTACATTCTGCAGTAACCATTGCTTAATGTTTGTGGGGATCGGTGCTACAGCTATTTCGAATTTTTTCTGTCGAGCTATCTGTCGCCTCTCCTTTCTCATCATCAGCAGTACTAACTTGTCATTGTACGTCAGTGCAATTGCTAGAATCCAAATGGCTGTTCTCGCTCTGATTTCTGGTGCGTTGATTTCTTCAAACATTTGAGTTTTAAAGTTTCTCTTAGCCTCCATTTCATACGCTCTTCTGATTTCGTATAATATGGCTTCAGTGCTTTTATGATATTTCCTGGTTGGTGACTTTATATCTATCCTTGGCCACTCTTCATGCGTAGGCTTATCTGCTTTAATTTCCGACCATATTGTTGCTATCTTTTCTAGATTCTCAGGCGTTTGATTTAGGCTGCACTTCAGGAATATGTTCCCCGTTTCTTCCAAGTTTTCTGTTGTTCCCAGCAACTCCATTGTTCGTGTTTGGTAGTACATATCTATTGCAATTTTAGGTTCTACCATAATTCTCTCTGCCAGTGCTATTTCGTTAATTTGTAAGTCCACTTTTATAAGTTCGGATATTTTCATTGTTCCGCTATCCAATGTGAACAGATTATCTAGCTTGATTTCCATCTCTTTTATACATCTCGGCAAATCCTCTACTTTCTGTGTAATGACTATTATTACCCTCATTTTGTTTTTCTTCGCTATATTGAGAGTTTCTTCTATGTTAATTTGAAGCCTTTTCGATGCTATTTCATCATCTTTCACAAAATATACAATCGTGAGATGCTTCTTATCTAAGTTTACTTGTTCACATTCAGCTATAATCCTGTCTTTATTTTTAGTTAACTTTTGTACATCTTTCATCGTGAACTGGTCATCAAATGTAATGTGGACTGTGCTTTTGAAATACGGTCTGTTAAATTGTTCTTTCATGTCCCCTGTGTATGCTATTATTGTGTTACACATTGGACAATTCTTCTTATCAATTACTATTGGAATGGCGTAACTTTCATTTTCTTTGGTGGAAGTACTATTTCTTATTAATCTTTTCGTTTCCAGCGACAGATTATCATATGAATTGTATCTCATCTTTCTGTTTGCTATAAAATAGGGTGTATTCAATCTCTTCCTATTTTTGTCATGTGGCTCTCTCTTTCTTCTGATTGCAACAACTTCGTTGTTGTTGATGTTTGTTTGTATGAAAATATTCCAGAGCTTGTTGTCATGGGGATCAAACTCGTTGATGGTATTTGCAATGTATCCATATCTGAGTCATCACTTATAGGCTGCATTTCCCAACTTTCCATAGCTACTGAAGTTATTTCCTCGCCGCCCTTTAATTGGCTTTGAGTACTTGTAGATGCTGTTTCCTCGCCGCCCTTTAATTGGCTTTAAGTACTTGTTGATTCCTCTCTGCCCTTTAATTGGCATCGAGTACTATCAGATGTCGAAGGGGAGTGTGCATAATTTGGTGTTGCCAACCTCACGCCCTTTAATTGGCGATCAGTATCTTGTCGATGGCCCTCATTTACCCGCCTGCTCCATCCTCATACCCTTTATTCGGTAATCAGATTGAGGAGACCTCCTCCTTATTCTTCGTCTCTTGTTGGTAGGTGTCATCTGCTCTGTCGTCATACCCTTTAATTGGTAATCGGACTGCGGAGCCCTTCTTCTAACTCTTCGTCTCTTATTACTAGGTGGTGAATTCTCCATTGTCATGCCCTTTATTTGGCAATCGGATTGCATGAATTCTCCATTGTCATGCCCTTTATTTGGCAATCGGATTGCAGAGATCTAGTTTTGTTAGTGGAGCTCATTGATGTTTCCTCTGTCCTCACGTCCTTTATTTGACGATCGGTCTGCTGGGTTCTCCTTCTTCTCACTCTCCTCAATTTCATTGGAGATCGCTGTGTTCATTTCATGTTTCCTAAATTCAGTTACTAAATTAATATCCCATATTTCTGGGTCATATTTCAATTTATTTTTTGCTGCCCTCTGGGGCATTATTCTTCTTTCAACTTTGGGTTCCCCCTTCTCGGGTCTATATTCGTCTTGAAATTCTTCTTCATGCACACTGTCCAGATCGTCCATTTCAGCATATGTACCATCATCAACCTGTACAAATTTAAATTCTGCATTTTTATCAAGAGTTACTTGTTCTATATTTACTGTTGCACGTTTTAAATTCTGAAAATGTAGTATTCGTCCATCATTCAATTTATAATTATTATTGGGTAGTGTTTGTGTAACTGTGAATGGCCCTGACCACTGTGTTTTAAGTTTTCTTACCTGGTTTACGTCTTGTGTTCTCATTAAAGTATATGCGTAAACCTTGTCCCCTACCCTGTGTGGTTCACCATATATCTTTTTATTAAAGTTTCTTTCTTGCCTTATTGCCGATTTCTTTGTGTTATGGCACATGGCTTCGTGGACTCCAGTTATCTGATCTTTTAATTTTCTTATGTATTCATTGTCTGGCTTTTCGGAGTATGTATGATATTGCATTGATACCAGCGTTGCCGCTTCTCTACCATACATAGCCTTATATGGCGTCATCCCCGTTGTCGAGTGTACTGATGTATTGTAAAAGTATTCGACTATTTCCAATATCTCTCTCCAATCTCTTCCTCCAACTCTTGAGGTTAATACTCTTATCAATTTTATCATCGTTCTATTCAATCTTTCCACCGCCCCATTCGCCTGTGGATGATATGCGGTTGTCTTTTCTGTTAGTATCTCCATCAGTTTAGTCATTTCTTCGAATAGTTTGCTTTCAAATTGAACGCCCCTGTCAGATATTATTGTTTGCATTGGTCCGAATTTTAAAATCCATTCCTTCATGATTTTATCAGCCACTACTTTTGCGGTTGTTGAGTCTAACGGTATCATTCGAGCGTATTTTGTGAAATTATCAACTAAGACCAATATATACTGGTAACCTTCGTCATCTTGAGATAATTTTTCCAAATCTACATGAACAATTTCGTTGGGTGCTGTTGCCATAATTTTCTCCAGCGGAGCAATTTGTACCGGGAAATGACTCTTGTTATTTATGAGACATGTATTGCATTTGTTGATAACATCTTCCACTGTTCTTTGAATACTTGTTGTTATAAACCGCGCATTGAAAGTATTCTCCGTTTGTATTATACCTAAATGTCCATTTTCATGTATCTTCCAAACTAATTCCCTTTTGTAATATTCGGGGATCGCTATTCTTAGCGTCTTTCCTTCTATATACAAAAGTCCATTTCTATTCAACTTCCACTTATATCTCTGAAAATAACTTTTAGCTTCTTTTCCCAGTGGCCACTCATCATTGTTCATTTTGTCTCTTATGTCCTTCAATATCAGATCACTTTTTTGTTTTTCAATAATATCTTTTTCGGATATTTCTTCCTTAATTATTATTGGAATTACCACATTACCTTTTTTATCCGTGTTGATTTCAGGTAGTTCGGCGTATTCGTTATGTGACATAAACTGAAACTGTTTCTTTTCACCATCCACCTTTTCTATATCTCTGGTATTCCGGCAACACTGTCCAAAAATCTGCATTCTTATGTAACGTTCCTTTTTGGTGTTCTATATTAAATTTAAATTCATTTAAATATTCAATCCATCGCGATACAATCGACGACTTATCGCCCGAAAACTTCTTCAGCCACACTAAACCACTATTATCAGTTCTCACTTTAAACGTTTGTCCTATTAGAAAGTACCGAAATTTTTTTATACTTTCGACCAATGCCAACATTTCTAATTTCGTTGACCCATAATTTTCCTCACTTTGTTTCAATTTCCGACTGAAAAATTGTATGGGCACCTCTTTGCCATCCTTGATTTGGCCCAAGCATGCCCCTATAGCAACATTACTTGCGTCGCAGTCGAGAATAAACTCTTTATCATAGTCCGGCGTATTAAATGATGGCATCTTACTTAATTCGTTTTTTATGTTATCTAACTGTTCTTGTTCTCTCCATGTCCATTCGAAAACTTTATTCTTTTTCAACAGTTCTGTCATCCTACCAGTTTTATGAGCCACATTAGATATAAAGGAACCATAATAGTTAATAAAACCCATAATCCGCTGTAAATCCTTTTTTGTTTTCAGACTACTAATGTTTTGAATCATCTCTCTTGCATTGTTCTTCATTCGTATTTCACCTTTTCGGATTTGTCTCCCCAGGAATACGACCTGTTCTTTTAAAATTTCGCATTTCTTTCCATTAACCCGTAGACCTGCTTTATACAGGATGTTCAACGTTCTATCCAGCTTTTCAAAGTGTTCTTCGATTGTGTCACTTGCTATCAGTATGTCATCTATATATGCACTTATCCCTTTTTCAACTTGTCTATTGTTCTGTTTCAAAACTTTTGTCACATATCTCTGAAATGTAGCTGGTGCATTACATAACCCGAAGGCCATATACATCCATTCGAACAGTCCATACGGCGTTATAAATGCTGTCTTTTCAATATCTGAAGGCTCCATTGGCACTTGCCAGTATGCTTTGCACAGATCTATGCATGTATAATACTTATTTTTGCTGGCTTCATATATAATATCTTCTATCCTCGGGAGTGGATAGGCGTCTTTCTTTGTTATATCATTAAGTTTCCGGAAGTCTATACAGAGTCTGTATTTCTCACCTTGTTTCACGAACACCGTAGGCGCAGCGTAAGGACTTTCACTTGGCCTAATTATCTTATTGTCAATTAGTTCGTTCAATATCGTTTTGTAATGTTCTTTCAAGTGTTCAGGAACTCTTCTGCACGGCAATCTTATTGGCTCTTCCGTTGTGGTTATTATTTTGTGCGTCTCTCCGACTGCCTTTCCCACACTTATTTCTCCATAATTGAATATTCTTGCATGTCTTTTAAGTATTACTACCAATTGCTTTCTTTCTTCCGCGCTTAGGTGCTGGTACTCCTCTTCTGTTATTTCCGGTATTTGATACTCCTCGTTTTCTTCTTGTATTATATTAATTGTTTTGTTCACCATGGTTTTCTCGGTTTTTACTTTTTTCCCTTTTAACTTTAAAGTATCCTTTTTTATATTGACTACATGATTAGTTGCGTTTAACATTGGTATCATTCCTCTGCCATTTTTTACCACACACAAACTTGATGGAATCAAAACTTTTTTCGTATTTATGCCTTTTTGATCATATATCATAACTTCAGACATCACATCATTTTCCGTCTCTATTTGACACATCTTCCAGTTATTATGTAGAATTTTTACGTCCTCTGTTAACCGAAATTCTATAGTTTCTGTGCCTTGCTCTTCTTCGCAAGTTGTTACTGTTTCTTCTTGGACCGATATAGTTTTATTGGTGTAGTCGATGATACATTTGTTATTTGTTAAGAAATCATTTCCTAGTATTACTTCATAGGGGAGCGCATTTTTTTCTGTATCTATTACTGTAAATGTTTGCGAAAACGTAGTGTTAGCGATCCTCATCGGTACTTCCAGTAGTTTCCCTTTTGTATCAATGTAAACTCCTGAGGCATTGAGTAATCTGCTCTTTTCGCTTTCCAATTTTCTATTATCAATTCCTATTTTCGCCACACATTCATCAGTAATAATTGATATTACTGCTCCCGTATCTATAGTTGCTTTGACCATCACTCCATTTATTACAACTGTAATTGTATTAGTCTTGATCAGGTCAGTTATGATTAACATGGGCTCACGTTTTACCGGAGGCGGCGCTCCCTCTAATTTAAAGTATCTTCTTTTATTTCTTCTGTTTGTTCCAACTCATCTTCATCCTCTAGTAAGTCTTCCTCTTCAAAGTATGCTTCTTCCTCTTCGATAAAATTAATCTGTCGTTTACAAAATCTCTTTGTATGACCTTTCTTTCCGCATGCCTGATATTTTAGATCTTTTCTATTTATACGTTTTACCATACCATCTTTCAACTTTATTTTGATAATTTCATCCTTTGGTTTTCTGTCATCATCTTTTTTAGTTTTGTTTGTTCCACTACTCATTGTTGGTATCACTTTTGTTGTTGACGATTTCTCATTAATTCGAGCATTGTTTTCCATCATAACTTGTATTCCCAAACCTTTCCTTATCATTCTTTCCAGGGAATCGTCTGCATCACACTTAATTTCGAATTGTTGCCGGATCAGTTCTGGTAATCCTTTACATATGTGAGAAAACAAATCATATTTGGAATACGTGCTCTCTCTTGAGCTAAGTTTCAGTAGTCTCTCTACCTGTGACATATAATTTCGTAAATCCTCTCGTTTGTTCATCTTTAAACTATTTAATAGCATACGATACTGGCTTTTGAAGCTCTCATCATCATAATATCGTTGATACTCTCCAATCAATTTTTTATAGTCCGATTTAGTTTCTAAATCCAGCACCAAATAATGCTGGTAAGCTGCTCCTCCTAGATATAGAGGGAATCGCGCCACCGCCTGTTTTTGTATGACTTTCCTCTCCTTCATGCTCATTTCGAACATTTGAATCCATTCTTTAAATGTAGGCGAATAGCTATCAACTCTCCCCGTAAATTTCGGAAGTATTGCCTTACATGCTGGTGTCTCACTATCTTCCTCTTCCGATAATATCATTTCTTCATATATCGGCTTTATGTCCGTTGTACTTTTGCATTTCTCTTTTACTTGTTTCATTATGTTTACGACTAACTTTTCCACAAATTCGTCTTCTGTCTGACAATTTCTATATATTTCCGACTGTCCTTCCTCTATTGGTACACTTCCACTTAATTTTTCCGGCTCTTGCATTATTGTGTTTTTAACCACTTTGACACTATTTTTCTCTTCTTCTCCTGCTTCTTCGTTTGTTAGTGCAGTTAATCGAATTTTGTCCTTTAAATCATCTATTTGAAGTTGCTTTAACATATTGTCTTCTCTCAGATTAATGTTCTCTTCATGCATTTGAGTAATCATTTTTTGTAGATTCTCACTCTGCATTTTCATTTCCTTATTCGCCTCTATCAATTTTTCAATTTGTTTCTGGAAGACATTCCTCTGCTCCGTTAACCTGGAGCTGCTATCTTGTGTAATTTCTTCGATCCGTTTGTCCTTTTCAGCATTTGCTAATTCTATCTCGAACATTCTTTGTGTTAGATTTTCTATTTGTAACATTAACTCACGTCTTTCGTTATTGTTATCTTCTATTATCTTCCTCAATTCAATTATCGACAGTGCTTCACCTTCACTTTCTTGCTGCAAAACCATGTTGGTTGGAGAATTTTGACTCTTGGGGGATGTATTAACAATTGCTGGGGTTGTTTGGTTTTGGGGTGTCCTTTGCGTTTTGGCTTTAGTACTTTGCTTTTTTCTTGAATTTACCATTTTCATATGTACTAGAGGCAATTGTATAATGGTGTCCTTCACCAGTATCATGTACTCAAGGTTACTACTGCTCATCATCATCTTTTTCCTTGTTTACTTCCTTATTTTCGAGTGAGAAGAAACAACTATCTTGACCCCCTCGTAGTATTGTAGTATAATTCTTGTTCGTAACTTTCATACACTTTGTTAGCTGTCACACCAACTGTGTTTCTCTCCTTTGTGCACGCTCTTTAAGTGCCTGTCATGGTCGCCATGTAGAATCATGCTAACCCTCTGTGATGAGTTACTTAGAGAAAACTATTACTTTTCTTAGATTAACTATTAAGCAGAGTTGACATTTTTCTGATTTCTCTCCTTTATAATAAGTGTGACGTTTATTAAACTAATTTAATACACAAGAGCCTTTTAGCTACTTAATTCACTCCAACTTATTTAGATACAATGGAGATACTGGAAGACAGGATCAACACTTAAAAATAGACGTACATATCTGGTGACACATCCGCCAGCTGCATCTTACCAATGGAACTGCCAACGTAGTGTAGAGAACAACAATGGAATGGTGATGTGAATAATGAACTCAGTGTAATGGGGATTGCAACTACCTAATAATTTAGTGCATTGATTGTTTTTGTTATTACGAACTAACGCAATAAACGAAGTGGTGCAACCGTTCTGCTGTAATAGCTTATTATGAGGCTCTACATATAATAACCCTACATATATAGAAATGTATAATAGCCCTTGATATATGTAAGCAATCAATGCCGCCAGCAGAAATTGGGAACTAGAAATCGGCCAGAGGTCTACCGT
>CABFPE010000321.1:13174-41093 GCA_900660155.1 Hofstenia miamia | reverse complement strand
TATCAGTTGATTATAGGTCACTTAATTTGGATCTGAAAATATATAAGTATAATCCTTAAAGTTTGGTTATCCAACCATTTGTTGAAAGTTAATTATCTAATACATGTAGTTGGAAATGCTAGTCAGCTAATCAAGAGAAAACCTCTATACCTAACCTAAGTGCACTTTTGTGATCTGGCACAGAGACCCTTGAATCATTCCCTGTGATGGATCCAGACCACTACTAAGTACTGCTTGATTAGCTCGACATTGTATTAATAATCAAACTGTTAATAAGATGAAATAAATAGAATTCAAAGTAAAATTCTTTATCAATGCTTACAATAGTTTTAATCATATTTATAGCAATTTGAAGAGAAGTACCTGTCAATTTAAATTTAAACGTCTGCCAAGATGGCAGCTAAAAATAATGTAAGCAACAATTTGTCGAAAACGTTTTATTGACACATGTTATTTTCTTGGTTGCAATATACAAAATCAAACTGAAATAATCACACTTGATTTAATCATAATATTTTTAATCACTTCTTTTTCGATCTTAGTTCTTCTGCAACGTTTTGCAGCTTATTTCTGTTTTATTGTTGGATGATGCTGTATGCCCCCCTCAGCTTGCGTTATTTTTAGCACAGCTCATTCTCCATGCACCAGAGTGTCTGCTTTTCAAATTATCGTTTCCGCCTGTTGATTAGACCATGTTGTCTTTGCGAATTCCGCCTGTTTTGTCATCTTTAGCACTGCTTCTCTTTCTGTGGTTGTAATGTTCACGTATCTTAGGAACTGGGTTTCTCTAATATCTTCTGCTATGGGTGTTAACTCTCTCAACTCGTTGATTTTCTGCGAGAAGATGTCATAATATTTTTGATATAACTGAATACCCTTGATGCTGATCATAAGAGTCATCTGTGCGTTGGCTCTACTTGTGTGTGCTAAATCTTCCCTAATCTGGTTATCAGGGTAAAAGAACGTAAAAACTTTTCTTAGACTTCGAGTGTTCACCACATCCTTATAGAAGAAGCTGATGTTGTTCCTGACTTCTTCCTCTGTGATTGTATTGGGGTCATTTTTGTTTAGTCTCATCATGGTAACGATTTCGACCCTTTTGGTGACGTTGTAGTATTGATATCTTTTCTCCCATATGTTAGTCCAAACTATATCATTCACTCCTGATGTAGAATCATGCCAACCCACTGCGATGAGTTTACTTAGAGAAAACTATTACTTTTCTTAGATTAACCATTAAACAGAGTTGACACTTTTCCAATTTCTCTCCTTTATAATAAGAGTGCAGTCTATTAAACTAATTTAATACACAAGAGCCCTTTAGCTACTTAATTTACTCCAACTTATTTAGGTAAAACAGAGATACTGGAAGACAGGATCAACACTTAAACATAGGCGTGCATGTCCAGGATCACCTCCGCCAGCCACATCTTACCAATGGAATGGACGCTGTGAGATAGAGAACAACCAGGGAATGGTTATGTGAATAGCGAACTCAGTGTAATGGGAATTGCGACTACTTAGGAATTTAGTGCATTGATTGTTTTTGTTATTACGAACTGATGCAATAAACGAAGTTGTGCAACCTTGCCGCTGAAATAGCTTGTTATTAGGTCCTACATATAATAACCCTACATATATAGAAATGTATAATAGCCCTGGATACATGTAAACAATCAATGCCGCCAGCGAAAATTGGGAACTAGAAGTCGGCCAGAGGTCTACCGTACAACACATTGAGCAACATGTAGTGACTATTAGATAAACTATGTATAGTAAAATATAAGAATACAATCGTAATAACCATCTAGATGTAAACACGGTTAAAACATGGTTAAATCGTCTATCATCATGTAATGTAGTGAATGTAATAAATAACTTAATTCCATCGATAATATAATTGACATGTAAAACCTATAGGCTGCAATAACGATATCAGACAAGCAATGACAATTAGGAAAGCTATAACGGTAAAAAACGCCTATACCTATCCGTAACCTAAGAGCACACCAGGTAACTACAGCTGTCGCCCTCCCCGCTGTGGAATAGCTATTAGGAGGCTGCTCCAGCATACCTTTAACCGGATGTGGGAACCACCATACAATTACCCTAGCTCGTAGATGTTTAGCTTTCCATCAGAATATATAAAATAACCTGACAAGAGAAAATAAATCCAAAGTAGATTTGCTCATCATTATTTACATCACGTTCAGTATATTTATAGCATTTAGTGATAAACAACTAAATACTCGACTAGTACCTGTTAATCTTTCTTATTGACAGTTTTTCCCTTGCTTAATATTTCTGCTAATATTATGCAACGTCAGCATTAATTTGACTACGCTGTTTGCCCATCTTTTGTTTTGTCAAATACTGTCGAGTATAATTTTAGATATAATTGCACAAAACATTTACAAAGTGAAAATAATCAATCCTATCATGATTTACATTTTAATCATTATAATCAATATTAATAATTTTAGTCTTTGTTTCCTTCATCCTTTTCTCTCATCTTGACCAATCATGATAGTTTGATAGATTATGTCACACTCCCCCTCCAGTGTAGCTAATTAAGGATGACCACTCTTTCTCCGTGTACCATTTCGGCCGCCTTTTTGATTATCTCACTAGCTTCTTTCATTTCCCACGTAATGTTTTCGTACGCCTCATCTTTAGTGATTTTTAGCATGACGTCTTTCTCTGTCGTTAACATCTTCTTGTGTCTCAAAAACAACGGGTTCTTTAGAGATTTTGCTATTGTGCACATACTACATAATTCGTTTAATTTCTCGTTGAATATCTCGTAATGTTTTCTATAGAGTTTCATGCCCTTTATTGCTATCATCAACGTCATGATCGCGTCTATTCTACTGGTATGCGCCAAATCTGGGTGAATCGTAGTATTTGGGTAGAAAAACTCATAAGTTGATCGTAATGATTTCGATATTGACGCCTCGTCATAGAACGCACTTATGTTTTCCAAGACTTCTTCCTCAGTGATATTTTCCGGTTCATTCTTTCCTAGTCTTACCATAGTAATGATTTCCACTCTTCTCATCACGTCGTAGTATCTATATTGCGAGCTCCAAAGTTCTCCCCATACAATGTCGTTAATCCCTGAGAACAATATTACAGTTTGCGTCGATCTTTTTTCGATTTCCGCTCGGACTTTCTTAATCTGTTTCCCTATCGGCTCTCCTTCTTTGTAGAGATCATAGGGTGTTACTTGTCCTTCTATAAAAACTCTTTCTTTATTGTCATTTTTCAATAGAATTTCTTTCGACTTTTTGTAGCATTCATCATTAACGATTTTTTCAGCTGCTTGTCTATTGTTGACGTACGTGTTTTCTTCATGCCACATTGCTTTGATTGCTTTCTTATCTTTTAATCGCCAAGTTGGTAACAGCATTGGTATAAAAATCATCCGCGGTGGCGTGCATTTTAAGATTGTTGTCATGGTTTTTTCCTCTATGGCTTCATATGTGCCTTGCATGTCCGCCGTGTGGCCATTCTGAATGTCGCAGGATAGTTATTCTTGGACTTCTTAATGTTCTGTGCAGTTTCAGGCTTTATAACTATCTTCGAAGTAATACATTCTATATCCACTGTGATTTGGTTTTGTGGCTCTAATAACTCGTCAATTTCTTGTCTCGTGAATGCTTCGATACACAGCACTTTGATTAGTGATTTGCTCTCTCGTTCATATACTTCGCCAAATATTCTTTGTACTATATTATTCTTCCGTTCTTGTCGCACCGTAATTTCTACCAGTAATCTTTTGTCGTCTGTGTCGACCCACGACAGCTCACTGGGTTCCTGTTCACCCCATTTCTCTAAATTGACTTTATCAATTACTCGTTGCATGTTGGGTGTCAACGCTATATCCGTAGATTGTAAGAGCTTCTCTTCCATCAGCATCTCTTCTTTACTTTTGCTTACCATTTCAATAATCTCAATTGGACAATTTTTTCCTTCTTTCCGCATGGTTTCTGAGCATTTAATAATTTTGGTATAAGCACACTGAGGATAGTTTTTCAGATATTTTCTTATCTCTTTTGTAATTACCTCGTGAATTTTCTTTTCTTCCACCATCTTTACCATCTGTAACGTTTCCGCATGCTCCCTTCTGATCAAATTTCGAGTTGTTAGCCAAGGCTGGCATTTAAGTGCTCTGAGTTTTGTGTTGGACGTCGCACCCTACATATACTTCTTTGTTTCATCAGTCAAAATTTCGATCTCACTTGGGCAGATACCTGTTTTGTTTGCTAATTCAATTATACTAGGTCTTCCCAATGTGTGTTGTTGTATCAACAGTCTTGTGAAATGTTTCTCAAATCTCTGCTGTACTTTCTTCGTGGGAGACAGCGGTAATATCTCTATGTTCTGCAGTAACCATTGCTTAATGTTCGTGGGGATCAGTGCTACAGCTATTTCGAATTTTTTCTGTCGAGCTATCTGTTGCTGCTCCTTTCTCATCATCAGCAGTACTAACTTGTCATTGTATGTCAGTGCAATTGCTAGAATCCAAATGGCTGTTCTCACTCTGATTTCTGGTGCGTTGATTTCTTCAAACATTTGAGTTTTAAAGTTTCTCTTAGCCTCCATTTCATACGCTCTCCTGATCTCGTATAATATGGCTTCAGTGCTTTTATGATATTTCCTGGTTGGCGATTTTATATCTATCCTTGGCCACTCTTCATGCGTAGGCTTATCTGCTTTAATTTCCGACCATATTGTTGCTATCTTTTCTAGATGCTCAGGTGTTTGATTTAGGCTGCACTTCAGGAATATGTTCCCCGTTTCATCCCAGTTTTCTGTTGTTCCCAGCAACTCCATTGTTCGTGTTTGGTAATACATATCTATTGCGATTTTAGGTTCAACCATAATTCTCTCTGCCGGTGCCATTTCGTTGATTTGTAAGTCCACCTTGATCAGTTCAGATATTTTCATTGTACTGCTATCCAACGTAAACAGATTATCTAGCTTGATTTCCATCTCTTTTATACATTTCGGCAAATCCTCTACTTTCTGTGTAGCGACTATTATTACCCTCGTCTTGTTTTTCTTCGCTATATTGAGAGTTTCTTCTATGTTAGTTTGAAGCCTTTTCGATGCTATTTCATTATCTTTCACAAAATATACAATCGTGAGATGCTTCTTATCTAGGTTTACTTGTTCACATTCAGCTATGATCCTGTCTTTATTCTTAGTTAACTTTTGTACGTCTTTCATCGTGAACTGGTCATCAAATGTAATGTGGACTGTGCTTTTGAAATACGGTCTGTTAAATTGTTCTTTCATGTCCCCTGTGTATGCTATTATTGTGTTACACATTGGACGATTCTTCTTATCAATTACTATTGGAATGGCGTAACTTTCATTTTCTTTGGTGGAAGTACTATTTCTTATTAATCTTTTCGTTTCCGGCGACAGATTATCATATGAATTGTATCTCATCTTTCTGTTTGCTATAAAATAGGGGTGTATTCGATCTCTTCCTATTTTTGTCATGCGGCTCTCTCTTTCTTCTGATCGTGACGACTTTGTTGTTGTTGATGTTTGTTTGTATGAAAATATTCCTGAGCTTGTTGTCGTGGGGATCGAACTCGTTGATGGTATCTGCGATGTATCCATATCTGAGTCATCACTTATTGGTTGCATTTCCCAACTTTCCATAGCTACTGAAGTTATTTCCTCGCCGCCCTTTAATTGGCTTTGAGTACTTGTAGATGCTGTTTCCTCGCCGCCCTTTAATTGGCTTTAAGTACTTGTTGATTCCTCTCTGCCCTTTAATTGGCATCGAGTACTATCAGATGTCGAAGGGGAGTGTGCATAATTTGGTGTTGCCAACCTCACGCCCTTTAATTGGCGATCAGTATCTTGTCGATGGCCCTCATTTACCCGCCTGCTCCATCCTCATACCCTTTATTCGGTAATCAGATTGAGGAGACCTCCTCCTTATTCTTCGTCTCTTGTTGGTAGGTGTCATCTGCTCCGTCGTCATACCCTTTAATTGGTAATCAGACTGCAGAGCTCTTCTTCTAACTCTTCGTCTCTTATTACTAGGTGGTGAATTCTCCATTGTCATGCCCTTTATTTGGCAATCGGATTGCATGAATTCTCCATTGTCATGCCCTTTATTTGGCAATCGGATTGCAGAGATCTGGTTTTGTTAGTGGAGCTCGTTGATGTTTCCTCTGTCCTCACGTCCTTTATTTGATGATCAGTCTGTGGGGTTCTCCTTCTTCTCACTCTCCTCGATTTCATCGGAGATTGCTGTGTTCATTTCATGTTTCCTAAATTCAGTTACTAAATTACTATCCCATATTTCTGGGTCATATTTCAATTTATTTTTTGCTGCCCTCTGGGGCATTATTCTTCTTTCAACTTCGGGTTCCCCCTTTTCGGGTCTATATTTGTCTTGAAATTCTTCTTCATGCACACTGTCCAAATCGTTCATTTCAGCATATGTACCATCATCAACCTGTACAAATTTAAATTCTGCATTTTTATCAAGAGTTACTTGTTCTATATTTACTGTTGCACGTTTTAAATTCTGAAAATGTAGTATTCGTCCATCATTCAATTTATAATTATTATTGGGTAGTGTTTGTGTAACTGTGAATGGCCCTGACCACTGTGTTTTAAGTTTTCTTACCTGGTTTACGTCTTGTGTTCTCATTAAAGTGTATGCGTAAACCTTGTCCCCTACCCTGTGTGGTTCACCATATATCTTTTTATTAAAGTTTCTTTCTTGCCTTATCGCCGATTTCTTTGTGTTATGGCACATGGCTTCGTGGACTCCAGTTATCTGATCTTTTAATTTTCTTATGTATTCATTATCTGGCTTTTCGGAGTACGTATGATATTGCATTGATATCAGCGTTGCTGCTTCTCTACCATACATAGCCTTATATGGCGTCATCCCCGTTGTTGAGTGTACTGATGTATTGTAAAAGTATTCGACTATTTCCAATATCTCTCTCCAATCTCTTCCTCCAACTCTTGAGGTTAATACTCTTATCAATTTTATCATCGTTCTATTCAATCTTTCCACCGCCCCATTCGCCTGTGGATGATATGCGGTTGTCTTTTCTGTTAGTATCTCCATCAGTTTAGTCATTTCTTCAAATAGTTTGCTTTCAAATTGAACGCCCCTGTCAGATATTATTGTTTGCATTGGTCCGAATTTTAAAATCCATTCCTTCATGATTTTATCAGCCACTACTTTTGCGGTTGTTGAATCTAACGGTATCATTCGAGCGTATTTTGTGAAATTATCAACTAAGACCAATATATACTGGTAACCTTCGTCATCTTGAGATAATTTTTCCAAATCTACATGAACGATTTCGTTGGGTGCTGTTGCCATAATTTTCTCCAGCGGAGCAATTTGTACCGGGAAATGACTCTTGTTATTTATGAGACATGTATTGCATTTGTTGATAACATCTTCCACTGTTCTTTGAATACTTGTTGTTATAAACCGCGCATTGAAAGTATTCTCCGTTTGTATTATACCTAAATGTCCATTTTCATGTATCTTCCGAACTAATTCCCTTTTGTAATATTCGGGGATCGCTATTCTTAGCGTCTTTCCTTCTATATACAAAAGTCCATTTCTATTCAACTTCCACTTATATCTCTGAAAATAACTTTTAGCTTCTTTTCCCAGTGGCCACTCATCATTGTTCATTTTGTCTCTTATGTCTTTCAATATCATATCACTTTTTTGTTTTTCAATAATATCTTTTTCGGATATTTCTTCCTTAATTATTATTGGCATTATCGCATTACCTTTTTTATCCGTATTGATCTCAGGTAGTTCGGCGTATTCATTATGTGACATGAACTGAAACTGTTTCTTTTCGCCATCCACCTTTTCTATATCTCTCTGGTATTCCGGCAACGCTGTCCAAAAATCTGCGTTCTTATGTAACGTTCCTTTTCGGTGTTCTATATTAAATTTAAATTCATTTAAATATTCGATCCATCGCGATACAATCGACGACTTATCTCCCGAAAATTTCTTCAGCCACGCTAATCCACTGTTATCAGTTCTTACTTTAAACGTTTGTCCTATTAGAAAGTACCGGAATTTCTTTATACTTTCGACCAACGCCAGCATTTCCAATTTTGTTGACCCATAATTTTCCTCACTCTGTTTTAGTTTCCGACTAAAAAATTGTATGGGCACTTCTTTGCCATCCTTGATTTGGCCCAAGCATGCCCCTATAGCAACATTACTTGCGTCGCAGTCGAGAATAAACTCTTTATCATAGTCCGGCGTATTCAATGATGGCATCTTACTTAATTCGTTTTTTATGTTATCCAACTGTTCTTGTTCTCTCCACGTCCATTCGAAAACTTTATTCTTTTTCAACAGTTCTGTCATCCTACCAGTTTTATGAGCCACATTAGATATAAAGGAGCCGTAATAGTTAATAAAACCCATAATCCGCTGTAAATCCTTTTTTGTTTTTGGACTACTAATGTTTTGAATCATCTCTCTTGCATTGTTCTTCATTCATATTTCACCTTTCCGGATTTGTCTCCCCAGGAATACGACCTGTTCTTTTAAAATTTCGCATTTCTTTCCATTAACCCGTAGACCTGCTTTATACAGGATGTCCAGCTTTTCAAAGTGTTCTTCGATTGTGTCACTTGCTATCAGTATGTCATCTATATATGCACTTATCCCTTTTTCAACTTGTCTGTTGTTCTGTTTCAAAACTTTTGTCACATATCTCTGAAATGTAGCTAGTGCATTACATAACCCGAAGGCCATATACATCCATTCAAAGAGTCCATACGGCGTTATAAATGCTGTCTTTTCAATATCTGAAGGCTCCATCACACTTGCCAGTATGCTTTGCAGAGATCTATGCATGTATAATACTTATTTTTACTGGCTTCGTATATAATGTCTTCTATCCGCAGGAGTGGATAGGCGTCTTTCTTCGTTATATCATTAAGTTTCCGGAAGTCTATACAGAGTCTGTATTTCTCACCTTGTTTCACGAACACCGTAGGCGCAGCGTAAGGACTTTCACTTGGCCTAATTATCTTATTGTCAATTAGTTCGTTCAATATCGTATTGTAATGTTCTTTTAAGTGTTCGGGAACTCTTCTGCACGGCAATCTTATTGGCTCTTCCGTTGTGGTTATTATTTTGTGCGTCTCTCCGACCGCCTTTCCCACACTTATTTCTCCATAATTAAATATTCTTGCGTGTCTTTTAAGTATTACTACCAATTGCTTTCTTTCTTCCGCGCTTAGGTGCTGGTACTCCTCTTCTGTTATTTCCGGTATTTGATACTCCTCGTTTTCTTCTTGTATTATATTAATCGCTTTGTTCACCATCGTTTTCTCGGTTTTTACTTTTTTCCCTTTTAACTTTAAAGTATCCTTTTTTATATTGACTACATGATTAGTTGCGTTTAACATTGGTATCATTCCTCTGCCATTTTTTACCACACACAAACTTGATGGAATCGAAACTTTTTTCGTATTTATGCCTTTTTGATCATATATCATAACCTCAGACATCACATGATTTTCCGTCTCTATTTGGCACATCTTCCAATTATTAGGTAGAATTTTTACGTCCTCTATTAACCGAAATTCTATAGTTTCTGTGCCTTGCTCTTCTTCGCAAGTTGTTACTGTTTCTTCTTGGACCGATATAGTTTTATTGGTGTAGTCGATGATACATTTGTTATTCGTCAAGAAATCATTTCCTAGTATTACCTCATAGGGGAGCGCATTTTTTTCTGTATCTATTACTGTAAATGTTTGCGAAAACGTAGTGTTAGCGATCCTCATCAGTACTTCCAATAGCTTCCCTTTTGTATCAATGTAGTCTCCTGAGGCATTGAGTAATCTGCTCTTTTCGCTTTCTAATCTTCTATTATCAATTCCTATTTTCGCCGCACATTCGTCAGTAATAATTGATATTACTGCTCCCGTATCTATAGTTGCTTTGACCATCACTCCATTTATTACAACTGTAATTGTATTAGTCTTAATCAGGTCTGTTACGATTAACACGGGCGCACGTTTTACCGGAGGCGGCGCTCCCTCTAATTTAAAGTATCTTCTTTTATTTCTTCTGTTTGTTCCAACTCATCTTCATCCTCTAGCAAGTCTTCCTCTTCAAAGTATGCTTCTTCCTCTTCGATAAAATTAATCTGTCATTTACAAAATCTCTTTGTATGACCTTTCTTTCCGCACGCCTGACATTTTAGATCTTTTCTATTTATACGTTTTACCGTACCATCTTTCAACTTTATTTTGATAATTTCATCCTTTGGTTTTCCGTCATCATCTTTTTTAGTTTTGTTTGTTCCGCTACCCATTGTTGGTATTACTTTTGTTGTTGACGATTTCTCATTAATTCGAGCATTGTTTTCCATCATAACTTGTATTCCCAAACCTTTCCTTATCATTCTTTCCAGGGAATCGTCTGCATCACACTTAATTTCGAATTGTTGCCGGATCAGTTCTGGTAATCCTTTACATATGTGAGAAAACAAATCATATTTGGAATACGTGCTCTCTCTTGAGCTAAGTTTCAGTAGTCTCTCTACCTGTGACATATAATTTCGTAAATCCTCTCGTTTGTTCATCTTTAAACTATTTAATAGCATACGATACTGGCTTTTGAAGCTCTCATCATCATAATATCGTTGATACTCTCCAATCAATTTTTTATAGTCCGATTTAGTTTCTAAATCCAGCACCAAATAATGCTGGTAAGCTGCTCCTCTTAGATATAGAGGGAATCGTGCACCGCCTGTTTTTGTATGACTTTCCTCTCCTTCTTGCTCATTTCGAACATTTGAATCCATTCTTTAAATGTAGGCGAATAGCTATCAACTCTCCCCGTAAATTTCGGAAGTATTGCCTTACATGCTGGTGTTTCACTATCTTCCTCTTCCGATAATATTGTTTCTTCGTATATTGGTTTTATGTCCGTTGTATTTTTGCATTTCTCTTTTACTTGTTTCGTTATGTTTACGACTAGTTTTTCCACAAATTCGTCTTCTGTCGGACAATTTCTATATATTTCAGACTGTCCTTCCTCTATTGGTAAACTTCCACTTAATTTTTCCGGCTCTTGCATTATTGTGTTTTTAACCACTTTGACACTATTTTTCTCTTCTTCTCCTGCTTCTTCGTTTGTTAATGCAGTTAATCGAATTTTGTCCTTTAAATCATCTATTTGAAGTTGCTTTAAAATATTGTCTTCTCTCAGATTAACGTTCTCTTTGTGCATTTGAGTAATCATTTTTTGTAGATTCTCACTCTGCATTTTCATTTCCTTATTCGCCTCTATCAATTTTTCAATTTGTTTCTGAAAGACATTCCTCTGCTCTGTTAACCTAGAGCTAGTGTCTTGCGTAATTTCTTCGATCCGTTTGTCCTTTTCAGCATTTGCTAATTCTATTTCGAACATTCTTTGAGTTAGGTTTTCTATTTGTAGCATTAACTCACGTCTTTCGTTATTATCATCTTCTATTCTCTTCCTTAGTTCAATTATCGACAGTGCTGCACCTTTGTTTTCTTGTTGCAAGACTATCTCAGTTGGAGAATTTTGACTCTCAGGGGATGTATTAACAGTCGCTGGGGTTGTTTGATTTTGGGGTGTCCTTTGCATTTTGGCTTTGGTCCTTTGCTTTTTTCTTGAGTTTACCATTTTCATATGTACTAGAGGCAATTGTATAACGGTGTCCTTCACCAGTATCCTGTACTCAAGGTTACTACTGCTCATCGTCTTTTTGCTTGTTTACTTCCTTATTTTTGAGCGAGAAGAAACAACTATCTTGACCCACTCGTAGTATCGTAATATAATTCTTGTTCGTAACTTTTCGTACACTTTCGTTACTATCACACCAACTGTGTTTCTCTCCTTTGTGCACGTTCTTTAAGCGCCTGTCACGGTCGCCATGTAGAATCATGCCAACCCGCTGTGATGAGTTTACTTAGAGAAAACTACTACTTTTCTTAGATTAACCATTAAACAGAGTTGACACTTTTCCAATTTCTCTCCTTTCCAATAAGTGTGCAGTCTATTAAACTAATTTAATACACAAGAGCCCTTTAGCTACTTAATTTACTCCAACTTATTTAGGTAAAACAGAGATACTGGAAGACAGGATCAACACTTAAAAGTAGGCGTGCATGTCCAGGAGCACCTCCGCCAGCCACATCTTTACCAATGGAACTGCCGCTGTGAGATAGAGAACAACCAGGGAATGGTTATGTGAATAGTGAACTCAGTGTAATGGGAATTGCGACTACTTAAGAATTTAGTGCATTGATTGTTTTTGTTATTACGAACTGATGCAATAAACGAAGTTGTGCAACCTTGCCCCTGAAATAGCTTGTTATTAGGCCCTACATATAATAACCCTACATATATAGAAATGTATAATAGCCCTTGATATATGTAAACAATCAATGCCGCCAGCAGAAATTGGGAACTAGAAATCGGCCAGAGGTCTACCTTTAACCAGATGTGGGAACCACCATACAATTACCCTAGCTCATAGATGTTTAGCTTTCCATCAGAATGTATAAAATAACCTGACAAGAGAAAATAAATTAATAAAATATTTGCTCATCATTATTTACATCATGTTCTGTATATTTATAGCACTTAGTGATAAACAACTAAATACTCGACTAGTACCTGTTAATCTTTCTTGTTGACAGTTTTTCCCTCGCTTAATATTTCTGCTAATTTTACGCAATGTCAGCATTAATTTGACTACGCTGTTTGACCATCTTTTGTTTTGTCAAATACTGTCGAGTATAATTTTAGATATAATTGCACAAAACATTTACAAAGTGAAAATAATCAATCCTATCATGATTTACATTTTAATCATTATAATCAATATTAATAATTTTAGTCTTTGTTTCCTTCATCCTTTTCTCTCATCTTGACCAATCATGATAGTTTGATAGATTATGTCACACTCCCCCTCCAGCGTAGCTAATTAAGGATGACCACTCTTTCTCCTGTACCATTTTGGCCACCTTTTTGATTATCTTGCTAGCTTCTTTCATTTCCCACGTAATGTTTTCATATGCCTCATCTTTAGTGATTTTTAGCACGACGTCTTTCTCTGTCGTTAACATCTTCTTGTGTCTCAAAAACGACGGGTTCTTTAGAGATTTTGCTATTGTGCACATACTACGTAATTCATTTAATTTCTCGTTGAATATCTCGTAATGTTTTCTATAGAGTTTCATGCCCTTTATTGCTATCATCAACGTCATGATTGCGTCTATTCTACTGGTATGTGCCAAATCTGGGTGAATCGTAGTATTTGGGTAGAAAAACTCATAAGTTGATCGTAATGATTTCGATATTGACGCCTCGTCATAGAACGCACTTATGTTTTCCAAGACTTCTTCCTCAGTGATAACTGCATTGAAGAGAAAATTGAGTGTGCTAATTTCCCAATACCTAAAACTGCATTGTGATTAATTTTATATAATCATAGTAAATCACTTAGTTATTATTAGCATATAAGTACTTTTGTATTCTAAATAAGTCACCTTGCAAATTTGAAAATCTTGCTCCAGTTTTTTCAGCTTAAGTTAATTTTGCCTTAAAATTGACCCACTAAAACCCACTTCGGATTAACCTACCTCATTGCCAGCTCATCCCATTAGTCTTGGATGCCCACTCTTCCATTTCCAAAATGTATGTCCCAAAATATTAGTATATTTTTTTTATAAAATGATAGAGCATAAAATAAAAGTTCACAACTTCTCCGCTCAGATAAAATCGAATTGCATGTAGAGTAGTCCTGCTATTCTAGCAATTAAGTGAACATCATTCCAAAGCAGCGCATCCATTATCAAGAAAGACGATTGAATTTAGTAATATAGCATATTTTCATTAAATTTCGCGATAGGTTGATAAATTTTAAGCATATATATCAGGTCCTACTAAAGTAGTAGGCCATGTATATATATATACTGTATATATATATATATATATATATATATATATATATATATATATATTTATTTATTAACTTAAAAAAATTGGAGCAACGTGAATTTCATGTTGAATATGACCAATTGTAATCCATTTTATGTTCAAAAAGTTTGTATTTGTAAATATTTCTCAAGAATAGATTTTTTACTCCTCAGTTCATTGAAAAAAATTGCAAAAACTGATGCTAACTTCTGTATTCTGCCAAAGTATCTAAGCATATTTTCTTAAAGTACAAGTTACACCCAAAAATAACCATAGAAAATGTGATGGGACAACATAAATATAAAATCGAATTCAACAAAACTTCAATCTACGTATATAAGGAAATTGAATTTTAGGTCCTGAGCCCAATGTGCTACTATACTAAATTTCACCTTACCAAGGCATAACGTCAACAAATACACTATAGTTATTAAGAAACATTTTGATAAACATTCAAGTCTTACAAAAGAGACTTGGACTAACTAGCATAAATTCAACAATACTGTTTCCTAGCAATCTGTGACACATTATCATCAATCAGGGTAATTTATAAATCAAAATTCTAATGTAATGGGAACAAAATGATAGTAACATGATGTCAGGGTACTTTTGATAACACGTTCTCATGAGATGCTCTGCCTCCTTGTCACTATGACTAGTTAAGCTTTGATGAAGATATTATCATAAATGGACGCGGGCGCAATTTTTGATAGCCGCATTGCACCTCACGCGCAGTGAGTGAACCCGCAAGCGCACCACACACGCACACACCTGCAATTTTCTAAATGTCGCCTGGTATTTCAAGTAATTAAGCCAAAAATATCAATCACCGCTTTGACTTTCTATTAATTTTGTTTAATTGAGTGAATATGTCAAATATATTATATTATATAGATTTCGTAGTGTAATTAATACTGTATTAGTTTAGTATTAAACATGTAACAAAATAGAAATGTCCACCCGCACTGCACTGCAACTCACGTTACATTTGAAATTCAGTAACTGCACTGCATTGCAGGTGTTGCTAATATATTTCATAAGATTTACTAAGTGAGCAGCTTCTTAATTTCTAGGCTTTGAAGACTTTCCTATGGTAAGTCCTAAGCAGTGTCTAATAACATTATTTATTCTATCACAAATCAGACAATAGATTTCTGAAATATCTGATATAGAATAACATCTGATTCCTTAAATTCGTAAACATAAAGCTGCTGGAAAGCAGTCGAGTGTTTCACATATTGCTCTGCAAACCATTCTCTACCTAATTGAATCTGAAAATCAATGCTTTTAATTTCATAGATTAAAAATTGTTGCATTTATCTTTTGTTTTTAAAAATATACATTATATACGTATGTATATCCATGCAATTAAAATATCAAAAATCAGTGGACATTTTCATAAGATGTGCGACAATTCTTTAAGTTTGGAATAATTGAATTGCATAGTTTGTTTTAAAAGAGATAGTAAAATCAAATCTTTAATTTTGCCTAAAGTAACAATACTCTAAAAATATATTATTATGTGGACTTTCATAGTTTTTCCCATCAATCTTGAGTTACTTCCGGCGTCTGGCTATGCTTATTTTTCTGATGAATATTCATGTTTACTTGTGTAACCCCAAGCATAAGAAAGATTTGCGCAAATTAATATAAATTCAACAATACTGCTTCCGCTCAAATTGATTATGCCTTACCATTAATCAGGGTACAGTGTTGGGACTATTCAAAAAGAATGCGGAGTCCTTTTTAGCTAACAGAAAGCGAAATACTTTTTAACTACCATTAATTTTGGGATATATATATATATATATATATATTTACATATATTGAAGAAGTAATTGTCTTCAGACTAACACTTTGTGTAACCAACTTTGTATGATGCAAGAATATAATATACTATAGAGATTAAAAGTGATTGGCCTTAAACTGTTTTATATAGGCAATTTCATTTCATTTGTTAAGTGTGTATATTGTTAACTGTATATCTAGAAAATTTTGTAAATACATGTATATACAAAATTTGTTTGTATTGAACGGAGACTACAATTTGTAAATATATAAGAGTGTTCTGTACAGGGTGAACAATAAAGCGCTATTAAGGTCATTTAGAAATTAGAAAGTTATTGCTTGAATTTGTTGTTTGCCATTTTGAACTCTCAAGTATTTATCAACATCTTCACAAAAGAGTCTCTTCACAATAAGAAATTTTCAAAGTTCAAAGACTTTGTTGATAAGGTACGGAATTTAATCCTAAAAATATACGGTGACATTAATGTTGAACACGTATTCTGTTTCTCAAACCAGTTTGGCCTAGCCAATCCCACATTTTTCTTGGTGAATAACTTACAAGCTTTTAAAGATATCCAGAAGCCAATTGAAGTATGTATCTTCTTTAAGTGAATTGAGATTTGCTCGAATTCTGCTGTGAGGATAGTGCATAATAAAACCTTACCATACAAGACTATAGGTCCCAAACTTTGATGGTAGGAACACGTTTTTCTCGATGGATGCGTCAAATATGCTACAATTACATCCTGTAATTCGTCACGCTGTGTGTTTTTTATTATAGCTCATAGCAAAGCACCTTACAGTCACAATGAAAGGAGATCCAAAGCTGAAATGTTTGCAAGTAGGGCAAATAATGTTGCTGAAGCAATGGCGACTTGTAATCTTGAATATTGTACATTTAACTAAGAATGTAAAGGCTTCAAATTTGGATAGATTTTGTGAAGGATGCTGCGTAGTGTGATGTAGTAGACGACTATTTAGTTCTAAATGTACAAAATGTTTTCATTGAAGTCCATTCTATTTTTTAAAGTTAATTATGCAGCACATAAATCTTTCTTTGGTGCAAAGTTGTTCATTTTACAGTAGATGACATCTTATAATCTATAACTTTTATATGAAATGATGTGAAATTATGTTATACATAGGACAGAACGAAAGGATTTTTTGAAGATAACGTTATCAAATGACTCTATGCAAGCAGTATCTATGTATGTCATTGACATTGACTCCATACTTGTACACTATTAAAATGAGGCGCAGTGAAGAGGAGAGTTAATTCAAATTCAAATGCGCCTATCAGCTTTTGTGCTACAAGCTCTGTAGAAAATATAAATTTTGAATTAACAGCATCATTCAAATTTTGAAATTTAATCTTACAGGGAAAATGGTTGAAAGAATTGATTTTTAGTTTCATTTATGTATTTCGAGTGACGATTAGTAAGAAATATAGCATTGCAAGTGATATAATATATTCAGTTGGTCTTCCACTCTGTGAAGCAAAGTTTGAGTATACTTAATGCATTGTTTGTTTTCACAAATTTAATCATAAAATTTAGATTATCCTGTATGTGGCTTAAATTTAATGCATACTGCGAATTTGAACGGTGTTATCTGGAGTTCACATAAAGTCCAATGTATAAATCATTTAAAATAAATGACAAACGGTAAATTCATTTCCATATTAATAATGATTAATATGCTTTAATTTATTCAATTCAATTTTTTCAATAAACTATTTCAGTTAATGTTAATAATAATATTTTGATATGATAAACTTTGGGTTTTTCACAAAATAATGGAAAACATTACTTCAATGAGAGCTTTAACACTTGACTAATTCTAATTCCTTTGAATATTTCATCAAAATTCAACATCAGTGTTAATATGGAAACACTTTATATTATGTACGTAGTCGAGCACTTGAAAGGTAGATGAGTATTTTGCAAGAATCCTCACTGATGCATACACAAGAGGAATCGGGGCGAGTCTAGATCCGGGCTTGGGCGTGCTCTAGCCCAACCAAATACTTACTCTAGCCCACCCAGTGGAACTTCCTACTGACGTAATGAAGCAGAACTTTGTGTTATCGGAGAATTGCTCCTAATAGGAAAAAGCCAAATAGAAATCATTTTGTATATACCTTAGTGATGTTCGGGCATTATTTCTATCCGCGAGCACCCAGTTTTGTCCGTCCACACCAGCTTGTACGGGTTAGCTTTAGTGCTGTGCAGGTAAGGTATTTCCAGGCTTGCAAATGGAAATGCAATTTTCTTCAATTTTCACAACAATCTTGAAATTTTTCCATATTTTTCCATTAATTTCTACATTTTTCGATTACCCATAGAGGTGGTGGCATGGGCTATGCGAGACCAGAATTTAACTGGTTTCAGCCCCCTTGGATTTGGTTTGATTTTAATCCCATGAATTTTTTTGTTTCGATGGTCCTATGGCTTTTTTTTTAAGAAAATTAGAAACATTCTGAAATACGTGGTTCCAGATTCTTCTTTTTTGGTCCCAGCCCCATGTTAGTCCCAGTCTTATGGAAATGAGACGATTAAATCCTATTGGACTGAGTGGTTCCATAGACCCACACAAATGGTTCGTGAAATTTACTACACTGTAAACAGAAATTACAATTCAGTGCAATAATTGTTTTGGTTGAAATCCCTAAGGTGCACATATAGAATATAGAAAGGCTTCTGATCCTTGCCTCAAAAAAGGCTATTTCAATTTCATATCTAGAATTATAATATTTCAGTTCTAGTTCTATTCAAGATCAAAATAAAATTTAATAAATTAAGGTCATATATTCATCGCAATGATATGTGAAAAATTAATGCTCTAAACTCGTGTGCTTCACAAACTTTCTATGGACAATAATATTCATTGCGGTATTATTAAATATTACAAAATTTATATATTCGCATGTACATACAGGGTTGAAAGCAGAACTAGTAACAAATGTTAGATGTCACAAACGGGTCCCGTTTTAAAATATCAGGAAATATGGATGCCACTTTCCATATTTACGTATGGAAGCTAAAATTTCTTTCGCTGTTCCATTGCATTATTTATTCGGTGTCATTTGAGATTACCCAAATTTTGTCGTTGCATTCGCTCTGATTTTTATGATTCCGAATAATTTTAGTTATCTTAATGCAGTTTGTGACTTTTCTTAAAAAGTATATTTTTATTTAAATAAATTTGTTTTGAAAATTTTCAACAACTTTGAGAATGGGTTTTTTTGAAATTGAAATTCCATAAATTTCCACTAATTTTCAATTCCTTTGAATTACTTCCGTTTCCATTCCATTTCTATTTCCACGATCTGGAAATAGAATGGAATGGACATTTCTATTTCCATATGCAGCCCTGGGTGTTTCTGACACTTGTATCCGAAGAAGCCTTACCTATACAAGTGGGTTCACTTTAAAATATCTAATGTGCAACATAATTCATTCTTATATTTTAACAATGCATTCTAGAGTTCAGGAACAAAATGATATAAAAATAAAAAACTTTTCAGACTATGTTTAAAAATTGCAAACAAATTTCTATAAGAAATGAAAAATTTCATAACATTGTCTTTCTGCATAATGATGAACTTGAAATTTTCCCGAATAAATTTTGCGATTACTGTGTAAATATGTTGAGAATTTAAAGATTATATTCACAGGAGTGAAATTTTTCTTAGGCTGATAAAATTATAACCTGAAAAAATTGATATGTACTGTGGACCTCTTAAGACTTAAGGTCTGCAACCAATACAGATCTTAAAATTTTGATTATTTCTCAACTTTTTCTGGTTTTCTATATTATTATATTATAATTCATATGAGCCTGAGCTTGGCTTGGCCTTAATCTTTTTTATGTTATAATCTAGACTTGGGCTGAGTCTCAGAGCTTTTTCTAGACCGAAACTGGACTGGACCTTCAAAATCAGGGCTAGATCAGATCTGATAACAGTTTGCTATTTAGCTCTATTTCGCCCAAGGTCCTTCTCAGATGACACTTTTGCAATGAATATTGTAATTATGTTTTCAAAATAGTTGATTTATCAACATTCTGTTCACTCTGAATTCAATAATGAAATACGACGTAGTTATGCAATAAG
The DNA here is from genome assembly GCA_900660155.1 of Hofstenia miamia. Classification (NCBI taxonomy): domain Eukaryota; kingdom Metazoa; phylum Xenacoelomorpha; order Acoela; family Hofsteniidae; genus Hofstenia; species Hofstenia miamia. Next base: position 21,192 of record CABFPE010000321.1, on the reverse strand, counting down.
CCAAAATTATAATTAGTTAGGCAGTTTATGCGCCACTGCTAGAGTTACCCAATTATTAAATGAGAAATTTATATCTGATAAAACCCGAAGGTGTTGATTAATGAATGAATTAGTTTTGTTATTATGAATTATTTATTGTACGTGCTTGATTATAAATAAGTATTTTGTATTGAAATAAAAAATGAATTATAAATTGTATAAATTTGCATATTATCTTAGAATATCTCCGACCGACAGGAAAGCAATGTTTGAGCACCGGAATGTACCTGACCACTTACAGCTCTGCTGAGTTTAGCTCATTTCACTTGGAACTGAGAATTCGGTCGATTGGTAAATCTGGCTATAGCCCGCGTGATTCATAGATCCTAGACTTCCCCCTGAGAAGAATACTGAAAAATAGAAGAAATCAGTGACTGATTTGAAAATAAGCATGAGTACATAATATTTGGATATGGAATTTAACTTTTAATATTTTTAATCTTAATCAAATTTGGTAAATTCATTTCGTGGAAAACACTGTTTGATAAAAAGCTGCTTAAATTTTTTAACTAGGTCTTTAGAAATGAGTCAATGGGTTTAAAAAAAATAATAGTTAGTTCTAGGATACAGCTTAATGATGTCTAATTAACAAAAAATTAATATACATATATGTATGTTTTAGAAGTTAAATTTGAAATAATAACCTTTTAATGCTACTCAAAAAGATGAAATTGATAATTCTCATTCAACAATTTTTAAAATTATTCTTCTTTGTACAAATGATATATACATTTGAATGTTATTGAGGTTGCTTCAATAAAAAAGTGTATTAAATATTTTAAAATCGTTAGGTACAGATCAAAAATAGTAAAAACTTTTTGCTTCTGCACATTATTTCCAACATCAACTTGTTGTAAGCTTAATCGACCATTCCAACATATAATAAATAGTTTGTACATAATCATACATAATGGGAAAACAGTGATAATATACGCAGTAATAATAATCGAGTTACTGAGATTAGAAATAAATTCAATTAATATTTGCAAATATACTATGAATTTTGAACAACCGTGATGATAAATGAAACATCTAACCACTCTTTGAAAAGATGAATTGTAATAACTAACAACCAAGAATTTAACATGATTCATTACGAAATTATTTTTCAAGGAGTGTCTTTACGCACTGGCTAAAAGCTGAGTAGTACCTGGAATATTAACTCAATAAGTCAAATAACTTTTTTCATCGATGCTTAAATTTGCTTGGGATACCATCAAAGTACCTAACAGAAAAATGCAGGAAGGTAAAATTCAATCAGAACTTATAGTTTTGTAAACCAAACTAATATATTTAAGACCTATTTATAGACAATCAACATAAATATCAAGCCAACTATTTGGTAGAAAATTGAAAGAATGTCTTGCTTATAAATGATAACAATAGTCATAAACATCTGCCTAATTTAACAAAAATTTAAAATTTTAAAATTTGTTACAATTTTGAAATATTACTTTTTTAAATCATGAAAAATCTTTCTGCTGAAACGTAAACATTTGATATACCAGTAAATTTCAAGGTGTCCAAATATTCATGAACAAATTATTTTCAAAATTTATTTAGTAGGTATATTATTAATTTTTACAAACCTAACATTTCCAAAATGGTTGTAGCAATTCTTTTTTATATTAATAGGCTCTAGGAATCAAAATAATGAAGTGAGTTTAATTTGCAAGCATCTGCTCGTCGATTATTGATTACGAAAATTGCCACAGATGCCGCCAATGGTCCACTAGTGGGCCACTGATGGCATTAGTGTTTTCCACAAACATTCCACTGATGCCAGCCAATATTATATTATGAAATGTAATTCGTAGCTTGATATAATGTGGTTGAGTTATGGACACAGTTGGACGTGTGTATCCAGTATACAGTGCTCATACATCAATAGCTGGAATACTAGATTGGGTTATGAACTAATAAAGGTTAAGTAAATTCATTTGTTAATAAAATTTAATTTAATTTGGCGGAACTGTAAATCATTATAATTAATATTTGTTGCTAGATGGCAGATCGATTCAGTAATGCCATTAATGTGATATTGTGACACCATTAACGGCTGAGAGAAAACACTTTTTGAAAATTGATATCAAACATTAATGCAATGCAAATATTATGTACAATAACGAACTAATTTCTTTGTAAAATTTTGGTATTTTAAGAATTTTAAAATTTTTTGCTTTTTTTTGTATTAGGTCAGACCTCACCGGAGAAGGTCGGATCTTGCTTTCGCTCCGTGAAGCAATCATTTCGAACGTCTTTGCTGGTGCTACGTCCCTGGATGCGGCAAATGCTATTATAAAAGATAAAAAGAAAACGTCTTAATAAAGAAAACGCTGCTGAAGCTCTCCTTCTCCTTTTCAAAAACTCTCTCAGTTTTACATTAGCTTCTGCCACTAGTCCTACTCATTCACCATTCTCAGAAGAAACTCCATCATTTACTCCTCTTAATGTAAAAAAACTCCACATCGATATGAATCTTTTAGACAATATCATCCAGAAAATCTATCGAGGCCAACCTCAAAATGTTCTTCAACAACACACTCATCTCAAGCCTCGTTTATCTGTAAAATCTATCAAGCCCGGAACTACCTCTCTCATCATTGGAAGCAGTTTCTTGAAGTATGTCCGTTCTCACAATTTTTTTTCAAATCAAACAACAACAATTCACTCATATCCTGGTCATAACTCTCATCAACTCTCTCAGAAGATCCAGAATTATTCTACAACGCACATCAACTCCGTCTTCATAAATACAGGCCTCATTGATGCACTCAAATCTACCGACATCCAACAATTTCAACAGAACGTCAATGATCTTTTATCTTTAATCCATCGAAAATTCACTCCGCCGTTCATCTATTTCATAGAAATTGCTCAAGTCTGTAAGCGTTCTGCTCTACAGAAGAATCATGCCATCACTAGATTTAATGAAGCCTTATCACGTCTCTCTACTAATAAATTCAAAAGCTTTCTGAATTCACCACGAAGTATCCACTTCAACCTCTTTGCCTGTAATGAAATCCACTTATCTCGTCAAGGAATTGTTCATATCACTTTCGTCTTAAAGTATTCTTCCAACCTCGCCTAATTTCTCACTCTTCATTTCGAATTCCAAATGTCACCTATCTAAAAGCTGCCAATTCTTCAAATCGTCGAACTCTTCTTCCGACGCCTTCTTCATCTGAATTATCATGAACATGTAGAGAAAAAGGTAAATTCTATTATATATTATTTAGTTATCTATGTAATGTTAGAAAATTTACATCTATATTATATAAATCTACATCCACATGCTTCAAAACATCCCCATTTAACATATTATGCATATACAGTTAAACTCAGTACCCTTCTTCTTAATCACCTCAATAACTATTTTTATTTCATAAGATTATTTCTTAAGATATTCTTAAGATATTAAACTCAACCCAGCACCAATTCTAGAAGAATCGCAAATAGAAAATAAACTCAAAAACTACTGTAATAACTATAAATTTGTTTATCTCAATGCTAGAAGCCTCAATTCAAACTGAAATGATTTTCTAAACTTAATAAATAAGATAGGACAAAACGCAATATTCCTAATTACGGAAACTTGGTTAAAGCATAACACTGATCCTAATTTGTTTAATCCTGACCGACATTATTATGACATTTTCATAAAAAGCCGATTAGGTAAAGGTGGCGGGCTCATGATTTTAGCTCCCAAATATTTAAAACCGGTACGTAAATTAGAATATGAATTAAAACAAAAAAGTGTTTGCACTGAGGAAAATTAGACAAAGATGAAAAAGTTTATATTGCTTCACTTGATATATCAGAGGCCTTTAATTCGATTAGTCATGATTTACTAATTAAAAAACTAAGAGAAATTTATAATTTTAATGATTCATCAATCCAATTTTTGAAATCATATATATTTGATCGTTCACAATACGTGAAAGTAAACAATCTATCAAAGCAAATATTGATAAATAATGGAGTGCCACAAGGATCAGTTTTAGGACCACTATTATTCAATCTATATGAAAATGATATTCCTAACTTCATTGAATGCAAATGCATTCAATTTGCAGATGATACTCTATTATATACATCCAAAATAAAGATTTTACAAGAACATATAATTAAAGTAAAGAAATTTTTTGAACAGAATATGATGAAATTAAATATTGAGAAAACTGAATTTATGATTATAAAGAATAAAAATGGAGAAAGTGAACTAATAGAATCAATATATGTTGAAAAAATATCATTTATGAAACAAAGAAAATTAAATATCTTGGTATTGAAATTGACAATGAACTTAAATTTACAGATCAGAATAATGCAAGTACGAAGAAAATGGCCCATGGAGTTAAATTGCTTACTAAGATTCAACATATATTACCAATGAATTGGAGGATTGTATTACTAAGATCTTTTATACTGTCACATTTTTCATTTTCTTCTTTTTATTTACCACTGTTACCAAGAAAACATTTAAAAAACTTAAAAAAGTTTTTAATTGGGCAATTAACACAATCTGTAGTAAAAACGATCAAAGTAAAATATTAGAAAAACATAATATCGAATCATTAGAATACTTATTAAAATTAGATTGCCTCTTACTATTTTGGAAAAGACCTTCAGTAGAATTACAGAAAAATATAGACAAGCGACCTAAGAATTATCAAAAAATCAAATTTAAAAAGAGAATCTTTGAAAAATCATTTACCAATTTTACAATTGATTTATGGAACAAACTCCATCCAGATATTAAAGAAAAACGAAATTTCAATAAATTTAAAAAATCATTAAAAATTTCTCTAAATCGAAGAAGATCCAACTACTTATCAAACTATAGGACAAAGTCTATAAACTATAACAAAGCTATTGAACAATGAAAACCAACTATTTATATCATCAAGGACAATAAACTTTCGAAACCAAGCCAAAGTATTTTTCTAGCACCAAGGTAATTTTTATCTATTAATTTAATTCTTCATAAGTGTTAATCACTTGATTTGTAAAAAACAAAAAAATTAAATAAATAAATAAATAAATAAAATATTTGAATCACTCTGGATAGAAATTACATCATTTAAGAATAAATGCTATAAAGAACTGATTAATATCACATACAATCCCAATAAGAATTATCATATTGACTATTTAAAATTTAAAGAAAATGAAATGTCCGAAATAAGTACTATTCTATAAATATATTTGGTGACTATAGTATAAATTATTTTAATAATCTTGAAAAAAAATCGTTAACAGAATTTTGAGCAACATACGATTTTCATTGTGTAAATACTGACTGTCCTACACGACAATTTAATTGATTACTTCCTAACAAATTCCGACTTAGTTTTCAAATCTTTAATGTTTGAATCATTCAGTGAGCATGCTCTTTGCACATATATTAGTAATATAACTACCAAAGTCAATAAATTTAAAATAATTTATGCAAGAGATTATCTAAATTATTCAGACCAAATAATGGAAACGCTTTGGAAAAACATATCGTTCAACTATATATAAACATTAAAATCTGGCTCTTGCATGATAAATTATATTTCAAAAGAAATTTGCAATGCAGTTAATAAAGCGACGCCAATTAAGTACCGCAAAGTAAAATTAAAAGCGCGCAAGTTTGCTTTATCAAATGCCTACGATAGTGACATACATGAACTAATAAGTATTAAAAGAAAATTGTTTGATCTCGCTCAAGCAGAACCGACAACAACTATTGGACTAATTACTAAAAATCAAAGAGGATTTTTAAACAATTAAGAAATAAAAAAATCTGGATTAAAACCAAAAAGATTCTTCAATAAACTAAATAATAAAAACGAAAAATGGGGATATATTCATAAAATTTTGGGAAAAAGTAAAGGAATTTAATCTGATATTAATGAATTAAGTATTGATAACCAAACTACAACAGAAAAAACAAGAATAATAGACCACCTAAATACAACATTTAAGGAACTTGGCAATTTCAATTTTCCCCAATTTAAGAGAAAGAAAAATATTAATAAATTACCATGAAAAACATACTTTGCTTTTAGACTCATAAATGCTAATGAACTAGAAACCATAATAAAAACTTTAGACACAAATAAATCAACGGCATCCTATAATCTTCCAATCTTNCAAAGTCAATAAATTTAAAATAATTTATGCAAGAGATTATCTAAATTATTCAGACCAAATAATGGAAACGCTTTGGAAAAACATATCGTTCAACTATATATAAACATTAAAATCTGGCTCTTGCATGATAAATTATATTTCAAAAGAAATTTGCAATGCAGTTAATAAAGCGACGCCAATTAAGTACCGCAAAGTAAAATTAAAAGCGCGCAAGTTTGCTTTATCAAATGCCTACGATAGTGACATACATGAACTAATAAGTATTAAAAGAAAATTGTTTGATCTCGCTCAAGCAGAACCGACAACAACTATTGGACTAATTACTAAAAATCAAAGAGGATTTTTAAACAATTAAGAAATAAAAAAATCTGGATTAAAACCAAAAAGATTCTTCAATAAACTAAATAATAAAAACGAAAAATGGGGATATATTCATAAAATTTTGGGAAAAAGTAAAGGAATTTAATCTGATATTAATGAATTAAGTATTGATAACCAAACTACAACAGAAAAAACAAGAATAATAGACCACCTAAATACAACATTTAAGGAACTTGGCAATTTCAATTTTCCCCAATTTAAGAGAAAGAAAAATATTAATAAATTACCATGAAAAACATACTTTGCTTTTAGACTCATAAATGCTAATGAACTAGAAACCATAATAAAAACTTTAGACACAAATAAATCAACGGCATCCTATAATCTTCTAAACCTTATTATTAAATGTCATTTTCACATTTTTAGTAAACATCTACTATTCGCATTTAACCAATGCATTATTGATAATGAATTCCCAGATATATTTGAGAAATCTGACAGAAGCTCTATATATAAAAAGGCGGCCCTTTAAATGCACAAAATTATAGGCCCATTTACATTGGCCATCCTTTTAGTAAACTATTTGAAAAATTATTAATTATATTTCAAATATGTACCACAAACAATTAATAATTGCACTATGCCTTTCACACTTTCAATATTGCTCACTCCTCTTTACAAATATTAATTCAAAACATCGCATCCTCATGTTTAAAACTTTCAATTGGTCACTTAAAATACTCAATTTTGCACAAAAACATGACAATGCATCCGATTACAGATTAAAATACAAAATACTATCTCCTTATTATCAAATTCAAATGCATATGTTCTCAATATTATTTAAATTTAAATTTGGTCAAGCCCCAATTTCGTTCTTAAGGCAGTATATTAAATTAAATGAATGGCCTCAAACATTTTTATGCTTGTATAAATATTTTAATAGTTTTCACCACACATCAACTAAATTATGGAATAACTTAAATAGAGAAATTAAGTTTGAAAAAAATTACAAGAAATGCAGTAAGAAATTGCGAACATTCCTTTTTAATAGACAACGCCTACTTAGCGACAAAAATACACTACATTCATTTGAAAATTTTGTATAAAATGCACACACACACAACACACACACATTTTATATTATATATATTTATTATATTTGTAAATAACTTTTTGTAGTTTTGTAGTTTATAGTTTTTGTAACTTTTCCTTGTAGCAATAAATTGCTTTGAATCTTTGGTTAAAGTTGACATATGAATGGCCATTATTGGCCATTGATCCCATTAATGGACCTTTTGATATCAGACAATGGTTGCTATTTGCTTAAACAAACTCTCTTTCAAGAGTGAAGTTCAATTCAATGCTTATTTGTTGATTCTACAGTAACATCAAATATGCATAGACCAACACATGGTGGTAGGCATATTTATCGGTCTTTCTTATTAATATTAAACCTGTCCTTTAGTAAAAGAGAACGTTGTAATATATATATATATATATATATATATATATAT